>CAUEHS010000729.1:600000-949463 GCA_958510865.1 Myrrha octodecimguttata
AACAAAACTCGGAAACGAAAAACGCGAAAGTTTCAAATTGGAATAGTTTCGAAAATACCAGAGTTACCGGCCAAGTTTGGTATGCAAACATAGGTTTGCGAGGTCGCTGAACATGACTAAGACATTATCTCATCGATATCTCCTACCGTTTAGATTTTCACCTGTCAAATGGGAAATTTCCAAAATGTGAAATTTCAAAATCATTTATTTTCCCTGTCAACTGACGGAATCAACTGGGAATTGCAGATTATAATTCATCATCGAACCCTCTTCGATTATACCAATTTTGAAGGAAATCTATTTTTTCAAATTTTCATCGAAATTTTACTAAGGGTCTAGACCCCCCAAAAACGCTATATTTGGCTTATTTTAAAGAATTCAGGGGTACCCGAGCGTAGTTTTTCGATGTGAAGTTCTTGAGCTCGTGTGAATGATAAGAAGCAATAATAGAATCACCCACTCATCAATTCTTCCTTGTAGAGCCCTTCAAACAAAACTCGGAAACGAAAAACGCGAAAGTTTCAAATTGAAATAGTTTCGAAAATACCAGAGTTACCGGCCAAGTTTGGTATGCAAACATAGGTTTGCGAGGTCGCTGAACATGACCAAGACATTATCTCATCGATATCTCCTACCGTTTAGATTTTCACCTGTCAAATGGGAAATTTCCAAAATGTGAAATTTCAAAATCATTTATTTTCCCTGTCAACTGACGGAATCAACTGGGAATTGCAGATTATAATTCATCATCGAACCCTCTTCGATTATACCAATTTTGAAGAAAATCTATTTTTTCAAATTTTCATCGAAATTTTACTAAGGGTCTAGACCCCCCAAAAACGCTATATTTGGCTTATTTTGAAGAATTCAGGGGTACCCGAGCGTAGTTTTTCGATGTGAAGTTCTTGAGCTCGTTATTGTGAATGATAGGAGGCAATAATAGAATCACCCACTCATCAATTCTTCCTTGTAGAGCCCTTCAAACAAAACTCGGAAACGAAAAACGCGAAAGTTTCAAATTGAAATAGTTTCGAAAATACCAGAGTTACCGGCCAAGTTTGGTATGCAAACATAGGTTTGCGAGGTCGCTGAACATGACTAAGACATTATCTCATCGATATCTCCCACCGTTTAGATTTTCACCTGTCAAATGGGAAATTTCCAAAATGTGAAATTTCAAAATCATTTATTTTCCCTGTCAACTGACGGAATCAACTGGGAATTGCAGATTATAATTCATCATCGAACCCTCTTCGATTATACCAATTTTGAAGGAAATCTATTCTTTCAAATTTTCATCGAAATTTTACTAAGGGTCTAGACCCCCCAAAAACGCTATATTTGGCTTATTTTAAAGAATTCAGGGGTACCCAAGCGTAGTTTTTCGATGTGAAGTTCTTCAGCTCGTTAGTGTGAATGATAAGAAGCAATAATAGAATCATTCACTCATCATTTCTTCCTTGTAGAGCCCTTCAAACAAAACTCGGAAACGAAAAACGCGAAAGTTTCAAATTGAAATAGTTTCGAAAATACCAGAGTTACCGGCCAAGTTTGGTATGCAAACATAGGTTTGCGAGGTCGCTGAACATGACTAAGACATTATCTCATCGATATCTCCTACCGTTTAGATTTTCACCTGTCAAATGGGAAATTTCCAAAATGTGAAATTTCAAAATCATTTATTTTCCCTGTCAACTGACGGAATCAACTGGGAATTGCAGATTATAATTCATCATCGAACCCTCTTCGATTACACCAATTTTGAAGGAAATCTATTTTTTCAAATTTTCATCGAAATTTTACTAAGGGTCTAGACCCCCCAAAAAAGCTATCTTTGGCTTATTTTAAAGAATTCAGGGGTACCCGAGCGTAGTTTTTCGATGTGAAGTTCTTGAGCTCGTTAGTGTGAATGATAGGAAGCAATAATAGAATCACCCACTCATCAATTCTTCCTTGTAGAGCCCTTCAAACAAAACTCGGAAACGAAAAACGCGAAAGTTTCAAATTGAAATAGTTTCGAAAATACCAGAGTTACCGGCCAAGTTTGGTATGCAAACATAGGTTTGCGAGGTCGCTGAACATGACTAAGACATTATCTCATCGATATCTCCTACCGTTTAGATTTTCACCTGTCAAATGGGAAATTTCCAAAATGTGAAATTTCAAAATCATTTATTTTCCCTGTCAACTGACGGAATCAACTGGGAATTGCAGATTATAATTCATCATCGAACCCTCTTCGATTATATCAATTTTGAAGGAAATCTATTTTTTCAAATTTTCATCGAAATTTTACTTAGGGTCTAGACCCCCCAAAAACGCTATATTTGGCTTATTTTAAAGAATTCAGGGGTACCCGAGCGTAGTTTTTCGATGTGAAGTTCTTGAGCTCGTTATTGTGAATGATAAGAAGCAATAATAGAATCACCCACTCATCAATTCTTCCTTGTAGAGCCCTTCAAACAAAACTCGGAAACGAAAAACGCGAAAGTTTCAAATTGAAATAGTTTCGAAAATACCAGAGTTACCGGCCAAGTTTGGTATGCAAACATAGGTTTGCGAGGTCGCTGAACATGACTAAGACATTATCTCATCGATATCTCCTTCCGTTTAGATTTTCACCTGTCAAATGGGAAATTTCCAAAATGTGAAATTTCAAAATCATTTATTTTCCCTGTCAACTGACGGAATCAACTGGGAATTGCAGATTATAATTCATCATCGAACCCTCTTCGATTATACCAATTTTGAAGAAAATCTATTTTTTCAAATTTTCATCGAAATTTTACTAAGGGTCTAGACCCCCCAAAAACGCTATATTTGGCTTATTTTAAAGAATTCAGGGGTACCCGAGCGTAGTTTTTCGATGTGAAGTTCTTGAGCTCGTTATTGTGAATGATAGGAAGCAATAATAGAATCACCCACTCATCAATTCTTCCTTGTAGAGCCCTTCAAACAAAACTCGGAAACGAAAAACGCGAAAGTTTCAAATTGAAATAGTTTCGAAAATACCAGAGTTACCGGCCAAGTTTGGTATGCAAACATAGGTTTGCGAGGTTGCTGAACATGACTAAGACATTATCTCATCGATATCTCCTACCGTTTAGATTTTCACCTGTCAAATGGGAAATTTCCAAAATGTGAAATTTCAAAATCATTTATTTTCCCTGTCAACTGACGGAATCAACTGGGAATTGCAGATTATTATTCATCATCGAACCCTCTTCGATTATACCAATTTTGAAGGAAATCTATTTTTTCAAATTTTCATCGAAATTTTACTAAGGGTCTAGACCCCCCAAAAACGCTATATTTGGCTTATTTTAAAGAATTCAGGGGTACCCGAGCGTAGTTTTTCGATGTGAAGTTCTTGAGCTCGTTAGTGTGAATGATAGGAAGCAATAATAGAATCACCCACTCATCAATTCTTCCTTGTAGAGCCCTTCAAACAAAACTCGGAAACGAAAAACGCGAAAGTTTCAAATTGAAATAGTTTCGAAAATACCAGAGTTACCGGCCAAGTTTGGTATGCAAACATAGGTTTGCGAGGTCGCTGAACATGACTAAGACATTATCTCATCGATATCTCCTACCGTTTAGATTTTCACCTGTCAAATGGGAAATTTCCAAAATGTGAAATTTCAAAATCATTTATTTTCCCTGTCAACTGACGGAATCAACTGGGAATTGCAGATTATAATTCATCATCGAACCCTCTTCGATTATACCAATTTTGAAGGAAATCTATTTTTTCAAATTTTCATCGAAATTTTACTAAGGGTCTAGACCCCCCAAAAACGCTATATTTGGCTTATTTTAAAGAATTCAGGGGTACCCGAGCGTAGTTTTTCGATGTGAAGTTCTTGAGCTCGTTAGTGTGAATGATAGGAAGCAATAATAGAATCACCCACTCATCAATTCTTCCTTGTAGAGCCCTTCAAACAAAACTCGGAAACGAAAAACGCGAAAGTTTCAAATTGAAATAGTTTCGAAAATACCAGAGTTACCGGCCAAGTTTGGTATCCAAACATAGGTTTGCGAGGTCGTTGAACATGACTAAGACATTATCTCATCGATATCTCCTTTCGTTTAGATTTTCACCTGTCAAATGGGAAATTTCCAAAATGTGAAATTTCAAAATCATTTATTTTCCCTGTCAACTGACGGAATCAACTGGGAATTGCAGATTATAATTCATCATCGAACCCTCTTCGATTATACCAATTTTGAAGGAAATCTATTTTTTCAAATTTTCATCGAAATTTTACTAAGGGTCTAGACCCCCCAAAAACGCTATATTTGGCTTATTTTAAAGAATTCAGGGGTACCCGAGCGTAGTTTTTCGATGTGAAGTTCTTGAGCTCGTTAGTGTGAATGATAAGAAGCAATAATAGAATCACCCACTCATCAATTCTTCCTTGTAGAGCCCTTCAAACAAAACTCGGAAACGAAAAACGCGAAAGTTTCAAATTGAAATAGTTTCGAAAATACCAGAGTTACCGGCCAAGTTTGGTATGCAAACATAGGTTTGCGAGGTCGCTGAACATGACTAAGACATTATCTCATCGATATCTCCTAGCGTTTAGATTTTCACCTGTCAAATGGGAAATTTCCAAAATGTGAAATTTCAAAATCATTCATTTTCCCTGTCAACTGACGGAATCAACTGGGAATTGCAGATTATAATTCATCATCGAACCCCCTTCGATTATACCAATTTTGAAGGAAATCTATTTTTTCAAATTTTCATCGAAATTTTACTAAGGGTCTAGACCCCCCAAAAACGCTATATTTGGCTTATTTTAAAGAATTCAGGGGTACCCGAGCGTAGTTTTTCGATGTGAAGTTCTTGAGCTCGTTAGTGTGAATGATAAGAAGCAATAATAGAATCACCCACTCATCAATTCTTCCTTGTAGAGCCCTTCAAACAAAACTCGGAAACGAAAAACGCGAAAGTTTCAAATTGAAATAGTTTCGAAAATACCAGAGTTACCGGCCAAGTTTGGTATGCAAACATAGGTTTGCGAGGTCGCTGAACATGACTAAGACATTATCTCATCGATATCTCCTACCGTTTAGATTTTCACCTGTCAAATGGGAAATTTCCAAAATGTGAAATTTCAAAATCATTTATTTTCCCTGTCAACTGACGGAATCAACTGGGAATTGCAGATTATAATTCATCATCGAACCCTCTTCGATTATACCAATTTTGAAGGAAATCTATTTTTTCAAATTTTCATCGAAATTTTACTAAGGGTCTTGACCCCCCAAAAACGCTATATTTGGCTTATTTTAAAGAATTCAGGGGTACCCGAGCGTAGTTTTCCGATGTGAAGTTCTTGAGCTCGTTAGTGTGAATGATAAGAAGCAATAATAGAATCACCCACTCATCAATTCTTCCTTGTAGAGCCCTTCAAACAAAACTCGGAAACGAAAAACGCGAAAGTTTCAAATTGAAATAGTTTCGAAAATACCAGAGTTACCGGCCAAGTTTGGTATGCAAACATAGGTTTGCGAGGTCGTTGAACATGACTAAGACATTATCTCATCGATATCTCCTTTCGTTTAGATTTTCACCTGTCAAATGGGAAATTTCCAAAATGTGAAATTTCAAAATCATTTATTTTCCCTGTCAACTGACGGAATCAACTGGGAATTGCAGATTATAATTCATCATCGAACCCTCTTCGATTATACCAATTTTGAAGGAAATCTATTTTTTCAAATTTTCATCGAAATTTTACTAAGGGTCTAGACCCCCCAAAAACGCTATATTTGGCTTATTTTAAAGAATTCAGGGGTACCCGAGCGTAGTTTTTCGATGTGAAGTTCTTGAGCTCGTTAGTGTGAATGATAAGAAGCAATAATAGAATCACCCACTCATCAATTCTTCCTTGTAGAGCCCTTCAAACAAAACTCGGAAACGAAAAACGCGAAAGTTTCAAATTGAAATAGTTTCGAAAATACCAGAGTTACCGGCCAAGTTTGGTATGCAAACATAGGTTTGCGAGGTCGCTGAACATGACTAAGACATTATCTCATCGATATCTCCTAGCGTTTAGATTTTCACCTGTCAAATGGGAAATTTCCAAAATGTGAAATTTCAAAATCATTCATTTTCCCTGTCAACTGACGGAATCAACTGGGAATTGCAGATTATAATTCATCATCGAACCCCCTTCGATTATACCAATTTTGAAGGAAATCTATTTTTTCAAATTTTCATCGAAATTTTACTAAGGGTCTAGACCCCCCAAAAACGCTATATTTGGCTTATTTTAAAGAATTCAGGGGTACCCGAGCGTAGTTTTTCGATGTGAAGTTCTTGAGCTCGTTAGTGTGAATGATAAGAAGCAATAATAGAATCACCCACTCATCAATTCTTCCTTGTAGAGCCCTTCAAACAAAACTCGGAAACGAAAAACGCGAAAGTTTCAAATTGAAATAGTTTCGAAAATACCAGAGTTACCGGCCAAGTTTGGTATGCAAACATAGGTTTGCGAGGTCGCTGAACATGACTAAGACATTATCTCATCGATATCTCCTACCGTTTAGATTTTCACCTGTCAAATGGGAAATTTCCAAAATGTGAAATTTCAAAATCATTTATTTTCCCTGTCAACTGACGGAATCAACTGGGAATTGCAGATTATAATTCATCATCGAACCCTCTTCGATTATACCAATTTTGAAGGAAATCTAATTTTTCAAATTTTCATCGAAATTTTACTAAGGGTCTTGACCCCCCAAAAACGCTATATTTGGCTTATTTTAAAGAATTCAGGGGTACCCGAGCGTAGTTTTTCGATGTGAAGTTCTTGAGCTCGTTAGTGTGAATGATAAGAAGCAATAATAGAATCACCCACTCATCAAGTCTTCCTTGTAGAGCCCTTCAAACAAAACTCGGAAACGAAAAACGCGAAAGTTTCAAATTGAAATAGTTTCGAAAATACCAGAGTTACTGGCCAAATTTGGTATGCAAACATAGGTTTGCGAGGTCGCTGAACATGACTAAGACATTATCTCATCGATATCTCCTACCGTTTAGATTTTCACCTGTCAAATGGGAAATTTCCAAAATGTGAAATTTCAAAATCATTTATTTTCCCTGTCAACTGACGGAATCAACTGGGAATTGCAGATTATAATTCATCATCGAACCCTCTTCGATTATACCAATTTTGAAGGAAATCTATTTTTTCAAATTTTCATCGAAATTTTACTAAGGGTCTAGACCCCCCAAAAACGCTATATTTGGCTTATTTTAAAGAATTCAGGGGTACCCGAGCGTAGTTTTTCGATGTGAAGTTCTTGAGCTCGTTAGTGTGAATGATAAGAAGCAATAATAGAATCACCCACTCATCAATTCTTCCTTGTAGAGCCCTTCAAACAAAACTCGGAAACGAAAAACGCGAAAGTTTCAAATTGAAATAGTTTCGAAAATACCAGAGTTACCGGCCAAGTTTGGTATGCAAACATAGGTTTGCGAGGTCGCTGAACATGACTAAGACATTATCTCATCGATATCTCCTACCGTTTAGATTTTCACCTGTCAAATGGGAAATTTCCAAAATGTGAAATTTCAAAATCATTTATTTTCCCTGTCAACTGACGGAATCAACTGGGAATTGCAGATTATAATTCATCATCGAACCCTCTTCGATTATACCAATTTTGAAGGAAATCTATTTTTTCAAATTTTCATCGAAATTTTACTAAGGGTCTAGACCACCCAAAAACGCTATATTTGGCTTATTTTAAAGAATTCAGGGGTACCCGAGCGTAGTTTTTCGATGTGAAGTTCTTGAGCTCGTTAGTGTGAATGATAAGAAGCAATAATAAAATCACCCACTCATCAATTCTTCCTTGTAGAGCCCTTCAAACAAAACTCGGAAACGAAAAACGCGAAAGTTTCAAATTGAAATAGTTTCGAAAATACCAGAGCTACCGGCCAAGTTTGGTATGCAAACATAGGTTTGCGAGGTCGCTGAACATGACTAAGACATTATCTCATCGATATCTCCTACCGTTTAGATTTTCACCTGTCAAATGGGAAATTTCCAAAATGTGAAATTTCAAAATCATTTATTTTCCCTGTCAACTGACGGAATCAACTGGGAATTGCAGATTATAATTCATCATCGAACCCTCTTCGATTATACCAATTTTGAAGGAAATCTATTTTTTCAAATTTTCATCGAAATTTTACTAAGGGTCTAGACCCCCTAAAAACGCTATATTTGGCTTATTTTAAAGAATTCAGGGGTACCCGAGCGTAGTTTTTCGATGTGAAGTTCTTGAGCTCGTTAGTGTGTATGATAAGAAGCAATAATAGAATCACCCACTCATCAATTCTTCCTTGTAGAGCCCTTCAAACAAAACTCGGAAACGAAAAACGCGAAAGTTTCAAATTGAAATAGTTTCGAAAATACCAGAGTTACCGGCCAAGTTTGGTATGCAAACATAGGTTTGCGAGGTCGCTGAACATGACTAAGACATTATCTCATCGATATCTCCTACCGTTTAGATTTTCACCTGTCAAATGGGAAATTTCCAAAATGTGAAATTTCAAAATCATTTATTTTCCCTGTCAACTGACGGAATCAACTGGGAATTGCAGATTATAATTCATGATCGAACCCTCTTCGATTATACCAATTTTGAAGGAAATCTATTTTTTCAAATTTTCATCGAAATTTTACTAAGGGTCTAGACCCCCAAAAACGCTATATTTGGCTTATTTTAAAGAATTCAGGGGTACCCGAGCGTAGTTTTTCGATGTGAAGTTCTTGAGCTCGTTAGTGTGAATGATAAGAAGCAATAATAGAATCACCCACTCATCAATTCTTCCTTGTAGAGCCCTTCAAACAAAACTCAAGAACGAAAAACGCGAAAGTTTCAAATTGAAATAGTTTCGAAAATACCAGAGTTACCGGCCAAATTTGGTATGCAAACATAGGTTTACGAGGTCGCTGAACATGACTAAGACATTATCTCATCGATATCTCCTACCGTTTAGATTTTCACCTGTCAAATGGGAAATTTCCAAAATGTGAAATTTCAAAATCATTTATTTTCCCTGTCAACTGACGGAATCAACTGGGAATTGCAGATTATAATTCATCATCGAACCCTCTTCGATTATACCAATTTTGAAGGAAATCTATTTTTTCAAATTTTCATCGAAATTTTACTAAGGGTCTAGACCCCCCAAAAACGCTATATTTGGCTTATTTTAAAGAATTCAGGGGTACCCGAGCGTAGTTTTTCGATGTGAAATTCTTGAGCTCGTTAGTGTGAATGATAAGAAGCAATAATAGAATCACCGACTCATCAATTCTTCCTTGTAGAGCCCTTCAAACAAAACTCGGAAACGAAAAACGCGAAAGTTTCAAATTGAAATAGTTTCGAAAATACCAGAGTTACCGGCCAAGTTTGGTATGCAAACATAGGTTTGCGAGGTCGCTGAACATGACTAAGACATTATCTCATCGATATCTCCTACCGTTTAGATTTTCACCTGTCAAATGGGAAATTTCCAAAATGTGAAATTTCAAAATCATTTATTTTCCCTGTTAACTGACGGAATCAACTGGGAATTGCAGATTATAATTCATCATCGAACCCTCTTCGATTATACCAATTTTGAAGGAAATCTATTTTTTCAAATTTTCATCGAAATTTCACTAAGGGTCTAGACCCCCCAAAAACGCTATATTTGGCTTATTTTAAAGAATTCAGGGGTACCCGAGCGTAGTTTTTCGATGTGAAGTTCTTGAGCTCGTTAGTGTGAATGATAAGAAGCAATAATAGAATCACCCACTCATCAATTCTTCCTTGTAGAGCCCTTCAAACAAAACTCGGAAACGAAAAACGCGAAAGTTTCAAATTGAAATAGTTTCGAAAATACCAGAGTTACCGGCCAAGTTTGGTATGCAAACATAGGTTTGTGAGGTCTCTGAACATGACTAAGACATTATCTCATCGATATCTCCTACCGTTTAGATTTTCACCTGTCAAATGGGAAATTTCCAAAATGTGAAATTTCAAAATCATTTATTTTCCCTGTCAACTGACGGAATCAACTGGGAATTGCAGATTATAATTCATCATCGAACCCTCTTCGATTATACCAATTTTGAAGGAAATCTATTTCTTCAAATTTTCATCGAAATTTTACTAAGGGTCTAGACCCCCCAAAAACGCTATATTTGGCTTATTTTAAAGAATTCAGGGGTACCCGAGCGTAGTTTTTCGATGTGAAGTTCTTGAGCTCGTTAGTGTGAATGATAAGAAGCAATAATAGAATCACCCACTCATCAATTCTTCCTTGTAGAGCCCTTCAAACAAAACTCGGAAACGAAAAACGCGAAAGTTTCAAATTGAAATAGTTTCGAAAATACCAGAGTTACCGGCCAAGTTTGGTATGCAAACATAGGTTTGCGAGGTCGCTGAACATGACTAAGACAATATCTCATCGATATCTCCTACCGTTTAGATTTTCACCTGTCAAATGGGAAATTTCCAAAATGTGAAATTTCAAAATCATTTATTTTCCCTGTCAACTGACGGAATCAACTGGGAATTGCAGATTATAATTCATCATCGAACCCTTTTCGATTATACCAATTTTGAAGGAAATCTATTTCTTCAAATTTTCATCGAAATTTTACTAAGGGTCTAGACCCCCCAAAAACGCTATATTTGGCTTATTTTAAAGAATTCAGGGGTACCCGAGCGTAGTTTTTCGATGTGAAGTTCTTGAGCTCGTTAGTGTGAATGATAAGAAGCAATAATAGAATCACCCACTCATCAATTCTTCCTTGTAGAGCCCTTCAAACAAAACTCGGAAACGAAAAACGCGAAAGTTTCAAATTGAAATAGTTTCGAAAATACCAGAGTTACCGGCCAAGTTTGGTATGCAAACATAGGTTTGCGAGGTCGCTGAACATGACTAAGACATTATCTCATCGATATCTCCTACCGTTTAGATTTTCACCTGTCAAATGGGAAATTTCCAAAATGTGAAATTTCAAAATCATTTATTTTCCCTGTCAACTGAAGGAATCAACTGGGAATTGCAGTTTATAATTCATCATCGAACCCTCTTCGATTATACCAATTTTGAAGGAAATCTATTTTTTCAAATTTTCATCGAAATTTTACTAAGGGTCTAGACCCCCCAAAAACGCTATATTTGGCTTATTTTAAAGAATTCAGGGGTACCCAAACGTAGTTTTTCGATGTGAAGATCTTGAGCTCGTTAGTGTGAATGATAAGAAGCAATAATAGAATCACCCACTCATCAATTCTTCCTTGTAGAGCCCTTCAAACAAAACTCGGAAACGAAAAACGCGAAAGTTTCAAATTGAAATAGTTTCGAAAATACCAGAGTTACCGGCCAAGTTTGGTATGCAAACATAGGTTTGCGAGGTCGCTGAACATGACTAAGACATTATTGCATCGATATCTCCTACCGTTTAGATTTTCACCTGTCAAATGGGAAATTTCCAAAATGTGAAATTTCAAAATCATTTATTTTCCCTGTCAACTGACGGAATCAACTGGGAATTGCAGATTATAATTCATCATCGAACCCTCTTCGATTATACCAATTTTGAAGGAAATCAATTTTTTCAAATTTTCATCGAAATTTTACTAAGGGTCTAGACCCCCCAAAAACGCTATATTTGGTTTATTTTAAAGAATTCAGGGGTACCCGAGCGTAGTTTTTCGATGTGAAGTTCTTGAGCTCGTTAGTGTGAATGATAAGAAGCAATAATAGAATCACCCACTCATCAATTCTTCCTTGTAGAGCCCTTCAAACAAAACTCGGAAACGAAAAACGCGAAAGTTTCAAATTGAAATAGTTTCGAAAATACCAGAGTTACCGGCCAAGTTTGGTATGCAAACATAGGTTTGCGAGGTCGCTGAACATGACTAAGACATTATCTCATCGATATCTCCTACCGTTTAGATTTTCACCTGTCAAATGGGAAATTTCCAAAATGTGAAATTTCAAAATCATTTATTTTCCCTGTCAACTGACGGAATCAACTGGGAATTGCAGATTATAATTCATCATCGAACCCTCTTCGATTATACCAATTTTGAAGGAAATCTATTTTTTCAAATTTTCATCGAAATTTTACTAAGGGTCTAGACCCCCCAAAAACGCTATATTTGGCTTATTTTAAAGAATTCAGGGGTACCCGAGCGTAGTTTTTCGATGTGAAGTTCTTGAGCTCGTTAGTGTGAATGATAAGAAGCAATAATAGAATCACCCACTCATCAATTCTTCCTTGTAGAGCCCTTCAAACAAAACTCGGAAACGAAGAACGCGAAAGTTTCAAATTGAAATAGTTTCGAAAATACCAGAGTTACCGGCCAAATTTGGTATGCAAACATAGGTTTGCGAGGTCGCTGAACATGACTAAGACATTATCTCATCGATATCTCCTACCGTTTAGATTTTCACCTGTCAAATGGGAAATTTCCAAAATGTGAAATTTCAAAATCATTTATTTTCCCTGTCAACTGACGGAATCAACTGGGAATTGCAGATTATAATTCATCATCGAACCCTCTTCGATTATACCAATTTTGAAGGAAATCTATTTTTTCAAATTTTCATCGAAATTTTACTAAGGGTCTTGACCCCCCAAAAACGCTATATTTGGCTTTTTTTAAAGAATTCAGGGGTACCCGAGCGTAGTTTTTCGATGTGAAGTTCTTGAGCTCGTTAGTGTGAATGATAAGAAGCAATAATAGAATCACCCACTCATCAATTCTTCCTTGTAGAGCCCTTCAAACAAAACTAGGAAACGAAAAACGCGAAAGTTTCAAATTGAAATAGTTTCGAAAATACCAGAGTTACCGGCCAAATTTGGTATGCAAACATAGGTTTGCGAGGTCGCTGAACATGACTAAGACATTATCTCATCGATATCTCCTACCGTTTAGATTTTCACCTGTCAAATGGGAAATTTCCAAAATGTGAAATTTCAAAATCATTTATTTTCCCTGTCAACTGACGGAATCAACTGGGAATTGCAGATTATAATTCATCATCGAACCCTCTTCGATTATACCAATTTTGAAGGAAATCTATTTCTTCAAATTTTCATCGAAATTTTACTAAGGGTCTAGACCCCCTAAAAACGCTATATTTGGCTTATTTTAAAAAATTCAGGGGTACCCGAGCGTAGTTTTTCGATGTGAAGTTCTTGAGCTCGTTAGTGTGAATGATAAGAAGCAATAATAGATTCACCCACTCATCAATTCTTCCTTGTAGAGCCCTTCAAACAAAACTCGGAAACGAAAAACGCGAAAGTTTCAAATTGAAATAGTTTCGAAAATACCAGAGTTACCGGCCAAGTTTGGTATGCAAACATAGGTTTGCGAGGTCGCTGAACATGACTAAGACATTATCTCATCGATATCTCCTACCGTTTAGATTTTCACCTGTCAAATGGGAAATTTCCAAAATGTGAAATTTCAAAATCATTTATTTTCCCTGTCAACTGACGGAATCAACTGGGAATTGCAGATTATAATTCATCATCGAACCCTCTTCGATTTTACCAATTATGAAGGAAATCTATAATATTTTTTCAAATTTTCATCGAAATTTTACTAAGGGTCTAGACCCCCCAAAAACGCTATATTTGGCTTATTTTAAAGAATTCAGGGGTACCCGAGCGTAGTTTTTCGATGTGAAGTTCTTGAGCTCGTTAGTGTGAATGATAAGAAGCAATAATAGAATCACCCACTCATCAATTCTTCCTTGTAGAGCCCTTCAAACAAAACTCGGAAACGAAAAACGCGAAAGTTTCAAATTGAAATAGTTTCGAAAATACCAGAGTTACCGGCCAAGTTTGGTATGCAAACATAGGTTTGCGAGGTCGCTGAACATGACTAAGACATTATCTCATCGATATCTCCTACCGTTTAGATTTTCACCTGTCAAATGGGAAATTTCCAAAATGTGAAATTTCAAAATCATTTATTTTCCCTGTCAACTGACGGAATCAACTGGGAATTGCAGATTATAATTCATCATCGAACCCTCTTCGATTATGCCAATTTTGAAGGAAATCTATTTTTTCAAATTTTCATCGAAATTTTACTAAGGGTCTAGACCCCCCAAAAACGCTATATTTGGCTTATTTTAAAGAATTCAGGGGTACCCGAGCGTAGTTTTTCGATGTGAAGATCTTGAGCTCGTTAGTGTGAATGATAAGAAGCAATAATAGAATCACCCACTCATCAATTCTTCCTTGTAGAGCCCTTCAAACAAAACTCGGAAACGAAAAACGCGAAAGTTTCAAATTGAAATAGTTTCGAAAATACCAGAGTTACCGGCCGAATTTGGTATGCAAACATAGGTTTGCGAGTTCGCTGAACATGACTAAGACATTATCTCATCGATATCTCCTACCGTTTAGATTTTCACCTGTCAAATGGGAAATTTCCAAAATGTGAAATTTCAAAATCATTTATTTTCCCTGTCAACTGACGGAATCAACTGGGAATTGCAGATTATAATTCATCATCGAACCCTCTTCGATTATACCAATTTTGAAGGAAATCTATTTTTTCAAATTTTCATCGAAATTTTACTAAGGGTCTAGACCCCCCAAAAACGCTATATTTGGCTTATTTTAAAGAATTCAGGGGTACCCGAGCGTAGTTTTTCGATGTGAAGTTCTTGAGCTCGTTAGTGTGAATGATAAGAAGCAATAATAGAATCACCCACTCATCAATTCTTCCTTGTAGAGCCCTTCAAACAAAACTCGGAAACGAAAAACGCGAAAGTTTCAAATTGAAATAGTTTCGAAAATACCAGAGTTACCGGCCAAGTTTGGTATGCAAACATAGGTTTGCGAGGTCGCTGAACATGACTAAGACATTATCTCATCGATATCTCCTACCGTTTAGATTTTCACCTGTCAAATGGGAAATTTCCAAAATGTGAAATTTCAAAATCATTTATTTTCCCTGTCAACTGACGGAATCAACTGGGAATTGCAGATTATAATTCATCATCGAACCCTCTTCGATTATACCAATTTTGAAGGAAATCTATTTTTTCAAATTTTCATCGAAATTTTACTAAGGGTCTAGACCCCCCAAAAACGCTATATTTGGCTTATTTTAAAGAATTCAGGGGTACCCGAGCGTAGTTTTTCGATGTGAAGTCCTTGAGCTCGTTAGTGTGAATGATAAGAAGCAATAATAGAATCACCCACTCATCAATTCTTCCTTGTAGAGCCCTTCAAACAAAACTCGGAAACGAAAAACGCGAAAGTTTCAAATTGAAATAGTTTCGAAGATACCAGAGTTACCGGCCAAGTTTGGTATGCAAACATAGGTTTGCGAGGTCGCTGAACATGACTAAGACATTATCTCATCGATATCTCCTACCGTTTAGATTTTCACCTGTCAAATGGGAAATTTCCAAAATGTGAAATTTCAAAATCATTTATTTTCCCTGTCAACTGACGGAATCAACTGGGAATTGCAGATTATAATTCATCATCGAACCCTCTTCGATTATACCAATTTTGAAGGAAATCTATTTTTTCAAATTTTCATCGAAATTTTACTAAGGGTCTAGACCCCCCAAAAACGCTATATTTGGCTTATTTTAAAGAATTCAGGGGTACCCGAGCGTAGTTTTTCGATGTAAAGTTCTTGAGCTCGTTAGTGTGAATGATAAGAAGCAATAATAGAATCACCCACTCATCAATTCTTCCTTGTAGAGCCCTTCAAACAAAACTCGGAAACGAAAAACGCGAAAGTTTCAAATTGAAATAGTTTCGAAAATACCAGAGTTACCGGCCAAGTTTGGTATGCAAACATAGGTTTGCGAGGTCGCTGAACATGACTAAGACATTATCTCATCGATATCTCCTACCGTTTAGATTTTCACCTGTCAAATGGGAAATTTCCAAAATGTGAAATTTCAAAATCATTTATTTTCCCTGTCAACTGACGGAATCAACTGGGAATTGCAGATTATAATTCATCATCGAACCCTCTTCGATTATACCAATTTTGAAGGAAATCTATTTTTTCAAATTTTCATCGAAATTTTACTAAGGGTCTAGACCCCCCAAAAACGCTATATTTGGCTTATTTTAAAGAATTCAGGGGTACCCGAGCGTAGTTTTTCGATGTGAAGTTCTTGAGCTCGTTAGTGTGAATGATAAGAAGCAATAATAGAATCACCCACTCATCAATTCTTCCTTGTAGAGCCCTTCAAACAAAACTCGGAAACGAAAAACGCGAAAGTTTCAAATTGAAATAGTTTCGAAAATACCAGGGTTACCGGCCAAGTTTGGCATGCAAACATAGGTTTGCGAGGTCGCTGAACATGACTAAGACATTATCTCATCGATATCTCCTACCGTTTAGATTTTCACCTGTCAAATGGGAAATTTCCAAAATGTGAAATTTCAAAATCATTTATTTTCCCTGTCAACTGACGGAATCAACTGGGAATTGCAGATTATAATTCATCATCGAACCTTCTTCGATTATACCAATCTTGAAGGAAATCTATTTTTTCAAATTTTCATCGAAATTTTACTAAGGGTCTAGACCCCCCAAAAACGCTATATTTGGCTTATTTTAAAGAATTCAGGGGTACCCGAGCGTAGTTTTTCGATGTGAAGATCTTGAGCTCGTTAGTGTGAATGATAAGAAGCAATAATAGAATCACCCACTCATCAATTCTTCCTTGTAGAGCCCTTCAAACAAAACTCGGAAACGAAAAACGCGAAAGTTTCAAATTGAAATAGTTTCGAAAATACCAGAGTTACCGGCCAAATTTGGTATGCAAACATAGGTTTGCGAGTTCGCTGAACATGACTAAGACATTATCTCATCGATATCTCCTACCGTTTAGATTTTCACCTGTCAAATGGGAAATTTCCAAAATGTGAAATTTCAAAATCATTTATTTTCCCTGTCAACTGACGGATTCAACTGGGAATTGCAGATTATAATTCATCATCGAACCCTCTTCGATTATACCAATTTTGAAGGAAATCTATTTTTTCAAATTTTCATCGAAATTTTACTAAGGGTCTAGACCCCCCAAAAACGCTATATTTGGCTTATTTTAAAGAATTCAGGGGTACCCGAGCGTAGTTTTTCGATGTGAAGTTCTTGAGCTCGTTAGTGTGAATGATTAGAAGCAATAATAGAATCACCCACTCATCAATTCTTCCTTGTAGAGCCCTTCAAACAAAACTCGGAAACGAAAAACGCGAAAGTTTCAAATTGAAATAGTTTCGAAAATACCAGAGTTACCGGCCAAGTTTGGTATGCAAACATAGGTTTGCGAGGTCGCTGAACATAACTAAGACATTATCTCATCGATATCTCCTACCGTTTAGATTTTCACCTGTCAAATGGGAAATTTCCAAAATGTGAAATTTCAAAATCATTTATTTTCCCTGTCAACTGACGGAATCAACTGGGAATTGCAGATTATAATTCATCATCGAACCCTCTTCGATTATACCAATTTTGAAGGAAATCTATTTTTTCAAATTTTCATCGAAATTTTACTAAGGGTCTAGACCACCCAAAAACGCTATATTTGGCTTATTTTAAAGAATTCAGGGGTACCCGAGCGTAGTTTTTCGATGTGAAGTTCTTGAGCTCGTTAGTGTGAATGATAAGAAGCAATAATAAAATCACCCACTCATCAATTCTTCCTTGTAGAGCCCTTCAAACAAAACTCGGAAACGAAAAACGCGAAAGTTTCAAATTGAAATAGTTTCGAAAATACCAGAGCTACCGGCCAAGTTTGGTATGCAAACATAGGTTTGCGAGGTCGCTGAACATGACTAAGACATTATCTCATCGATATCTCCTACCGTTTAGATTTTCACCTGTCAAATGGGAAATTTCCAAAATGTGAAATTTCAAAATCATTTATTTTCCCTGTCAACTGACGGAATCAACTGGGAATTGCAGATTATAATTCATCATCGAACCCTCTTCGATTATACCAATTTTGAAGGAAATCTATTTTTTCAAATTTTCATCGAAATTTTACTAAGGGTCTAGACCCCCTAAAAACGCTATATTTGGCTTATTTTAAAGAATTCAGGGGTACCCGAGCGTAGTTTTTCGATGTGAAGTTCTTGAGCTCGTTAGTGTGTATGATAAGAAGCAATAATAGAATCACCCACTCATCAATTCTTCCTTGTAGAGCCCTTCAAACAAAACTCGGAAACGAAAAACGCGAAAGTTTCAAATTGAAATAGTTTCGAAAATACCAGAGTTACCGGCCAAGTTTGGTATGCAAACATAGGTTTGCGAGGTCGCTGAACATGACTAAGACATTATCTCATCGATATCTCCTACCGTTTAGATTTTCACCTGTCAAATGGGAAATTTCCAAAATGTGAAATTTCAAAATCATTTATTTTCCCTGTCAACTGACGGAATCAACTGGGAATTGCAGATTATAATTCATGATCGAACCCTCTTCGATTATACCAATTTTGAAGGAAATCTATTTTTTCAAATTTTCATCGAAATTTTACTAAGGGTCTAGACCCCCCAAAAACGCTATATTTGGCTTATTTTAAAGAATTCAGGGGTACCCGAGCGTAGTTTTTCGATGTGAAGTTCTTGAGCTCGTTAGTG
Source organism: Myrrha octodecimguttata (assembly GCA_958510865.1). Classification (NCBI taxonomy): domain Eukaryota; kingdom Metazoa; phylum Arthropoda; class Insecta; order Coleoptera; family Coccinellidae; genus Myrrha; species Myrrha octodecimguttata. The sequence goes on from CAUEHS010000729.1 coordinate 618,673, forward strand.
TGAATGATAAGAAGCAATAATAGAATCACCCACTCATCAATTCTTCCTTGTAGAGCCCTTCAAACAAAACTCGGAAACGAAAAACGCGAAAGTTTCAAATTGAAATAGTTTCGAAAATACCAGAGTTACCGGCCAAATTTGGTATGCAAACATAGGTTTACGAGGTCGCTGAACATGACTAAGACATTATCTCATCGATATCTCCTACCGTTTAGATTTTCACCTGTCAAATGGGAAATTTCCAAAATGTGAAATTTCAAAATCATTTATTTTCCCTGTCAACTGACGGAATCAACTGGGAATTGCAGATTATAATTCATCATCGAACCCTCTTCGATTATACCAATTTTGAAGGAAATCTATTTTTTCAAATTTTCATCGAAATTTTACTAAGGGTCTAGACCCCCCAAAAACGCTATATTTGGCTTATTTTAAAGAATTCAGGGGTACCCGAGCGTAGTTTCTCGATGTGAAATTCTTGAGCTCGTTAGTGTGAATGATAAGAAGCAATAATAGAATCACCGACTCATCAATTCTTCCTTGTAGAGCCCTTCAAACAAAACTCGGAAACGAAAAACGCGAAAGTTTCAAATTGAAATAGTTTCGAAAATACCAGAGTTACCGGCCAAGTTTGGTATGCAAACATAGGTTTGCGAGGTCGCTGAACATGACTAAGACATTATCTCATCGATATCTCCTACCGTTTAGATTTTCACCTGTCAAATGGGAAATTTCCAAAATGTGAAATTTCAAAATCATTTATTTTCCCTGTCAACTGACGGAATCAACTGGGAATTGCAGATTATAATTCATCATCGAACCCTCTTCGATTATACCAATTTTGAAGGAAATCTATTTTTTCAAATTTTCATCGAAATTTCACTAAGGGTCTAGACCCCCCAAAAACGCTATATTTGGCTTATTTTAAAGAATTCAGGGGTACCCGAGCGTAGTTTTTCGATGTGAAGTTCTTGAGCTCGTTAGTGTGAATGATAAGAAGCAATAATAGAATCACCCACTCATCAATTCTTCCTTGTAGAGCCCTTCAAACAAAACTCGGAAACGAAAAACGCGAAAGCTTCAAATTGAAATAGTTTCGAAAATACCAGAGTTACCGGCCAAGTTTGGTATGCAAACATAGGTTTGTGAGGTCTCTGAACATGACTAAGACATTATCTCATCGATATCTCCTACCGTTTAGATTTTCACCTGTCAAATGGGAAATTTCCAAAATGTGAAATTTCAAAATCATTTATTTTCCCTGTCAACTGACGGAATCAACTGGGAATTGCAGATTATAATTCATCATCGAACCCTCTTCGATTATACCAATTTTGAAGGAAATCTATTTCTTCAAATTTTCATCGAAATTTTACTAAGGGTCTAGACCCCCCAAAAACGCTATATTTGGCTTATTTTAAAGAATTCAGGGGTACCCGAGCGTAGTTTTTCGATGTGAAGTTCTTGAGCTCGTTAGTGTGAATGATAAGAAGCAATAATAGAATCACCCACTCATCAATTCTTCCTTGTAGAGCCCTTCAAACAAAACTCGGAAACGAAAAACGCGAAAGTTTCAAATTGAAATAGTTTCGAAAATACCAGAGTTACCGGCCAAGTTTGGTATGCAAACATAGGTTTGCGAGGTCGCTGAACATGACTAAGACATTATCTCATCGATATCTCCTACCGTTTAGATTTTCACCTGTCAAATGGGAAATTTCCAAAATGTGAAATTTCAAAATCATTTATTTTCCCTGTCAACTGACGGAATCAACTGGGAATTGCAGATTATAATTCATCATCGAACCCTCTTCGATTATACCAATTTTGAAGGAAATCTATTTTTTTAAATTTTCATCGAAATTTTACTAAGGGTCTAGACCCCCCAAAAACGCTATATTTGGCTTATTTTAAAGAATTCAGGGGTACCCGAGCGTAGTTTTTCGATGTGAAGATCTTGAGCTCGTTAGTGTGAATGATAAGAAGCAATAATAGAATCACCCACTCATCAATTCTTCCTTGTAGAGCCCTTCAAACAAAACTCGGAAACGAAAAACGCGAAAGTTTCAAATTGAAATAGTTTCGAAAATACCAGAGTTACCGGCCAAATTTGGTATGCAAACATAGGTTTGCGAGTTCGCTGAACATGACTAAGACATTATCTCATCGATATCTCCTACCGTTTAGATTTTCACCTGTCAAATGGGAAATTTCCAAAATGTGATATTTCAAAATCATTTATTTTCCCTGTCAACTGACGGAATCAACTGGGAATTGCAGATTATAATTCATCATCGAACCCTCTTCGATTATACCAATTTTGAAGGAAATCTATTTTTTCAAATTTTCATCGAAATTTTACTAAGGGTCTAGACCCCCCAAAAACGCTATATTTGGCTTATTTTAAAGAATTCAGGGGTACCCGAGCGTAGTTTTTCGATGTGAAGTTCTTGAGCTCGTTAGTGTGAATGATAAGAAGCAATAATAGAATCACCCACCCATCAATTCTTCCTTGTAGAGCCCTTCAAACAAAACTCGGAAACGAAAAACGCGAAAGTTTCAAATTGAAATAGTTTCGAAAATACCAGAGTTACCGGCCAAGTTTGGTATGCAAACATAGGTTTGCGAGGTCGCTGAACATGACTAAGACATTATCTCATCGATATCTCCTACCGTTTAGATTTTCACCTGTCAAATGGGAAATTTCCAAAATGTGAAATTTCAAAATCATTTATTTTCCCTGTCAACTGACGGAATCAACTGGGAATTGCAGATTATAATTCATCATCGAACCCTCTTCGATTATACCAATTTTGAAGGAAATCTATTTTTTCAAATTTTCATCGAAATTTTACTAAGGGTCTAGACCCCCCAAAAACGCTATATTTGGCTTATTTTAAAGAATTCAGGGGTACCCGAGCGTAGTTTTTCGATGTGATGTCCTTGAGCTCGTTAGTGTGAATGATAAGAAGCAATAATAGAATCACCCACTCATCAATTCTTCCTTGTAGAGCCCTTCAAACAAAACTCGGAAACGAAAAACGCGAAAGTTTCAAATTGAAATAGTTTCGAAGATACCAGAGTTACCGGCCAAGTTTGGTATGCAAACATAGGTTTGCGAGGTCGCTGAACATGACTAAGACATTATCTCATCGATATCTCCTACCGTTTAGATTTTCACCTGTCAAATGGGAAATTTCCAAAATGTGAAATTTCAAAATCATTTATTTTCCCTGTCAACTGACGGAATCAACTGGGAATTGCAGATTATAATTCATCATCGAACCCTCTTCGATTATACCAATTTTGAAGGAAATCTATTTTTTCAAATTTTCATCGAAATTTTACTAAGGGTCTAGACCCCCCAAAAACGCTATATTTGGCTTATTTTAAAGAATTCAGGGGTACCCGAGCGTAGTTTTTCGATGTAAAGTTCTTGAGCTCGTTAGTGTGAATGATAAGAAGCAATAATAGAATCACCCACTCATCAATTCTTCCTTGTAGAGCCCTTCAAACAAAACTCGGAAACGAAAAACGCGAAAGTTTCAAATTGAAATAGTTTCGAAAATACCAGAGTTACCGGCCAAGTTTGGTATGCAAACATAGGTTTGCGAGGTCGCTGAACATGACTAAGACATTATCTCATCGATATCTCCTACCGTTTAGATTTTCACCTGTCAAATGGGAAATTTCCAAAATGTGAAATTTCAAAATCATTTATTTTCCCTGTCAACTGACGGAATCAACTGGGAATTGCAGATTATAATTCATCATCGAACCCTCTTCGATTATACCAATTTTGAAGGAAATCTATTTTTTCAAATTTTCATCGAAATTTTACTAAGGGTCTAGACCCCCCAAAAACGCTATATTTGGCTTATTTTAAAGAATTCAGGGGTACCCGAGCGTAGTTTTTCGATGTGAAGTTCTTGAGCTCGTTAGTGTGAATGATAAGAAGCAATAATAGAATCACCCACTCATCAATTCTTCCTTGTAGAGCCCTTCAAACAAAACTCGGAAACGAAAAACGCGAAAGTTTCAAATTGAAATAGTTTCGAAAATACCAGGGTTACCGGCCAAGTTTGGCATGCAAACATAGGTTTGCGAGGTCGCTGAACATGACTAAGACATTATCTCATCGATATCTCCTACCGTTTAGATTTTCACCTGTCAAATGGGAAATTTCCAAAATGTGAAATTTCAAAATCATTTATTTTCCCTGTCAACTGACGGAATCAACTGGGAATTGCAGATTATAATTCATCATCGAACCTTCTTCGATTATACCAATTTTGAAGGAAATCTATTTTTTCAAATTTTCATCGAAATTTTACTAAGGGTCTAGACCCCCCAAAAACGCTATATTTGGCTTATTTTAAAGAATTCAGGGGTACCCGAGCGTAGTTTTTCGATGTGAAGATCTTGAGCTCGTTAGTGTGAATGATAAGAAGCAATAATAGAATCACCCACTCATCAATTCTTCCTTGTAGAGCCCTTCAAACAAAACTCGGAAACGAAAAACGCGAAAGTTTCAAATTGAAATAGTTTCGAAAATACCAGAGTTACCGGCCAAATTTGGTATGCAAACATAGGTTTGCGAGTTCGCTGAACATGACTAAGACATTATCTCATCGATATCTCCTACCGTTTAGATTTTCACCTGTCAAATGGGAAATTTCCAAAATGTGAAATTTCAAAATCATTTATTTTCCCTGTCAACTGACGGATTCAACTGGGAATTGCAGATTATAATTCATCATCGAACCCTCTTCGATTATACCAATTTTGAAGGAAATCTATTTTTTCAAATTTTCATCGAAATTTTACTAAGGGTCTAGACCCCCCAAAAACGCTATATTTGGCTTATTTTAAAGAATTCAGGGGTACCCGAGCGTAGTTTTTCGATGTGAAGTTCTTGAGCTCGTTAGTGTGAATGATTAGAAGCAATAATAGAATCACCCACTCATCAATTCTTCCTTGTAGAGCCCTTCAAACAAAACTCGGAAACGAAAAACGCGAAAGTTTCAAATTGAAATAGTTTCGAAAATACCAGAGTTACCGGCTAAGTTCGGTATGCAAACATAGGTTTGCGAGGTCGCTGAACATGACTAAGACATTATCTCATCGATATCTCCTACCGTTTAGATTTTCACCTGTCAAATGGGAAATTTCCAAAATGTGAAATTTCAAAATCATTTATTTTCCCTGTCAACTGACGGAATCAACTGGAAATTGCAGATTATAATTCATGATCGAACCCTCTTCGATTATACCAATTTTGAAGGAAATCTATTTCTTCAAATTTTCATCGAAATTTTACTAAGGGTCTAGACCCCCCAAAAACGCTATATTTGGCTTATTTTAAAGAATTCAGGGGTACCCGAGCGTAGTTTTTCGATGTGAAGTTCTTGAGCTCGTTAGTGTGAATGATAAGAAGCAATAATAGAATCACCCACTCATCAATTCTTCCTTGTAGAGCCCTTCAAACAAAACTCGGAAACGAAAAACGCGAAAGTTTCAAATTGAAATAGTTTCGAAAATACCAGAGTTACCGGCCAAGTTTGGTATGCAAACATAGGTTTGCGAGGTCGCTGAACATGACTAAGACATTATCTCATCGATATCTCCTACCGTTTAGATTTTCACCTGTCAAATGGGAAATTTCCAAAATGTGAAATTTCAAAATCATTTATTTTCCCTGTCAACTGACGGAATCAACTGGGAATTGCAGATTATAATTCATCATCGAACCCTCTTCGATTATACCAATTTTGAAGGAAATCTATTTTTTCAAATTTTCATCGAAATTTTACTAAGGGTCTAGACCCCCCAAAAACGCTATATTTGGCTTATTTTAAAGAATTCAGGGGTACCCGAGCGTAGTTTTTCGATGTAAAGTTCTTGAGCTCGTTAGTGTGAATGATAAGAAGCAATAATAGAATCACCCACTCATCAATTCTTCCTTGTAGAGCCCTTCAAACAAAACTCGGAAACGAAAAACGCGAAAGTTTCAAATTGAAATAGTTTCGAAAATACCAGAGTTACCGGCCAAGTTTGGTATGCAAACATAGGTTTGCGAGGTCGCTGAACATGACTAAGACATTATCTCATCGATATCTCCTACCGTTTAGATTTTCACCTGTCAAATGGGAAATTTCCAAAATGTGAAATTTCAAAATCATTTATTTTCCCTGTCAACTGACGGAATCAACTGGGAATTGCAGATTATAATTCATCATCGAACCCTCTTCGATTATACCAATTTTGAAGGAAATCTATTTTTTCAAATTTTCATCGAAATTTTACTAAGGGTCTAGACCCCCCAAAAACGCTATATTTGGCTTATTTTAAAGAATTCAGGGGTACCCGAGCGTAGTTTTTCGATGTGAAGTTCTTGAGCTCGTTAGTGTGAATGATAAGAAGCAATAATAGAATCACCCACTCATCAATTCTTCCTTGTAGAGCCCTTCAAACAAAACTCGGAAACGAAAAACGCGAAAGTTTCAAATTGAAATAGTTTCGAAAATACCAGGGTTACCGGCCAAGTTTGGCATGCAAACATAGGTTTGCGAGGTCGCTGAACATGACTAAGACATTATCTCATCGATATCTCCTACCGTTTAGATTTTCACCTGTCAAATGGGAAATTTCCAAAATGTGAAATTTCAAAATCATTTATTTTCCCTGTCAACTGACGGAATCAACTGGGAATTGCAGATTATAATTCATCATCGAACCTTCTTCGATTATACCAATTTTGAAGGAAATCTATTTTTTCAAATTTTCATCGAAATTTTACTAAGGGTCTAGACCCCCCAAAAACGCTATATTTGGCTTATTTTAAAGAATTCAGGGGTACCCGAGCGTAGTTTTTCGATGTGAAGATCTTGAGCTCGTTAGTGTGAATGATAAGAAGCAATAATAGAATCACCCACTCATCAATTCTTCCTTGTAGAGCCCTTCAAACAAAACTCGGAAACGAAAAACGCGAAAGTTTCAAATTGAAATAGTTTCGAAAATACCAGAGTTACCGGCCAAATTTGGTATGCAAACATAGGTTTGCGAGTTCGCTGAACATGACTAAGACATTATCTCATCGATATCTCCTACCGTTTAGATTTTCACCTGTCAAATGGGAAATTTCCAAAATGTGAAATTTCAAAATCATTTATTTTCCCTGTCAACTGACGGATTCAACTGGGAATTGCAGATTATAATTCATCATCGAACCCTCTTCGATTATACCAATTTTGAAGGAAATCTATTTTTTCAAATTTTCATCGAAATTTTACTAAGGGTCTAGACCCCCCAAAAACGCTATATTTGGCTTATTTTAAAGAATTCAGGGGTACCCGAGCGTAGTTTTTCGATGTGAAGTTCTTGAGCTCGTTAGTGTGAATGATTAGAAGCAATAATAGAATCACCCACTCATCAATTCTTCCTTGTAGAGCCCTTCAAACAAAACTCGGAAACGAAAAACGCGAAAGTTTCAAATTGAAATAGTTTCGAAAATACCAGAGTTACCGGCTAAGTTCGGTATGCAAACATAGGTTTGCGAGGTCGCTGAACATGACTAAGACATTATCTCATCGATATCTCCTACCGTTTAGATTTTCACCTGTCAAATGGGAAATTTCCAAAATGTGAAATTTCAAAATCATTTATTTTCCCTGTCAACTGACGGAATCAACTGGAAATTGCAGATTATAATTCATGATCGAACCCTCTTCGATTATACCAATTTTGAAGGAAATCTATTTCTTCAAATTTTCATCGAAATTTTACTAAGGGTCTAGACCCCCCAAAAACGCTATATTTGGCTTATTTTAAAGAATTCAGGGGTACCCGAGCGTAGTTTTTCGATCTGAAGTTCTTGAGCTCGTTAGTGTGAATGATAAGAAGCAATAATAGAATCACCCACTCATCAATTCTTCCTTGTAGAGCCCTTCAAACAAAACTCGGAAACGAAAAACGCGAAAGTTTCAAATTGAAATAGTTTCGAAAATACCAGAGTTACCGGCCAAGTTTGGTATGCAAACATAGGTTTGCGAGGTCGCTGAACATGACTAAGACATTATCTCATCGATATCTCCTACCGTTTAGATTTTCACCTGTCAAATGGGAAATTTCCAAAATGTGAAATTTCAAAATCATTTATTTTCCCTGTCAACTGACGGAATCAACTGGGAATTGCAGATTATAATTCATCATCGAACCCTCTTCGATTATACCAATTCTGACGGAAATCTATTTTTTCAAATTTTCATCGAAATTTTACTAAGGGTCTAGACCCCCCAAAAACGCTATATTTGGCTTATTTTGAAGAATTCAGGGGTACCCGAGCGTAGTTTTTCGATGTGAAGTTCTTGAGCTCGTTAGTGTGAATGATAAGAAGCAATAATAGAATCACCCACTCATCAATTCTTCCTTGTAGAGCCCTTCAAACAAAACTCGGAAACGAAAAACGCGAAAGTTTCAAATTGAAATAGTTTCGAAAATACCAGAGTTACCGGCCAAGTTTGGTATGCAAACATAGGTTTGCGAGGTCGCTGAACATGACTAAGACATTATCTCATCGATATCTCCTACCGTTTAGATTTTCACCTGTCAAATGGGAAATTTCCAAAATGTGAAATTTCAAAATCATTTATTTTCCCTGTCAACTGACGGAATCAACTGGGAATTGCAGATTATAATTCATCATCGATCCCTCTTCGATTATACCAATTTTGAAGGAAATCTATTTTTTCAAATTTTCATCGAAATTTTACTAAGGGTCTAGACCCCCCAAAAACGCTATATTTGGCTTATTTTAAAGAATTCAGGGGTACCCGAGCGTAGTTTTTCGATGTGTAGTTCTTGAGCTCGTTATTGTGAATGATAAGAAGCAATAATAGAATCACCCACTCATCAATTCTTCCTTGTAGAGCCCTTCAAACAAAACTCGGAAACGAAAAACGCGAAAGTTTCAAATTGAAATAGTTTCGAAAATACCAGAGTTACCGGCCAAGTTTGGTATGCAAACATAGGTTTGCGAGGTCGCTGAACATGACTAAGACATTATCTCATCGATATCTCCTACCGTTTAGATTTTCCCCTGTCAAATGGGAAATTTCCAAAATGTGAAATTTCAAAATCATTTATTTTCCCTGTCAACTGACGGAATCAACTGGGAATTGCAGATTATAATTCATCATCGAACCCTCTTCGATTATACCAATTTTAAAGGAAATCTATTTTTTCAAATTTTCATCGAAATTTTACTAAGGGTCTAGACCCCCCAAAAACGCTATATTTGGCTTATTTTAAAGAATTCAGGGGTACCCGAGCGTAGTTGTTCGATGTGAAGTTCTTGAGCTTGTTAGTGTGAATGATAAGAAGCAATAATAGAATCACCCACTCATCAATTCTTCCTTGTAGAGCCCTTCAAACAAAACTCGGAAACGAAAAACGCGAAAGTTTCAAATTGAAATAGTTTCGAAAATACCAGAGCTACCGGCCAAGTTTGGTATGCAAACATAGGTTTGCGAGGTCGCTGAACATGACTAAGACATTATCTCATCGATATCTCCTACCGTTTAGATTTTCACCTGTCAAATGGGAAATTTCCAAAATGTGAAATTTCAAAATCATTTATTTTCCCTGTCAACTGACGGAATCAACTGGGAATTGCAGATTATAATTCATCATCGAACCCTCTTCGATTATACCAATTTTGAAGGAAATCTATTTTTTCAAATTTTCATCGAAATTTTACTAAGGGTCTAGACCCCCCAAAAACGCTATATTTGGCTTATTTTAAAGAATTCAGGGGTACCCGAGTGTAGTTTTTCGATGTGAAGTTCTTGAGCTCGTTAGTGTGAATGATAAGAAGCAATAATAGAATCACCCACTCATCAATTCTTCCTTGTAGAGCCCTTCAAACAAAACTCGGAAACGAAAAACGCGAAAGTTTCAAATTGAAATAGTTTCGAAAATACCAGAGTTACCGGCCAAGTTTGGTATGCAAACATAGGTTTGCGAGGTCGCTGAACATGACTAAGACATTATCCCATCGATATCTCCTACCGTTTAGATTTTCACCTGTCAAATGGGAAATTTCCAAAATGTGAAATTTCAAAATCATTTATTTTCCCTGTCAACTGACGGAATCAACTGGGAATTGCAGATTATAATTCATCATCGAACCCTCTTCGATTAGACCAATTTTGAAGGAAATCTATTTTTTCAAATTTTCATCGAAATTTTACTAAGGGTCTAGACCCCCCAAAAACGCTATATTTGGCTTATTTTAAAGAATTCAGGGGTACCCGAGCGTAGTTTTTCGATGTGAAGTTCTTGACCTCGTTAGTGTGAATGATAAGAAGCAATAATAGAATCACCCACTCATCAATTCTTCCTTGTAGAGCCCTTCAAACAAAACTCGGAAACGAAAAACGCGAAAGTTTCAAATTGAAATAGTTTCGAAAATACCAGAGTTACCGGCCAAGTTTGGTATGCAAACATAGGTTTGCGAGGTCGCTGAACATGACTAAGACATTATCTCATCGATATCTCCTACCGTTCAGATTTTCACCTGTCAAATGGGAAATTTCCAAAATGTGAAATTTCAAAATCATTTATTTTCCCTGTCAACTGACGGAATCAACTGGGAATTGCAGATTATAATTCATCATCGAACCCTCTTCGATTATACCAATTTTGAAGGAAATCTATTTTTTCAAATTTTCATCGAAATTTTACTAAGGGTCTAGACCCCCCAAAAACGCTATATTTGGCTTATTTTAAAGAATTCAGGGGTACCCGAGCGTAGTTTTTCGATGTGAAGTTCTTGAGCTCGTTAGTGTGAATGATAAGAAGCAATAATAGAATCACCCACTCATCAATTCTTCCTTGTAGAGCCCTTCAAACAAAACTCGGAAACGAAAAACGCGAAAGTTTCAAATTGAAATAGTTTCGAAAATACCAGAGTTACCGGCCAAGTTTGGTATGCAAACATAGGTTTGCGAGGTCGCTGAACATGACTAAGACATTATCTCATCGATATCTCCTACCGTTTAGATTTTCACCTGTCAAATGGGAAATTTCCAAAATGTGAAATTTCAAAATCATTTATTTTCCCTGTCAACTGACGGAATCAACTGGGAAGTGCAGATTATAATTCATCATCGAACCCTCTTCGATTATACCAATTTTGAAGGAAATCTATTTTTTCAAATTTTCATCGAAATTTTACTAAGGGTCTAGACCCCCCAAAAACGCTATATTTGGCTTATTTTAAAGAATTCAGGGGTACCCGAGCGTAGTTTTTCGATGTGAAGTTCTTGACCTCGTTAGTGTGAATGATAAGAAGCAATAATAGAATCACCCACTCATCAATTCTTCCTTGTAGAGCCCTTCAAACAAAACTCGGAAACGAAAAACGCGAAAGTTTCAAATTGAAATAGTTTCGAAAATACCAGAGTTACCGGCCAAGTTTGGTATGCAAACATAGGTTTGCGAGGTCGCTGAACTTGACTAAGACATTATCTCATCGATATCTCCTACCGTTTAGATTTTCACCTGTCAAATGGGAAATTTCCAAAATGTGAAATTTCAAAATCATTTATTTTCCCTGTCAACTGACGGAATCAACTGGGAATTGCAGATTATAATTCATCATCGAACCCTCTTCGATTATAACAATTTTGAAGGAAATCTATTTTTTCAAATTTTCATCGAAATTTTACTAAGGGTCTAGACCCCCCAAAAACGCTATATTTGGCTTATTTTAAAGAATTCAGGGGTACCCGAGCGTAGTTTTTCGATGTGAAGTTCTTGAGCTCGTTAGTGTGAATGATAAGAAGCAATAATAGAATCACCCACTCATCAATTCTTCCTTGTAGAGCCCTTCAAACAAAACTCGGAAACGAAAAACGCGAAAGTTTCAAATTGAAATAGTTTCGAAAATACTAGAGTTACCGGCCAAGTTTGGTATGCAAACATAGGTTTGCGAGGTCGCTGAACATGACTAAGACATTATCTCATCGATATCTCCTACCGGTTAGATTTTCACCTGTCAAATGGGAAATTTCCAAAATGTGAAATTTCAAAATCATTTATTTTCCCTGTCAACTGACGGAATCAACTGGGAATTGCAGATTATAATTCATCATCGAACCCTCTTCGATTTTACCAATTTTGAAGGAAATCTATTTTTTCAAATTTTCATCGAAATTTTACTAAGGGTCTAGACCCCCCAAAAACGCTATATTTGGCTTATTTTAAAGATTTCAGGGGTACCCAAGCGTAGTTTTTCGATGTGAAGTTCTTGAGCTCGTAAGTGTGAATGATAAGAAGCAATAATAGAATCAGCCACTCATCAATTCTTCCTTGTAGAGCCCTTCAAACAAAACTCGGAAACGAAAAACGCGAAAGTTTCCAATTGAAATAGTTTCGAAAATACCAGAGTTACCGGCCAAGTTTGGTATGCAAACATAGGTTTGCGAGGTCGCTGAACATGACTAAGACATTATCTCATCGATATCTCCTACCGTTTAGATTTTCACCTGTCAAATGGGAAATTTCCAAAATGTGAAATTTCAAAATCATTTATTTTCCCTGTCAACTGACGGAATCAACTGGGAATTGCAGATTATAATTCATCATCGAACCCTCTTCGATTATACCAATTTTGAAGGAAATCTATTTTTTCAAATTTTCATCGAAATTTTACTAAGGGTCTAGACCCCCCAAAAACGCTTTATTTGGCTTATTTTAAAGAATTCAGGGGTACCCGAGCGTAGTTTTTCGATGTGAAGTTCTTGAGCTCGTTAGTGTGAATGATAAGAAGCAATAATAGAATCACCCACTCATCAATTCTTCCTTGTAGAGCCCTTCAAACAAAACTCGGAAACGAAAAACGCGAAAGTTTCAAATTGAAATAGTTTCGAAAATACCAGAGTTACCGGCCAAGTTTGGTATGCAAACATAGGTTTGCGAGGTCGCTGAACATGACTAAGACATTATCTCATCGATATCTCCTACCGTTTAGATTTTCACCTGTCAAATGGGAAATTTCCAAAATGTGAAATTTCAAAATCATTTATTTTCCCTGTCAACTGACGGAATCAACTGGGAATTGCAGATTATAATTCATCATCGAACCCTCTTCGATTATACCAATTTTGAAGGAAATCTATTTTTTAAAATTTTCATCGAAATTTTACTAAGGGTCTAGACCCCCCAAAAACGCTATATTTGGCTTATTTTAAAGAATTCACGGGTACCCGAGCGTAGTTTTTCGAAGTGAAGTTCTTGAGCTCGTTAGTGTGAATGATAAGAAGCAATAATAGAATCACCCACTCATCAATTCTTCCTTGTAGAGCCCTTCAAACAAAACTCGGAAACGAAAAACGCGAAAGTTTCAAATTGAAATAGTTTCGAAAATACCAGAGTTACCGGCCAAGTTTGGTATGCAAACATAGGTTTGCGAGGTCGCTGAACATGACTAAGACATTATCTCATCGATATCTCCTACCGTTCAGATTTTCACCTGTCAAATGGGAAATTTCCAAAATGTGAAATTTCAAAATCATTTATTTTCCCTGTCAACTGACGGAATCAACTGGGAATTGCAGATTATAATTCATCATCGAACCCTCTTCGATTATGCCAATTTTGAAGGAAATCTATTTTTTCAAATTTTCATCGAAATTTTACTAAGGGTCTAGACCCCCCAAAAACGCTATATTTGGCTTATTTTAAAGAATTCAGGGGTACCCGAGCGTAGTTTTTCGATGTGAAGTTCTTGAGCTCGTTAGTGTGAAGGATAAGAAGCAATAATAGAATCACCCACTCATTAATTCTTCCTTGTAGAGCCCTTCAAACAAAACTCGGAAACGAAAAACGCGAAAGTTTCAAATTGAAATAGTTTCGAAAATACCAGAGTTACCGGCCAAAATTGGTATGCAAACATAGCTTTGCGAGGTCGCTGAACATGACTAAGACATTATCTCATCGATATCTCCTACCGTTTAGATTTTCACCTGTCAAATGGGAAATTTTCAAAATGTGAAATTTCAAAATCATTTATTTTCCCTGTCAACTGACGGAATCAACTGGGAATTGCAGATTATAATTCATCATCGAACCCTCTTCGATTATACCAATTTTGAAGGAAATCTATTTTTTCAAATTTTCATCGAAATTTTACTAAGGGTTTAGACCCCCCAAAAACGTTATATTTGGCTTATTTTAAAGAATTCAGGGGTACCCGAGCGTAGTTTTTCGATGTGAAGTTCTTGAGCTCGTTAGTGTGAATGATAAGAAGCAATAATAGAATCACCCACTCATCAATTCTTCTTTGTAGAGCCCTTCAAACAAAACTCGGAAACGAAAAACGCGATAGTTTCAAATTGAAATAGTTTCGAAAATACCAGAGTTACCGGCCAAGTTTGGTATGCAAACATAGGTTTGCGAGGTCGCTGAACACGACTAAGACATTATCTCATCGATATCTCCTACCGTTTAGATTTTCACCTGTCAAATGGGAAATTTCCAAAATGTGAAATTTCAAAATCATTTATTTTCCCTGTCAACTGACGGAATCAACTGGGAATTGCAGATTATAATTCATCATCGAACCCTCTTCGATTATACCAATTTTGAAGGAAATCTATTTTTTCAAATTTTCATCGAAATTTTACTAAGGGTCTAGACCCCCCAAAAACGCTATATTTGGCTTATTTTAAAGAATTCAGGGGTACCCGAGCGTAGTTTTTCGATGTTAAGTTCTTGAGCTCGTTAGTGTGAATGATAAGAAGCAATAATAGAATCACCCACTCATCAATTCTTCCTTGTAGAGCCCTTCAAACAAAACTCGGAAACGAAAAACGCGAAAGTTTCCAATTGAAATAGTTTCGAAAATACCAGAGTTACCGGCCAAGTTTGGTATGCAAACATAGGTTTGCGAAGTCGCTGAACATGACTAAGACATTATCTCATCGATATCTCCTACCGTTTAGATTTTTACCTGTCAAATGGGAAATTTCCAAAATGTGAAATTTCAAAATCATTTATTTTCCCTGTCAACTGACGGAATCAACTGGGAATTGCAGATTATAATTCATCATCGAACCCTCTTCGATTATACCAATTTTGAAGGAAATCTATTTTTTCAAATTTTCATCGAAATTTTACTAAGGGTCTAGACCCCCCAAAAACGCTATATTTGGCTTATTTTAAAGAATTCAGGGGTACCCGAGCGTAGTTTTTCGATGTGAAGTTCTTGAGCTCGTTAGTGTGAATGATAAGAAGCAATAATAGAATCACCCACTCATCAATTCTTCCTTGTAGAGCCCTTCAAACAAAACTCGGAAACGAAAAACGCGAAAGTTTCAAATTGAAATAGTTTCGAAAATACCAGAGTTACCGGCCAAGTTTGGTATGCAAACATAGGTTTGCGAGGTCGCTGAACATGACTAAGACATTATCTCATCGATATCTCCTACCGTTTAGATTTTCACCTGTCAAATGGGAAATTTCCAAAATGCGAAATTTCAAAATCATTTATTTTCCCTGTCAACTGACGGAATCAACTGGGAATTGCAGATTATAATTCATCATCGAACCCTCTTCGATTATACCAATTTTGAAGGAAATCTATTTTTTCAAATTTTCATCGAAATTTTACTAAGGGTCTAGACCCCCCAAAAACGCTATATTTGGCTTATTTTAAAGAATTCAGGGGTACCCGAGCGTAGTTTTTCGATGTGAAGTTCTTGAGCTCGTTAGTGTGAATGATAAGAAGCAATAATAGAATCACCCACTCATCAATTCTTCCTTGTAGAGCCCTTCAAACAAAACTCGGAAACGAAAAACGCGAAAGTTTCAAATTGAAATAGTTTCGAAAATACCAGAGTTACCGGCCAAGTTTGGTATGCAAACATAGGTTTGCGAGGTCGCTGAACAAGACTAAGACATTATCTCATCGATATCTCCTACCGTTTAGATTTTCACCTGTCAAATGGGAAATTTCCAAAATGTGAAATTTCAAAATCATTTATTTTCCCTGTCAACTGACGGAATCAACTGGGAATTGCAGATTATAATTCATCATCGAACCCTCTTCGATTATACCAATTTTGAAGGAAATCTATTTTTTCAAATTTTCATCGAAATTTTACTAAGGGTCTAGACCCCCCAAAAACGCTATATTTGGCTTATTTTAAAGAATTCAGGGGTACCCGAGCGTAGTTTTTCGATGTGAAGTTCTTGAGCTCGTTAGTGTGAATGATAAGAAGCAATAATAGAATCACCCACTCATCAATTCTTCCTTGTAGAGCCCTTCAAACAAAACTCGGAAACGAAAAACGCGAAAGTTTCAAATTGAAATAGTTTCGAAAATACCAGAGTTACCGGCCAAGTTTGGTATGCAAACATAGGTTTGCGAGGTCGCTGAACAAGACTAAGACATTATCTCATCGATATCTCCTACCGTTTAGATTTTCACCTGTCAAATGGGAAATTTCCAAAATGTGAAATTTCAAAATCATTTATTTTCCCTGTCAACTGACGGAATCAACTGGGAATTGCAGATTATAATTCATCATCGAACCCTCTTCGATTATACCAATTTTGAAGGAAATCTATTTTTTCAAATTTTCATCGAAATTTTACTAAGGGTCTAGACCCCCCAAAAACGCTATATTTGGCTTATTTTAAAGAATTCAGGGGTACCCGAGCGTAGTTTTTCGATGTGAAGTTCTTGAGCTCGTTAGTGTGAATGATAAGAAGCAATAATAGAATCACCCACTCATCAATTCTTCCTTGTAGAGCCCTTCAAACAAAACTCGGAAACGAAAAACGCGAAAGTTTCAAATTGAAATAGTTTCGAAAATACCAGAGTTACCGGCCAAGTTTGGTATGCAAACATAGGTTTGCGAGGTCGCTGAACAAGACTAAGACATTATCTCATCGATATCTCCTACCGTTTAGATTTTCACCTGTCAAATGGGAAATTTCCAAAATGTGAAATTTCAAAATCATTTATTTTCCCTGTCAACTGACGGAATCAACTGGGAATTGCAGATCATAATTCATCATCGAACCCTCTTCGATTATACCAATTTTGAAGGAAATCTATTTTTTCAAATTTTCATCGAAATTTTACTAAGGGTCTAGACCCCCCAAAAACGCTATATTTGGCTTATTTTAAAGAATTCAGGGGTACCCGAGCGTAGTTTTTGGATGTGAAGTTCTTGAGCTCGTTAGTGTGAATGATAAGAAGCAATAATAGAATCACCCACTCATCAATTCTTCCTTGTAGAGCCCTTCAAACAAAACTCGGAAACGAAAAACGCGAAAGTTTCAAATTGAAATAGTTTCGAAAATACCAGAGTTACCGGCCAAGTTTGGTATGCAAACATAGGTTTGCGAGGTCGCTGAACAAGACTAAGACATTATCTCATCGATATCTCCTACCGTTTAGATTTTCACCTGTCAAATGGGAAATTTCCAAAATGTGAAATTTCAAAATCATTTTTTTTCCCTGTCAACTGACGGAATCAACTGGGAATTGCAGATTATAATTCATCATCGAACCCTCTTCGATTATACCAATTTTAAAGGAAATCTATTTTTTCAAATTTTCATCGAAATTTTACTAAGGGTCTAGACCCCCCAAAAACGCTATATTTGGCTTATTTTAAAGAATTCAGGGGTACCCGAGCGAAGTTTTTCGATGTGAAGTTCTTGAGCTCGTTAGTGTGAATGATAAGAAGCAATAATAGAATCACCCACTCATCAATTCTTCCTTGTAGAGCCCTTCAAACAAAACTCGGAAACGAAAAACGCGAAAGTTTCAAATTGAAATAGTTTCGAAAATACCAGAGTTACCGGCCAAGTTTGGTATGCAAACATAGGTTTGCGAGGTCGCTGAACAAGACTAAGACATTATCTCATCGATATCTCCTACCGTTTAGATTTTCACCTGTCAAATGGGAAATTTCCAAAATGTGAAATTTCAAAATCATTTATTTTCCCTGTCAACTGACGGAATCAACTGGGAATTGCAGATCATAATTCATCATCGAACCCTCTTCGATTATACCAATTTTGAAGGAAATCTATTTTTTCAAATTTTCATCGAAATTTTACTAAGGGTCTAGACCCCCCAAAAACGCTATATTTGGCTTATTTTAAAGAATTCAGGGGTACCCGAGCGTAGTTTTTCGATGTGAAGTTCTTGAGCTCGTTAGTGTGAATGATAAGAAGCAATAATAGAATCACCCACTCATCAATTCTTCCTTGTAGAGCCCTTCAAACAAAACTCGGAAACGAAAAACGCGAAAGTTTCAAATTGAAATAGTTTCGAAAATACCAGAGTTACCGGCCAAGTTTGGTATGCAAACATAGGTTTGCGAGGTCGCTGAACATGACTAAGACATTATCTCATCGATATCTCCTATCGTTTAGATTTTCACCTGTCAAATGGGAAATTTCCAAAATGTGAAATTTCAAAATCATTTATTTTCCCTGTCAACTGACGGAATCAACTGGGAATTGCAGATTATAATTCATCATCGAACCCTCTTCGATTATACCAATTTTGAAGGAAATCTATTTTTTCAAATTTTCATCGAAATTTTACTAAGGGTCTAGACCCCCCAAAAACGCTATATTTGGCTTATTTTAAAGAATTCAGGGGTACCCGAGCGTAGTTTTTCGATGTAAAGTTCTTGAGCTCGTTAGTGTGAATGATAAGAAGCAATAATAGAATCACCCACTCATCAATTCTTCCTTGTAGAGCCCTTCAAACAAAACTCGGAAACGAAAAACGCGAAAGTTTCAAATTGAAATAGTTTCGAAAATACCAGAGTTACCGGCCAAGTTTGGTATGCAAACATAGGTTTGCGAAGTCGCTGAACATGACTAAGACATTACCTCATCGATATCTCCTACCGTTTAGATTTTCACCTGTCAAATGGGAAATTTCCAAAATGTGAAATTTCAAAATCATTTATTTTCCCTGTCAACTGACGGAATCAACTGGGAATTGCAGATTATAATTCATCATCGAACCCTCTTCGATTATACCAATTTTGAAGGAAATCTATTTTTTCAAATTTTCATCGAAATTTTACTAAGGGTCTAGACCCCCCAAAAACGCTATATTTGGCTTATTTTAAAGAATTCAGGGGTACCCGAGCGTAGTTTTTCGATGTGAAGTTCTTGAGCTCGTTAGTGTGAATGATAAGAAGCAATAATTGAATCACCCACTCATCAATTCTTCCTTGTAGAGCCCTTCAAACAAAACTCGGAAACGAAAAACGCGAAAGTTTCAAATTGAAATAGTTTCGAAAATACCAGAGTTACCGGCCAAGTTTGGTATGCAAACATAGGTTTGCGAGGTCGCTGAACATGACTAAGACATTATCTCATCGATATCTCCTACCGTTTAGATTTTCACCTGTCAAATGGAAAATTTCCAAAATGTGAAATTTCAAAATCATTTATTTTCCCTGTCAACTGACGGAATCAACTGGGAATTGCAGATTATAATTCATCATCGAACCCTCTTCGATTATACTAATTTTGAAGGAAATCTATTTTTTCAAATTTTCATCGAAATTTTACTAAGGGTCTAGACCCCCCAAAAACGCTATATTTGGCTTATTTTAAAGAATTCAGGGGTACCCGAGCGTAGTTTTTCGATGTGAAGTTCTTGAGCTCGTTAGTGTGAATGATAAGAAGCAATAATAGAATCACCCACTCATCAATTCTTCCTTGTAGAGCCCTTCAAACAAAACTCGGAAACGTAAAACGCGAAAGTTTCAAATTGAAATAGTTTCGAAAATACCAGAGTTACCGGCCATGTTTGGTATGCAAACATAGGTTTGCGAGGTCGCTGAACATGACTAAGACATTATCTCATCGATATCTCCTACCGTTTAGATTTTCACCTGTCAAATGGGAAATTTCCAAAATGTGAAATTTCAAAATCATTTATTTTCCCTGTCAACTGACGGAATCAACTGGGAATTGCAGATTATAATTCATCATCGAACCCTCTTCGATTATACCAATTTTGAAGGAAATCTATTTTTTCAAATTTTCATCGAAATTTTACTAAGGGTCTAGACCCCCCAAAAACGCTATATTTGGCTTATTTTAAAGAATTCAGGGGTACCCGAGCGTAGTTTTTCGATGTGAAGTTCTTGAGCTCGTTAGTGTGAATGATAAGAAGCAGTAATAGAATCACCCACTCATCAATTCTTCCTTGTAGAGCCCTTCAAACAAAACTCGGAAACGAAAAACGCGAAAGTTTCAAATTGAAATAGTTTCGAAAATACCAGAGTTACCGGCCAAGTTTGGTATGCAAACATAGGTTTGCGAGGTCGCTGAACATGACTAAGACATTACCTCATCGATATCTCCTACCGTTTAGATTTTCACCTGTCAAATGGGAAATTTCCAAAATGTGAAATTTCAAAATCATTTATTTTCCCTGTCAACTGACGGAATCAACTGGGAATTGCAGATTATAATTCATCATCGAACCCTCTTCGATTATACCAATTTTGAAGGAAATCTATTTTTTCAAATTTTCATCGAAATTTTACTAAGGGTCTAGACCCCCCAAAAACGCTATATTTGGCTTATTTTAAAGAATTCAGGGGTTCCCGAGCGTAGTTTTTCGATGTGAAGTTCTTGAGCTCGTTAGTGTGAATGATAAGAAGCAATAATAGAATCACCCACTCATCAATTCTTCCTTGTAGAGCCCTTCAAACAAAACTCGGAAACGAAAAACGCGAAAGTTTCAAATTGAAATAGTTTCGAAAATACCAGAGTTACCGGCCAAGTTTGGTATGCAAACATAGGTTTGCGAGGTCGCTGAACATGACTAAGACATTATCTCATCGATATCTCCTACCGTTTAGATTTTCACCTGTCAAATGGGAAATTTCCAAAATGTGAAATTTCAAAATCATTTATTTTCCCTGTCAACTGACGGAATCAACTGGGAATTGCAGATTATAATTCATCATCGAACCCTCTTCGATTAAACCAATTTTGAAGGAAATCTATTTTTTCAAATTTTCATCGAAATTTTACTAAGGGTCTAGACCCCCCAAAAACGCTATATTTGGCTTATTTTAAAGAATTCAGGGGTACCCGAGCGTAGTTTTTCGATGTGAAGTTCTTGAGCTCGTTAGTGTGAATGATAAGAAGCAATAATAGAATCACCCACTCATCAATTCTTCCTTGTAGAGCCCTTCAAACAAAACTCGGAAACGAAAAACGCGAAAGTTTCAAATTGAAATAGTTTAGAAAATACCAGAGTTACCTGCCAAGTTTGGTATGCAAACATAGGTTTGCTAGGTCGCTGAACATGACTAAGACATTATCTCATCGATATCTCCTACCGTTTAGATTTTCACCTGTCAAATGGGAAATTTCCAAAATGTGAAATTTCAAAATCATTTATTTTCCCTGTCAACTGACGGAATCAACTGGGAATTGCAGATTATAATTCATCATCGAACCCTCTTCGATTATACCAATTTTGAAGGAAATCTATTCGTTCAAATTTTCATCGAAATTTTACTAAGGGTCTAGACCCCCCAAAAACGCTATATTTGGCTTATTTTAAAGAATTCAGGGGTACCCGAGCGTAGTTTTTCGATATGAAGTTCTTGAGCTCGTTAGTGTGAATGATAAGAAGCAATAATAGAATCACCCACTCATCAATTCTTCCTTGTAGAGCCCTTCAAACAAAACTCGGAAACGAAAAACGCGAAAGTTTCAAATTGAAATAGTTTCGAAAATACCAGAGTTACCGGCCAAGTTTGGTATGCAAACATAGGTTTGCGAGGTCGCTGAACATGACTAAGACATTATCTCATCGATATCTCCTACCGTTTAGATTTTCACCTGTCAAATGGGAAATTTCCAAAATGTGAAATTTCAAAATCATTTATTTTCCCTGTCAACTGACGGAATCAACTGGGAATTGCAGATTATAATTCATCATCGAACCCTCTTCGATTATACCAATTTTGAAGGAAATCTATTTTTTCAAATTTTCATCGAAATTTTACTAAGGGTCTAGACCCCCCAAAAACGCTATATTTGGCTTATTTTAAAGAATTCAGGGGTACCCGAGCGTAGTTTTTCGATGTGAAGTTCTTGAGCTCGTTAGTGTGAATGATAAGAAGCAATAATAGAATCACCCACTCATCAATTCTTCCTTGTAGAGCCCTTCAAACAAAACTCGGAAACGAAAAACGCGAAAGTTTCAAATTGAAATAGTTTCGAAAATACCAGAGTTACCGGCCAAGTTTGGTATGCAAACATAGGTTTGCGAGGTCGCTGAACATGACTAAGACATTATCTCATCGATATCTCCTACCGTTTAGATTTTCACCTTTCAAATGGGAAATTTCCAAAATGTGAAATTTCAAAATCATTTATTTTCCCTGTCAACTGACGGAATCAACTGGGAATTGCAGATTATAATTCATCATCGAACCCTCTTCGATTATACCAATTTTGAAGGAAATCTATTTTTTCAAATTTTCATCGAAATTTTACTAAGGGTCTAGACCCCCCAAAAACGCTATATTTGGCTTATTTTAAAGAATTCAGGGGTACCCGAGCGTAGTTTTTCGATGTGAAGTTCTTGAGCTCGTTAGTGTGAATGATAAGAAGCAATAATAGAATCACCCACTCATCAATTCTTCCTTGTAGAGCCCTTCAAACAAAACTCGGAAACGTAAAACGCGAAAGTTTCAAATTGAAATAGTTTCGAAAATACCAGAGTTACCGGCCATGTTTGGTATGCAAACATAGGTTTGCGAGGTCGCTGAACATGACTAAGACATTATCTCATCGATATCTCATACCGTTTAGATTTTCACCTGTCAAATGGGAAATTTCCAAAATGTGAAATTTCAAAATCATTCATTTTCCCTGTCAACTGACGGAATCAACTGGGAATTGCAGATTATAATTCATCATCGAACCCTCTTCGATTATACCAATTTTGAAGGAAATCTATTTTTTCAAATTTTCATCGAAATTTTACTAAGGGTCTAGACCCCCCAAAAACGCTATATTTGGCTTATTTTAAAGAATTCAGGGGTACCCGAGCGTAGTTTTTCGATGTGAAGTTCTTGAGCTCGTTAGTGTGAATGATAAGAAGCAATAATAGAATCACCCACTCATCAATTCTTCCTTGTAGAGCCCTTCAAACAAAACTCGGAAACGAAAAACGCGAAAGTTTCAAATTGAAATAGTTTCGAAAATACCAGAGTTACCGGCCAAGTTTGGTATGCAAACATAGGTTTGCGAGGTCGCTGAACATGACTAAGACATTATCTCATCGATATCCCCTACCGTTTAGATTTTCACCTGTCAAATGGGAAATTTCCAAAATGTGAAATTTCAAAATCATTTATTTTCCCTGTCAACTGACGGAATCAACTGGGAATTGCAGATTATAATTCATCATCGAACCCTCTTCGATTATACCAATTTTGAAGGAAATGTATTTTTTCAAATTTTCATCGAAATTTTACTAAGGGTCTAGACCCCCCAAAAACGCTATATTTGGCTTATTTTAAAGAATTCAGGGGTACCCGAGCGTAGTTTTTCGATGTGAAGTTCTTGAGCTCGTTAGTGTGAATGATAAGAAGCAATAATAGAATCACCCACTCATCAATTCTTCCTTGTAGAGCCCTTCAAACAAAACTCGGAAACGAAAAACGCGAAAGTTTCAAATTGAAATAGTTTCGAAAATACCAGAGTTACCGGCCAAGTTTGGTATGCAAACATAGGTTTGCGAGGTCGCTGAACATGACTAAGACATTACCTCATCGATATCTCCTACCGTTTAGATTTTCACCTGTCAAATGGGAAATTTCCAAAATGTGAAATTTCAAAATCATTTATTTTCCCTGTCAACTGACGGAATCAACTGGGAATTGCAGATTATAATTCATCATCGAACCCTCTTCGATTATACCAATTTTGAAGGAAATCTATTTTTTCAAATTTTCATCGAAATTTTACTAAGGGTCTAGACCCCCCAAAAACGCTATATTTGGCTTATTTTAAAGAATTCAGGGGTACCCGAGCGTAGTTTTTCGATGTGAAGTTCTTGAGCTCGTTAGTGTGAATGATAAGAAGCAATAATAGAATCACCCACTCATCAATTCTTCCTTGTAGAGCCCTTCAAACAAAACTCGGAAACGAAAAACGCGAAAGTTTCAAATTGAAATAGTTTCGAAAATACCAGAGTTACCGGCCAAGTTTGGTATGCAAACATAGGTTTGCGAGGTCGCTGAACATGACTAAGACATTATCTCATCGATATCTCCTACCGTTTAGATTTTCACCTGTCAAATGGGAAATTTCCAAAATGTGAAATTTCAAAATCATTTATTTTCCCTGTCAACTGACGGAATCAACTGGGAATTGCAGATTATAATTCATCATCGAACCCTCTTCGATTATACCAATTTTGAAGGAAATCTATTTGTTCAAATTTTCATCGAAATTTTACTAAGGGTCTAGACCCCCCAAAAACGCTATATTTGGCTTATTTTAAAGAATTCAGGGGTACCCGAGCGTAGTTTTTCGATATGAAGTTCTTGAGCTCGTTAGTGTGAATGATAAGAAGCAATAATAGAATCACCCACTCATCAATTCTTCCTTGTAGAGCCCTTCAAACAAAACTCGGAAACGAAAAACGCGAAAGTTTCAAATTGAAATAGTTTCGAAAATACCAGAGTTACCGGCCAAGTTTGGTATGCAAACATAGGTTTGCGAGGTCGCTGAACATGACTAAGACATTATCTCATCGATATCTCCTACCGTTTAGATTTTCACCTGTCAAATGGGAAATTTCCAAAATGTGAAATTTCAAAATCATTTATTTTCCCTGTCAACTGACGGAATCAACTGGGAATTGCAGATTATAATTCATCATCGAACCCTCTTCGATTATACCAATTTTGAAGGAAATCTATTTTTTCAAATTTTCATCGAAATTTTACTAAGGGTCTAGACCCCCCAAAAACGCTATATTTGGCTTATTTTAAAGAATTCAGGGGTACCCGAGCGTAGTTTTTCGATGTGAAGTTCTTGAGCTCGTTAGTGTGAATGATAAGAAGCAATAATAGAATCACCCACTCATCAATTCTTCCTTGTAGAGCCCTTCAAACAAAACTCGGAAACGAAAAACGCGAAAGTTTCAAATTGAAATAGTTTCGAAAATACCAGAGTTACCGGCCAAGTTTGGTATGCAAACATAGGTTTGCGAGGTCGCTGAACATGACTAAGACATTATCTCATCGATATCTCCTACCGTTTAGATTTTCACCTGTCAAATGGGAAATTTCCAAAATGTGAAATTTCAAAATCATTTATTTTCCCTGTCAACTGACGGAATCAACTGGGAATTGCAGATTATAATTCATCATCGAACCCTCTTCGATTATACCAATTTTGAAGGAAATCTATTTTTTCAAATTTTCATCGAAATTTTACTAAGGGTCTAGACCCCCCAAAAACGCTATATTTGGCTTATTTTAAAGAATTCAGGGGTACCCGAGCGTAGTTTTTCGATGTGAAGTTCTTGAGCTCGTTAGTGTGAATGATAAGAAGCAATAATAGAATCACCCACTCATCAATTCTTCCTTGTAGAGCCCTTCAAACAAAACTCGGAAACGAAAAACGCGAAAGTTTCAAATTGAAATAGTTTCGAAAATACCAGAGTTACCGGCCAAGTTTGGTATGCAAACATAGGTTTGCGAGGTTGCTGAACATGACTAAGACATTATCTCATCGATATCTCCTACCGTTTAGATTTTCACCTGTCAAATGGGAAATTTCCAAAATGTGAAATTTCAAAATCATTTATTTTCCCTGTCAACTGACGGAATCAACTAGGAATTGCAGATTATAATTCATCATCGAACCCTCTTCGATTATACCAATTTTGAAGGAAATCTATTTTTTCAAATTTTCATCGAAATTTTACTAAGGGTCTAGACCCCCCAAAAACGCTATATTTGGCTTATTTTAAAGAATTCAGGGGTACCCGAGCGTAGTTTTTCGATGTGAAGTTCTTGAGCTCGTTAGTGTGAATGATAAGAAGCAATAATAGAATCACCCACTCATCAATTCTTCCTTGTAGAGCCCTTCAATCAAAACTCGGAAACGAAAAACGCGAAAGTTTCAAATTGAAATAGTTTCGAAAATACCAGAGTTACCGGCCAAGTTTGGTATGCAAACATAGGTTTGCGAGGTCGCTGAACATGACCAAGACATTATCTCATCGATATCTCCTACCGTTTAGATTTTCACCTGTCAAATGGGAAATTTCCAAAATGTGAAATTTCAAAATCATTTATTTTCCCTGTCAACTGACGGAATCAACTGGGAATTGCAGATTATAATTCATCATCGAACCCTCTTCGATTATACCAATTTTGAAGGAAATCTATTTTTTCAAATTTTCATCGAAATTTTACTAAGGGTCTAGACCCCCCAAAAACGCTATATTTGGCTTATTTTAAAGAATTCAGGGGTACCCGAGTGTAGTTTTTCGATGTGAAGTTCTTGAGCTCGTTAGTGTGAATGATAAGAAGCAATAATAGAATCACCCACTCATCAATTCTTCCTTGTAGAGCCCTTCAAACAAAACTCGGAAACGAAAAACGCGAAAGTTTCAAATTGAAATAGTTTCGAAAATACCAGAGTTACCGGCCAAGTTTGGTATGCAAACATAGGTTTGCGAGGTCGCTGAACATGACTAAGACATTATCTCATCGATATCTCCTACCGTTTAGATTTTCACCTGTCAAATGGGAAATTTCCAAAATGTGAAATTTCAAAATCATTTATTTTCCCTGTCAACTGACGGAATCAACTAGGAATTGCAGATTATAATTCATCATCGAACCCTCTTCGATTATACCAATTTTGAAGGAAATCTATTTTTTCAAATTTTCATCGAAATTTTACTAAGGGTCTAGACCCCCCAAAAACGCTATATTTGGCTTATTTTAAAGAATTCAGGGGTACCCGAGCGTAGTTTTTCGATGTGAAGTTCTTGAGCTCGTTAGTGTGAATGATAAGAAGCAATAATAGAATCACCCACTCATCAATTCTTCCTTGTAGAGCCCTTCAAACAAAACTCGGAAACGAAAAACGCGAAAGTTTCAAATTGAAATAGTTTCGAAAATACCAGAGTTACCGGCCAAGTTTGGTATGCAAACATAGGTTTGCGAGGTCGCTGAACATGACCAAGACATTATCTCATCGATATCCCCTACCGTTTAGATTTTCACCTGTCAAATGGGAAATTTCCAAAATGTGAAATTTCAAAATCATTTATTTTCCCTGTCAACTGACGGAATCAACTGGGAATTGCAGATTATAATTCATCATCGAACCCTCTTCGATTATACCAATTTTGAAGGAAATCTATTTTTTCAAATTTTCATCGAAATTTTACTAAGGGTCTAGACCCCCCAAAAACGCTATATTTGGCTTATTTTGAAGAATTCAGGGGTACCCGAGTGTAGTTTTTCGATGTGAAGTTCTTGAGCTCGTTAGTGTAAATGATAAGAAGCAATAATAGAATCACCCACTCATCAATTCTTCCTTGTAGAGCCCTTCAAACAAAACTCGGAAACGAAAAACGCGAAAGTTTCAAATTGAAATAGTTTCGAAAATACCAGAGTTACCGGCCAAGTTTGGTATGCAAACATAGGTTTGCGAGGTCGCTGAACATGACTAAGACATTATCTCATCGATATCTCCTACCGTTTAGATTTTCACCTGTCAAATGGGAAATTTCCAAAATGTGAAATTTCAAAATCGTTTATTTTCCCTGTCAACTGACGGAATCAACTGGGAATTGCAGATTATAATTCATCATCGAACCCTCTTCGATTATACCAATTTTGAAGGAAATCTATTTTTTCAAATTTTCATCGAAATTTTACTAAGGGTCTAGACCCCCCAAAAACGCTATATTTGGCTTATTTTAAAGAATTCAGGGGTACCCGAGCGTAGTTTTCCGATGTGAAGTTCTTGAGCTCGTTAGTGTGAATGATAAGAAGCAATAATAGAATCACCCACTCATCAATTCTTCCTTGTAGAGCCCTTCAAACAAAACTCGGAAACGAAAAACGCGAAAGTTTCAAATTGAAATAGTTTCGAAAATACCAGAGTTACCGGCCAAGTTTGGTATGCAAACATAGGTTTGCGAGGTCGCTGAACATGACTAAGACATTATCTCATCGATATCTCCTACCGTTTAGATTTTCACCTGTCAAATGGGAAATTTCCAAAATGTGAAATTTCAAAATCATTTATTTTCCCTGTCAACTGAGGGAATCAACTGGGAATTGCAGATTATAATTCATCATCGAACCCTCTTCGATTATACCAATTTTGAAGGAAATCTATTTTTTCAAATTTTCATCGAAATTTTACTAAGGGTCTAGACCCCCAAAAACGCTATATTTGGCTTATTTTAAAGAATTCAGGGGTACCCGAGCGTAGTTTTTCGATGTGAAGTTCTTGAGCTCGTTAGTGTGAATGATAAGAAGCAATAATAGAATCACCCACTCATCAATTCTTCCTTGTAGAGCCCTTCAAACAAAACTCGGAAACGAAAAACGCGAAAGTTTCAAATTGAAATAGTTTCGAAAATACCAGAGTTACCAGCCAAGTTTTGTATGCAAACATAGGTTTGCGAGGTCGCTGAACATGACTAAGACATTATCTCATCGATATCTCCTACCGTTTAGATTTTCACCTGTCAAATGGGAAATTTCCAAAATGTGAAATTTCAAAATCATTTATTTTCCCTGTCAACTGACGGAATCAACTGGAAATTGCAGATTATAATTCATCATCGAACCCTCTTCGATTATACCAATTTTGAAGGAAATCTATTTTTTCAAATTTTCATCGAAATTTTACTAAGGGTCTAGACCCCCCAAAAACGCTATATTTGGCTTATTTTAAAGAATTCAGGGGTACCCGAGCGTAGTTTTTCGATGTGAAGTTCTTGAGCTCGTTAGTGTGAATGATAAGAAGCAATAATAGAATCACCCACTCATCAATTCTTCCTTGTAGAGCCCTTCAAACAAAACTCGGAAACGAAAAACGCGAAAGTTTCAAATTGAAATAGTTTCGAAAATACCAGAGTTACCGGCCAAGTTTGGTATGCAAACATAGGTTTGCGAGGTCGCTGAACATGACTAAGACATTATCTCATCGATATCTCCTACCGTTTAGATTTTCACCTGTCAAATGGGAAATTTCCAAAATGTGAAATTTCAAAATCGTTTATTTTCCCTGTCAACTGACGGAATCAACTACGAATTGCAGATTATAATTCATCATCGAACCCTCTTCGATTATACCAATTTTGAAGGAAATCTATTTTTTCAAATTTTCATCGAAATTTTACTAAGGGTCTAGACCCCCCAAAAACGCTATATTTGGCTTATTTTAAAGAATTCAGGGGTACCCGAGCGTAGTTTTCCGATGTGAAGTTCTTGAGCTCGTTAGTGTGAATGATAAGAAGCAATAATAGAATCACCCACTCATCAATTCTTCCTTGTAGAGCCCTTCAAACAAAACTCGGAAACGAAAAACGCGAAAGTTTCAAATTGAAATAGTTTCGAAAATACCAGAGTAACCGGCCAAGTTTGGTATGCAAACATAGGTTTGCGAGGTCGCTGAACATGACTAAGACATTATCTCATCGATATCTCCTACCGTTTAGATTTTCACCTGTCAAATGGGAAATTTCCAAAATGTGAAATTTCAAAATCATTTATTTTCCCTGTCAACTGACGGAATCAACTGGGAATTGCAGATTATAATTCATCATCGAACCCTCTTCGATTATACCAATTTTGAAGGAAATCTATTTTTTCAAATTTTCATCGAAATTTTACTAAGGGTCTAGACCCCCAAAAACGCTATATTTGGCTTATTTTAAAGAATTCAGGGGTACCCGAGCGTAGTTTTTCGATGTGAAGTTCTTGAGCTCGTTAGTGTGAATGATAAGAAGCAATAATAGAATCACCCACTCATCAATTCTTCCTTGTAGAGCCCTTCAAACAAAACTCGGAAACGAAAAACGCGAAAGTTTCAAATTGAAATAGTTTCGAAAATACCAGAGTTACCGGCCAAGTTTGGTATGCAAACATAGGTTTGCGAGGTCGCTGAACATGACTAAGACATTATCTCATCGATATCTCCTACCGTTTAGATTTTCACCTGTCAAATGGGAAATTTCCAAAATGTGAAATTTCAAAATCATTTATTTTCCCTGTCAACTGACGGAATCAACTGGGAATTGCAGATTATAATTCATCATCGAACCCTCTTCGATTATACCAATTCTGAAGGAAATCTATTTTTTCAAATTTTCATCGAAATTTTACTAAGGGTCTAGACCCCCCAAAAACGCTATATTTGGCTTATTTTAAAGAATTCAGGGGTACCCGAGCGTAGTTTTTCGATGTGAAGTTCTTGAGCTCGTTAGTGTGAATGATAAGAAGCAATAATAGAATCACCCACTCATCAATTCTTCCTTGTAGAGCCCTTCAAACAAAACTCGGAAACGAAAAACGCGAAAGTTTCAAATTGAAATAGTTTCGAAAATACCAGAGTTACCGGCCAAGTTTGGTATGCAAACATAGGTTTGCGAGGTCGCTGAACATGACTAAGACATTATCTCATCGATATCTCCTACCGTTTAGATTTTCACCTGTCAAATGGGAAATTTCCAAAATGTGAAATTTCAAAATCATTTATTTTCCCTGTCAACTGACGGAATCAACTGGGAATTGCAGATTATAATTCATCATCGAACCCTCTTCGATTATACCAATTTTGAAGGAAATCTATTTTTTCAAATTTTCATCGAAATTTTACTGAGGGTCTAGACCGCCCAAAAACGCTATATTTGGCTTATTTTAAAGAATTCAGGGGTACCCGAGCGTAGTTTTTCGATGTGAAGTTCTTGAGCTCGTTAGTGTAAATGATAAGAAGTAATAATAGAATCATCCACTCATCAATTCTTCCTTGTAGAGCCCTTCAAACAAAACTCGGAAACGAAAAACGCGAAAGTTTCAAATTGAAATAGTTTCGAAAATACCAGAGTTACCGGCCAAGTTTGGTATGCAAACATAGGTTTGCGAGGTCTCTGAACATGACTAAGACATTATCTCATCGATATCTCCAACCGTTTAGATTTTCACCTGTCAAATGGGAAATTTCCAAAATGTGAAATTTCAAAATCATTTATTTTCCCTGTCAACTGACGGAATCAACTGGGAATTGCAGATTATAATTCATCATCGAACCCTCTTCGATTATACCAATTTTGAAGGAAATCAATTTTTTCAAATTTTCATCGAAATTTTACTAAGGGTCTAGACTCCCCAAAAACGCTATATTTGGCTTATTTTAAAGAATTCAGGGGTACCCGAGCGTAGTTTTTCGATGTGAAGTTCTTGAGCTCGTTAGTGTGAATGATAAGAAGCAATAATAGAATCACCCACTCATCAATTCTTCCTTGTAGAGCCCTTCAAACAAAACTCGGAAACGAAAAACGCGAAAGTTTCAAATTGAAATAGTTTCGAAAATACCAGAGTTACCGGCCAAGTTTGGTATGCAAACATAGGTTTGCGAGGTCGCTGAACATGACTAAGACATTATCTCATCGATATCTCCTACCGTTTAGATTTTCACCTGTCAAATGGGAAATTTCCAAAATGTGAAATTTCAAAATCATTTATTTTCCCTGTCAACTGACGGAATCAACTGGGAATTGCAGATTATAATTCATCATCGAACCCTCTTCGATTATACCAATTCTGAAGGAAATCTATTTTTTCAAATTTTCATCGAAATTTTACTAAGGGTCTAGACCCCCCAAAAACGCTATATTTGGCTTATTTTAAAGAATTCAGGGGTACCCGAGCGTAGTTTTTCGATGTGAAGTTCTTGAGCTCGTTAGTGTGAATGATAAGAAGCAATAATAGAATCACCCACTCATCAATTCTTCCTTGTAGAGCCCTTCAAACAAAACTCGGAAACGAAAAACGCGAAAGTTTCAAATTGAAATAGTTTCGAAAATACCAGAGTTACCGGCCAAGTTTGGTATGCAAACATAGGTTTGCGAGGTCGCTGAACATGACTAAGACATTATCTCATCGATATCTCCTACCGTTTAGATTTTCACCTGTCAAATGGGAAATTTCCAAAATGTGAAATTTCAAAATCATTTATTTTCCCTGTCAACTGACGGAATCAACTGGGAATTGCAGATTATAATTCATCATCGAACCCTCTTCGATTATACCAATTTTGAAGGAAATCTATGTTTTCAAATTTTCATCGAAATTTCACTAAGGGTCTAGACCCCCCAAAAACGCTATATTTGGCTTATTTTAAAGAATTCAGGGGTACCCGAGCGTAGTTTTTCGATGTGAAGTTCTTGAGCTCGTTAGTGTGAATGATAAGAAGCAATAATAGAATCACCCACTCATCAATTCTTCCTTGTAGAGCCCTTCAAACAAAACTCGGAAACGAAAAACGCGAAAGTTTCAAATTGAAATAATTTCGAAAATACCAGAGTTACCGGCCAAGTTTGGTATGCAAACATAGGTTTGCGAGGTCGCTGAACATGACTAAGACATTATCTCATCGATATCTCCTACCGTTTAGATTTTCACCTGTCAAATGGGAAATTTCCAAAATGTGAAATTTCAAAATCATTTATTTTCCCTGTCAACTGACGGAATCAACTGGGAATTGCAGATTATAATTCATCATCGAACCCTCTTCGATTATACCAATTTTGAAGGAAATCTATTTTTTCAAATTTTCATCGAAATTTTACTAAGGGTCTAGACCCCCCAAAAACGCTATATTTGGCTTATTTTAAAGAATTCAGGGGTACCCGAGCGTAGTTTTTCGATGTGAAGTTCTTGAGCTCGTTAGTGTGAATGATAAGAAGCAATAATAGAATCACCCACTCATCAATTCTTCCTTGTAGAGCCCTTCAAACAAAACTCGGAAACGAAAAACGCGAAAGTTTCAAATTGAAATAGTTTCGAAAATACCAGAGTTACCGGCCAAGTTTGGTATGCAAACATAGGTTTGCGAGGTCGCTGAACATGACTAAGACATTATCTCATCGATATCTCCTACCGTTTAGATTTTCACCTGTCAAATGGGAAATTTCCAAAATGTGAAATTTCAAAATCGTTTATTTTCCCTGTCAACTGACGGAATCAACTGGGAATTGCAGATTATAATTCATCATCGAACCCTCTTCGATTATACCAATTTTGAAGGAAATCTATTTTTTCAAATTTTCATCGAAATTTTACTAAGGGTCTAGACCCCCCAAAAACGCTATATTTGGCTTATTTTAAAGAATTCAGGGGTACCCGAGCGTAGTTTTCCGATGTGAAGTTCTTGAGCTCGTTAGTGTGAATGATAAGAAGCAATAATAGAATCACCCACTCATCAATTCTTCCTTGTAGAGCCCTTCAAACAAAACTCGGAAACGAAAAACGCGAAAGTTTCAAATTGAAATAGTTTCGAAAATACCAGAGTTAGCGGCCAAGTTTGGTATGCAAACATAGGTTTGCGAGGTCGCTGAACATGACTAAGACATTATCTCATCGATATCTCCTACCGTTTAGATTTTCACCTGTCAAATGGGAAATTTCCAAAATGTGAAATTTCAAAATCATTTATTTTCCCTGTCAACTGACGGAATCAACTGGGAATTGCAGATTATAATTCATCATCGAACCCTCTTCGATTATACCAATTTTGAAGGAAATCTATTTTTTCAAATTTTCATCGAAATTTTACTAAGGGTCTAGACCCCCAAAAACGCTATATTTGGCTTATTTTAAAGAATTCAGGGGTACCCGAGCGTAGTTTTTCGATGTGAAGTTCTTGAGATCGTTAGTGTGAATGATAAGAAGCAATAATAGAATCACCCACTCATCAATTCTTCCTTGTAGAGCCCTTCAAACAAAACTCGGAAACGAAAAACGCGAAAGTTTCAAATTGAAATAGTTTCGAAAATACCAGAGTTACCGGCCAAGTTTGGTATGCAAACATAGGTTTGCGAGGTCGCTGAACATGACTAAGACATTATCTCATCGATATCTCCTACCGTTTAGATTTTCACCTGTCAAATGGGAAATTTCCAAAATGTGAAATTTCAAAATCATTTATTTTCCCTGTCAACTGACGGAATCAACTGGGAATTGCAGATTATAATTCATCATCGAACCCTCTTCGATTATACCAATTTTGAAGGAAATCTATTTTTCAAATTTTCATCGAAATTTTACTAAGGGTCTAGACCCCCCAAAAACGCTATATTTGGCTTATTTTAAAGAATTCAGGGGTACCCGAGCGTAGTTTTTCGATGTGAAGTTCTTGAGCTCGTTAGTGTGAATGATAAGAAGTAATAATAGAATCACCCACTCATCAATTCTTCCTTGTAGAGCCCTTCAAACAAAACTCGGAAACGAAAAACGCGAAAGTTTCAAATTGAAATAGTTTCGAAAATACCAGAGTTACCGGCCAAGTTTGGTATGCAAACATAGGTTTGCGAGGTCGCTGAACATGACTAAGACATTATCTCATCGATATCTCCTACCGTTTAGATTTTCACCTGTCAAATGGGAAATTTCCAAAATGTGAAATTTCAAAATCATTTATTTTCCCTGTCAACTGACGGAATCAACTGGGAATTGCAGATTATAATTCATCATCGAACCCTCTTCGATTATACCAATTTTGAAGGAAATCTATGTTTTCAAATTTTCATCGAAATTTTACTAAGGGTCTAGACCCCCCAAAAACGCTATATTTGGCTTATTTTAAAGAATTCAGGGGTACCCGAGCGTAGTTTTTCGATGTGAAGTTCTTGAGCTCGTTAGTGTGAATGATAAGAAGCAATAATAGAATCACCCACTCATCAATTCTTCCTTGTAGAGCCCTTCAAACAAAACTCGGAAACGAAAAACGCGAAAGTTTCAAATTGAAATAGTTTCGAAAATACCAGAGTTACCGGCCAAGTTTGGTATGCAAACATAGGTTTGCGAGGTCGCTGAACATGACTAAGACATTATCTCATCGATATCTCCTACCGTTTAGATTTTCACCTGTCAAATGGGAAATTTCCAAAATGTGAAATTTCAAAATCATTTATTTTCCCTGTCAACTGACGGAATCAACTGGGAATTGCAGATTATAATTCATCATCGAACCCTCTTCGATTATACCAATTTTGAAGGAAATCTATTTTTTCAAATTTTCATCGAAATTTTACTAAGGGTCTAGACCCCCAAAAACGCTATATTTGGCTTATTTTAAAGAATTCAGGGGTACCCGAGCGTAGTTTTTCGATGTGAAGTTCTTGAGATCGTTAGTGTGAATGATAAGAAGCAATAATAGAATCACCCACTCATCAATTCTTCCTTGTAGAGCCCTTCAAACAAAACTCGGAAACGAAAAACGCGAAAGTTTCAAATTGAAATAGTTTCGAAAATACCAGAGTTACCGGCCAAGTTTGGTATGCAAACATAGGTTTGCGAGGTCGCTGAACATGACTAAGACATTATCTCATCGATATCTCCTACCGTTTAGATTTTCACCTGTCAAATGGGAAATTTCCAAAATGTGAAATTTCAAAATCATTTATTTTCCCTGTCAACTGACGGAATCAACTGGGAATTGCAGATTATAATTCATCATCGAACCCTCTTCGATTATACCAATTTTGAAGGAAATCTATTTTTCAAATTTTCATCGAAATTTTACTAAGGGTCTAGACCCCCCAAAAACGCTATATTTGGCTTATTTTAAAGAATTCAGGGGTACCCGAGCGTAGTTTTTCGATGTGAAGTTCTTGAGCTCGTTAGTGTGAATGATAAGAAGTAATAATAGAATCACCCACTCATCAATTCTTCCTTGTAGAGCCCTTCAAACAAAACTCGGAAACGAAAAACGCGAAAGTTTCAAATTGAAATAGTTTCGAAAATACCAGAGTTACCGGCCAAGTTTGGTATGCAAACATAGGTTTGCGAGGTCGCTGAACATGACTAAGACATTATCTCATCGATATCTCCTACCGTTTAGATTTTCACCTGTCAAATGGGAAATTTCCAAAATGTGAAATTTCAAAATCATTTATTTTCCCTGTCAACTGACGGAATCAACTGGGAATTGCAGATTATAATTCATCATCGAACCCTCTTCGATTATACCAATTTTGAAGGAAATCTATGTTTTCAAATTTTCATCGAAATTTTACTAAGGGTCTAGACCCCCCAAAAACGCTATATTTGGCTTATTTTAAAGAATTCAGGGGTACCCGAGCGTAGTTTTTCGATGTGAAGTTCTTGAGCTCGTTAGTGTGAATGATAAGAAGTAATAATAGAATCACCCACTCATCAATTCTTCCTTGTAGAGCCCTTCAAACAAAACTCGGAAACGAAAAACGCGAAAGTTTCAAATTGAAATAGTTTCGAAAATACCAGAGTTACCGGCCAAGTTTGGTATGCAAACATAGGTTTGCGAGGTCGCTGAACATGACTAAGACATTATCTCATCGATATCTCCTACCGTTTAGATTTTCACCTGTCAAATGGGAAA
Source organism: Myrrha octodecimguttata (assembly GCA_958510865.1). NCBI lineage: Eukaryota > Metazoa > Arthropoda > Insecta > Coleoptera > Coccinellidae > Myrrha > Myrrha octodecimguttata. The sequence goes on from CAUEHS010000729.1 coordinate 655,387, forward strand.
TTTCCAAAATGTGAAATTTCAAAATCATTTATTTTCCCTGTCAACTGACGGAATCAACTGGGAATTGCAGATTATAATTCATCATCGAACCCTCTTCGATTATACCAATTTTGAAGGAAATCTATGTTTTCAAATTTTCATCGAAATTTTACTAAGGGTCTAGACCCCCCAAAAACGCTATATTTGGCTTATTTTAAAGAATTCAGGGGTACCCGAGCGTAGTTTTTCGATGTGAAGTTCTTGAGCTCGTTAGTGTGAATGATAAGAAGCAATAATAGAATCACCCACTCATCAATTCTTCCTTGTAGAGCCCTTCAAACAAAACTCGGAAACGAAAAACGCGAAAGATTCAAATTGAAATAGTTTCGAAAATACCAGAGTTACCGGCCATGTTTGGTATGCAAACATAGGTTTACGAGGTCGCTGAACATGACTAAGACATTATCTCATCGATATCTCCTACCGTTTAGATTTTCACCTGTCAAATGGGAAATTTCCAAAATGTGAAATTTCAAAATCATCGAACCCTCTTCGATTATACCAATTTTGAAGGAAATCTATTTTTTCAAATTTTCATCGAAATTTTACTAAGGGTCTAGACCCCCCAAAAACGCTATATTTGGCTTATTTTAAAGAATTCAGGGGTACCCGAGCGTAGTTTTTCGATGTGAAGTTCTTGAGCTCGTTAGTGTGAATGATAAGAAGCAATAATAGAATCACCCACTCATCAATTCTTCTTTGTAGAGCCCTTCAAACAAAACTCGGAAACGAAAAACGCGAAAGTTTCAAATTGAAATAGTTTCGAAAATACCAGAGTTACCGGCCAAGTTTGGTATGCAAACATAGGTTTGCGAGGTCGCTGAACATGACTAAAACATTATCTCATCGATATCTCCTACCGTTTAGATTTTCACCTGTCAAATGGGAAATTTCCAAAATGTGAAATTTCAAAATCATTTATTTTCCCTGTCAAGTGACGGAATCAACTGGGAATTGCAGATTATAATTCATCATCGAACCCTCTTCGATTATACCAATTTTGAAGGAAATCTATTTTTTCAAATTTTCATCGAAATTTTACTAAGGGTCTAGACCCCCCAAAAACGCTATATTTGGCTTATTTTAAAGAATTCAGGGGTACCCGAGCGTAGTTTTTCGATGTGAAGTTCTTGAGCTCGTTAGTGTGAATGATAAGAAGCAATAATAGAATCACCCACTCATCAATTCTTCCTTGTAGAGCCCTTCAAACAAAACTCGGAAACGAAAAACGCGAAAGTTTCAAATTGAAATAATTACGAAAATACCAGAGTTACCGGCCAAGTTTGGTATGCAAACATAGGTTTGCGAGGTCGCTGAACATGACTAAGACATTATCTCATCGATATCTCCTACCGTTTAGATTTTCACCTGTCAAATGGGAAATTTCCAAAATGTGAAATTTCAAAATCATTTATTTTCCCTGTCAACTGACGGAATCAACTGGGAATTGCAGATTATAATTCATCATCGAACCCTCTTCGATTATACCAATTTTGAAGGAAATCTATTTTTTCAAATTTTCATCGAAATTTTACTAAGGGTCTAGACCCCCCAAAAACGCTATATTTGGCTTATTTTAAAGAATTCAGGGGCACCCGAGCGTAGTTTTTCGATGTGAAGTTCTTGAGCTCGTTAGTGTGAATGATAAGAAGCAATAATAGAATCACCCACCCATCAATTCTTCCTTGTAGAGCCCTTCAAACAAAACTCGGAAACGAAAAACGCGAAAGTTTCAAATTGAAATAGTTTCGAAAATACCAGAGTTACCGGCCAAGTTTGGTATGCAAACATAGGTTTGCGAGGTCGCTGAACATGACTAAGACATTATCTCATCGATATCTCCTACCGTTTAGATTTTCACCTGTCAAATGGGAAATTTCCAAAATGTGAAATTTCAAAATCATTTATTTTCCCTGTCAACTGACGGAATCAACTGGGAATTGCAGATTATAATTCATCATCGAACCCTCTTCGATTATACCAATTTTGAAGGAAATCTATTTTTTCAAATTTTCATCGAAATTTTACTAAGGGTCTAGACCCCCCAAAAACGCTATATTTGGCTTATTTCAAAGAATTCAGGGGTACCCGAGCGTAGTTTTTCGATGTGAAGTTCTTGAGCTCGTTAGTGTGAATGATAAGAAGCAATAATAGAATCACCCACTCATCAATTCTTCCTTGTAGAGCCCTTCAAACAAAACTCGGAAACGAAAAACGCGAAAGATTCAAATTGAAATAGTTTCGAAAATACCAGAGTTACCGGCCATGTTTGGTATGCAAACATAGGGTTACGAGGTCGCTGAACATGACTAAGACATTATCTCATCGATATCTCCTACCGTTTAGATTTTCACCTGTCAAATGGGAAATTTCCAAAATGTGAAATTTCAAAATCATTTATTTTCCCTGTCAACTGACGGAATCAACTGGGAATTGCAGATTATAATTCATCATCGAACCCTCTTCGATTATACCAATTTTGAAGGAAATCTATTTTTTCAAATTTTCATCGAAATTTTACTAAGGGTCTAGACCCCCCAAAAACGCTATATTTGGCTTATTTTAAAGAATTCAGGGGTACCCGAGCGTAGTTTTTCGATGTGAAGTTCTTGAGCTCGTTAGTGTGAATGATAAGAAGCAATAATAGAATCACCCACTCATCAATTCTTCTTTGTAGAGCCCTTCAAACAAAACTCGGAAACGAAAAACGCGAAAGTTTCAAATTGAAATAGTTTCGAAAATACCAGAGTTACCGGCCAAGTTTGGTATGCAAACATAGGTTTGCGAGGTCGCTGAACATGACTAAAACATTATCTCATCGATATCTCCTACCGTTTAGATTTTCACCTGTCAAATGGGAAATTTCCAAAATGTGAAATTTCAAAATCATTTATTTTCCCTGTCAAGTGACGGAATCAACTGGGAATTGCAGATTATAATTCATCATCGAACCCTCTTCGATTATACCAATTTTGAAGGAAATCTATTTTTTCAAATTTTCATCGAAATTTTACTAAGGGTCTAGACCCCCCAAAAACGCTATATTTGGCTTATTTTAAAGAATTCAGGGGTACCCGAGCGTAGTTTTTCGATGTGAAGTTCTTGAGCTCGTTAGTGTGAATGATAAGAAGCAATAATAGAATCACCCACTCATCAATTCTTCCTTGTAGAGCCCTTCAAACAAAACTCGGAAACGAAAAACGCGAAAGTTTCAAATTGAAATAGTTTCGAAAATACCAGAGTTACCGGCCAAGTTTGGTATGCAAACATAGGTTTGCGAGGTCGCTGAACATGACTAAGACATTATCTCATCGATATCTCCTACCGTTTAGATTTTCACCTGTCAAATGGGAAATTTCCAAAATGTGAAATTTCAAAATCATTTATTTTCCCTGTCAACTGACGGAATCAACTGGGAATTGCAGATTATAATTCATCATCGAACCCTCTTCGATTATACCAATTTTGAAGGAAATCTATTTTTTCAAATTTTCATCGAAATTTTACTAAGGGTCTAGACCCCCCAAAAACGCTATATTTGGCTTATTTTAAAGAATTCAGGGGTACCCGAGCGTAGTTTTTCGATGTGAAGTTCTTGAGCTCGTTAGTGTGAATGATAAGAAGCAATAATAGAATCACCCACTCATCAATTCTTCCTTGTAGAGCCCTTCAAACAAAACTCGGAAACGAAAAACGCGAAAGTTTCAAATTGAAATAGTTTCGAAAATACCAGAGTTACCGGCCAAGTTTGGTATGCAAACATAGGTTTGCGAGGTCGCTGAACATGACTAAGACATTATCTCATCGATATCTCCTACCGTTTAGATTTTCACCTGTCAAATGGGAAATTTCCAAAATGTGAAATTTCAAAATCATTTATTTTCCCTGTCAACTGACGGAATCAACTGGGAATTGCAGATTATAATTTATCATCGAACCCTCTTCGATTATACCAATTTTGAAGGAAATCTATTTTTTCAAATTTTCATCGAAATTTTACTAAGGGTCTAGACCCCCCAAAAACGCTATATTTGGCTTATTTTAAAGAATTCAGGGGTACCCGAGCGTAGTTTTTCGATGTGAAGTTCTTGAGCTCGTTAGTGTGAATGATAAGAAGCAATAATAGAATCACCCACTCATCAATTCTTCCTTGTAGAGCCCTTCAAACAAAACTCGGAAACGAAAAACGCGAAAGTTTCAAATTGAAATAGTTTCGAAAATACCAGAGTTACCGGCCAAGTTTGGTATGCAAAACATAGGTTTGCGAGGTCGCTGAACATGACTAAGATATTATCTCATCGATATCTTCTACCGTTTAGATTTTCACCTGTCAAATGGGAAATTTCCAAAATGTGAAATTTCAAAATCATTTATTTTCCCTGTCAACTGACGGAATCAACTGGGAATTGCAGATTATAATTCATCATCGAACCCTCTTCGATTATACCAATTTTGAAGGAAATCTATTTTTTCAAATTTTCATCGAAATTTTACTAAGGGTCTAGACCCCCCAAAAACGCTATATTTGGCTTATTTTAAAGAATTCAGGGGTACCCGAGCGTAGTTTTTCGATGTGAAGTTCTTGAGCTCGTTAGTGTGAATGATAAGAAGCAATAATAGAATCACCCACTCATCAATTCTTCCTTGTAGAGCCCTTCAAACAAAACTCGGAAACGAAAAACGCGAAGGTTTCAAATTGAAATAGTTTCGAAAATACCAGAGTTACCGGCCAAGTTTGGTATGCAAACATAGGTTTGCGAGGTCGCTGAACATGACTAAGACATTATCTCATCGATATCTCCTACCGTTTAGATTTTCACCTGTCAAATGGGAAATTTCCAAAATGTGAATATTCAAAATCATTTATTTTCCCTGTCAACTGACGGAATCAACTGGGAATTGCAGATTATAATTCATCATCGAACCCTCTTCGATTAAACCAATTTTGAAGGAAATCTATTTTTTCAAATTTTCATCGAAATTTTACTAAGGGTCTAGACCCCCCAAAAACGCTATATTTGGCTTATTTTAAAGAATTCAGGGGTACCCGAGCGTAGTTTTTCGATGTGAAGTTCTTGAGCTCGTTAGTGTGAATGATAAGAAGCAATAATAGAATCACCCACTCATCAATTCTTCCTTGTAGAGCCCTTCAAACAAAACTCGGAAACGAAAAACGCGAAAGTTTCAAATTGAAATAGTTTCGAAAATACCAGAGTTACCGGCCAAGTTCGGTATGCAAACATAGGTTTGCGAGGTCGCTGAACATGACTAAGACATTATCCAATCGATATCTCCTACCGTTTAGATTTTCACCTGTCAAATGGGAAATTTCCAAAATGTGAAATTTCAAAATCATTTATTTTCCCTGTCAACTGACGGAATCAACTGGGAATTGCAGATTATAATTCATCATCGAACCCTCTTCGATTATACCAATTTTGAAGGAAATCTATTTTTTCAAATTTTCATCGAAATTTTACTAAGGGTCTAGACCCCCCAAAAACGCTATATTTGGCTTATTTTAAAGAATTCAGGGGTACCCGAGCGTAGTTTTTCGATGTGAAGTTCTTGAGCTCGTTAGTGTGAATGATAAGAAGCAATAATAGAATCACCCACTCATCAATTCTTCCTTGTAGAGCCCTTCAAACAAAACTCGGAAACGAAAAACGCGAAGGTTTCAAATTGAAATAGTTTCGAAAATGCCAGAGTTACCGGCCAAGTTTGGTATGCAAACATAGGTTTGTGAGGTCGCTGAACATGACTAAGACATTATCTCATCGATATCTCCTACCGTTTAGATTTTCACCTGTCAAATGGGAAATTTCCAAAATGTGAAATTTCAAAATCATTTATTTTCCCTGTCAACTGACGGAATCAACTGGGAATTGCAGATTATAATTCATCATCGAACCCTCTTCGATTATACCAATTTTGAAGGGAATCTATTTTTTCAAATTTTCATCGAAATTTTACTAAGGGTCTAGCCCCCCCAAAAACGCTATATTTGGCTTATTTTAAAGAATTCAGGGGTACCCGAGCGTAGTTTTTCGATGTGAAGTTCTTGAGCTCGTTAGTGTGAATGATAAGAAGCAATAATAGAATCACCCACTCATCAATTCTTCCTTGTAGAGCCCTTCAAACAAAACTCGGAAACGAAAAACGCGAAAGTTTCAAATTGAAATAGTTTCGAAAATACCAGAGTTACCGGCCAAGTTTGGTATGCAAACATAGGTTTGCGAGGTCGCTGAACATGACTAAGACATTATCTCATCGATATCTCCTACCGTTTAGATTTTCACCTGTCAACTGGGAAATTTCCAAAATGTGAAATTTCAAAATCATTTATTTTCCCTGTCAACTGACGGAATCAACTGGGAATTGCAGATTATAATTCATCATCGAACCCTCTTCGATTATACCAATTTTGAAGGAAATCTATTTTTTCAAATTTTCATCGAAATTTTACTAAGGGTCTAGACCCCCCAAAAACGCTATATTTGGCTTATTTTAAAGAATTCAGGGGTACCCGAGCGTAGTTTTTCGATGTGAAGTTCTTGAGCTCGTTAGTGTGAATGATAAGAAGCAATAATAAAATCACCCACTCATCAATTCTTCCTTGTAGAGCCCTTCAAACAAAACTCGGAAACGAAAAACGCGAAAGTTTCAAATTGAAATAGTTTCGAAAATACCAGAGTTACCGGCCAAGTTTGGTATGCAAACATAGGTTTGCGAGGTCGCTGAACATGACTAGGGCATTATCTCATCGATATCTCCTACCGTTTAGATTTTCACCTGTCAAATGGGAAATTTCCAAAATGTGAAATTTCAAAATCATTTATTTTCCCTGTCAAGTGACGGAATCAACTGGGAATTGCAGATTATAATTCATCATCGAACCCTCTTCGATTATACCAATTTTGAAGGAAATCTATTTTTTCAAATTTTCATCGAAATTTTACTAAGGGTCTAGACCCCCCAAAAACGCTATATTTGGCTTATTTTAAAGAATTCAGGGGTACCCGAGCGTAGTTTTTCGATGTGAAGTTCTTGAGCTCGTTAGTGTGAATGATAAGAAGCAATAATAGAATCACCCACTCATCAATTCTTCCTTGTAGAGCCCTTCAAACAAAACTCGGAAACGAAAAACGCGAAAGTTTCAAATTGAAATAGTTTCGAAAATACCAGAGTTACCGGCCAAGTTTGGTATGCAAACATAGGTTTGCGAGGTCGCTGAACATGACTAAGACATTATCTCATCGATATCTCCTACCGTTTAGATTTTCACCTGTCAAATGGTAAATTTCCAAAATGTGAAATTTCAAAATCATTTATTTTCCCTGTCAACTGACGGAATCAACTGGGAATTGCAGATTATAATTCATCATCGAACCCTCTTCGATTAAACCAATTTTGAAGGAAATCTATTTTTTCAAATTTTCATCGAAATTTTACTAAGGGTCTAGACCCCCCAAAAACGCTATATTTGGCTTATTTTAAAGAATTCAGGGGTACCCGAGCGTAGTTTTTCGATGTGAAGTTCTTGAGCTCGTTAGTGTGAATGATAAGAAGCAATAATAGAATCACCCACTCATCAATTCTTCCTTGTAGAGCCCTTCAAACAAAACTCGGAAACGAAAAACGCGAAAGTTTCAAATTGAAATAGTTTCGAAAATACCAGAGTTACCGGCCAAGTTCGGTATGCAAACATAGGTTTGCGAGGTCGCTGAACATGACTAAGACATTATCTCATCGATATCTCCTACCGTTTAGATTTTCACCTGTCAAATGGGAAATTTCCAAAATGTGAAATTTCAAAATCATTTATTTTCCCTGTCAACTGACGGAATCAACTGGGAATTGCAGATTATAATTCATCATCGAACCCTCTTCGATTATACCAATTTTGAAGGAAATCTATTTTTTCAAATTTTCATCGAAATTTTACTAAGGGTCTAGACCCCCCAAAAACGCTATATTTGGCTTATTTTAAAGAATTCAGGGGTACCCGAGCGTAGTTTTTCGATGTGAAGTTCTTGAGCTCGTTAGTGTTAATGATAAGAAGCAATAATAGAATCACCCACTCATCAATTCTTCCTTGTAGAGCCCTTCAAACAAAACTCGGAAACGAAAAACGCGAAAGTTTCAAATTGAAATAGTTTCGAAAATACCAGAGTTACTGGCCAAGTTTGGTATGCAAACATAGGTTTGCGAGGTTGCTGAACATGACTAAGACATTATCTCATCGATATCTCCTACCGTTTAGATTTTCACCTGTCAAATGGGAAATTTCCAAAATGTGAAATTTCAAAATCATTTATTTTCCCTGTCAAGTGACGGAATCAACTGGGAATTGCAGATTATAATTCATCATCGAACCCTCTTCGATTATACCAATTTTGAAGGAAATCTATTTTTTCAAATTTTCATCGAAATTTTACTAAGGGTCTAGACCCCCCAAAAACGCTATATTTGGCTTATTTTAAAGAATTCAGGGGTACCCGAGCGTAGTTTTTCGATGTGAAGTTCTCGAGCTCGTTAGTGTGAATGATAAGAAGCAATAATAGAATCACCCACTCATCAATTCTTCCTTGTAGAGCCCTTCAAACAAAACTCGGAAACGAAAAACGCGAAAGTTTCAAATTGAAATAGTTTCGAAAATACCAGAGTTACCGGCCAAGTTTGGTATGCAAACATAGGTTTGCGAGGTCGCTGAACATGACTAAGACATTATCTCATCGATATCTCCTACCGTTTAGAATTTCACCTGTCAAATGGGAAATTTCCAAAATGTGAAATTTCAAAATCATTTATTTTCCCTGTCAACTGACGGAATCAACTGGGAATTGCAGATTATAATTCATCATCGAACCCTCTTCGATTATACCAATTTTGAAGGAAATCTATTTTTTCAAATTTTCATCGAAATTTTACTAAGGGTCTAGACCCCCCAAAAACGCTATATTTGGCTTATTTTAAAGAATTCAGGGGTACCCGAGCGTAGTTTTTCGATGTGAAGTTCTTGAGCTCGTTAGTGTGAATGATAAGAAGCAATAATAGAATCACCCACTCATCAATTCTTCCTTGTAGAGCCCTTCAAACAAAACTCGGAAACGAAAAACGCGAAAGTTTCAAATTGAAATAGTTTCGAAAATACCAGAGTTACCGGCCAAGTTTGGTATGCAAACATAGGTTTGCGAGGTCACTGAACATGACTAAGACATTATCTCATCGATATCTCCTACCGTTTAGATTTTCACCTGTCAAATGGGAAATTTCCAAAATGTGAAATTTCAAAATCATTTATTTTCCCTGTCAACTGACGGAATCAACTGGGAATTGCAGATTATAATTTATCTTCGAACCCTCTTCGATTATACCAATTTTGAAGGAAATCTATTTTTTCAAATTTTCATCGAAATTTTACTAAGGGTCTAGACCCCCCAAAAACGCTATATTTGGCTTATTTTAAAGAATTCAGGGGTACCCGAGCGTAGTTTTTCGATTTGAAGTTCTTGAGCTCGTTAGTGTGAATGATAAGAAGCAATAATAGAATCACCCACTCATCAATTCTTCCTTGTAGAGCCCTTCAAACAAAACTCGGAAACGAAAAACGCGAAAGTTTCAAATTGAAATAGTTTCGAAAATACCAGAGTTACCGGCCAAGTTTGGTATGCAAACATAGGTTTGCGAGGTCGCTGAACATGACTAAGATATTATCTCATCGATATCTCCTACCGTTTAGATTTTCACCTGTCAAATGGGAAATTTCCAAAATGTGAAATTTCAAAATCATTTATTTTCCCTGTCAACTGACGGAATCAACTGGGAATTGCAGATTATAATTCATCATCGAACCCTCTTCGATTATACCAATTTTGAAGGAAATCTATTTTTTCAAATTTTCATCGAAATTTTACTAAGGGTCTAGACCCCCCAAAAACGCTATTTTGGCTTATTTTAAAGAATTCAGGGGTACCCGAGCGTAGTTTTTCGATGTGAAGTTCTTGAGCTCGTTAGTGTGAATGATAAGAAGCAATAATAGAATCACCCACTCATCAATTCTTCCTTGTAGAGCCCTTCAAACAAAACTCGGAAACGAAAAACGCGAAAGTTTCAAATTGAAATAGTTTCGAAAATACCAGAGTTACCGGCCAAGTTTGGTATGCAAACATAGGTTTGCGAGGTCGCTGAACATGACTAAGACATTATCTCATCGATATCTCCTACCGTTTAGATTTTCACCTGTCAAATGGGAAATTTCCAAAATGTGAAATTTCAAAATCATTTATTTTCCCTGTCAACTGACGGAATCAACTGGGAATTGCAGATTATAATTCATCATCGAACCCTCTTCGATTATACCAATTTTGAAGGAAATCTATTTTTTCAAATTTTCATCGAAATTTTACTAAGGGTCTAGACCCCCCAAAAACGCTATATTTGGCTTATTTTAAAGAATTCAGGGGTACCCGAGCGTAGTTTTTCGATGTGAAGTTCTTGAGCTCGTTAGTGTGAATGATAAGAAGCAATAATAGAATCACCCACTCATCAATTCTTCCTTGTAGAGCCCTTCAAACAAAACTCGGAAACGAAAAACGCGAAAGTTTCAAATTGAAATAGTTTCGAAAATACCAGAGTTACCGGCCAAGTTTGGTATGCAAACATAGGTTTGCGAGGTCGCTGAACATGACTAAGACATTATCTCATCGATATCTCCTACCGTTTAGATTTTCACCTGTCAAATGGGAAATTTCCAAAATGTGAAATTTCAAAATCATTTATTTTCCCTGTCAACTGACGGAATCAACTGGGAATTGCAGATTATAATTCATCATCGAACCCTCTTCGATTATACTTATTTTGAAGGAAATCTATTTTTTCAAATTTTCATCGAAATTTTACTAAGGGTCTAGACCCCCCAAAAACGCTATATTTGGCTTATTTTAAAGAATTCAGGGGTACCCGAGCGTAGTTTTTCGATGTGAAGTTCTTGAGCTCGTAAGTGTAAATGATAAGAAGCAATAATAGAATCACCCACTCATCAATTCTTCCTTGTAGAGCCCTTCAAACAAAACTCGGAAACGAAAAACGCGAAAGTTTCAAATTGAAATAGTTTCGAAAATACCAGAGTTACCGGCCAAGTTTGGTATGCAAACATAGGTTTGCGAGGTCGCTGAACATGACTAAGACATTATCTCATCGATATCTCCTACCGTTTAGATTTTCACCTGTCAAATGGGAAATTTCCAAAATGTGAAATTTCAAAATCATTTATTTTCCCTGTCAAGTGACGGAATCAACTGGGAATTGCAGATTATAATTCATCATCGAACCCTCTTCGATTATACCAATTTTGAAGGAAATCTATTCTTTCAAATTTTCATCGAAATTTTACTAAGGGTCTAGACCCCCCAAAAACGCTATATTTGGCTTATTTTAAAGAATTCAGGTGTACCCGAGCGTAGTTTTTCAATGTGAAGTTCTTGAGCTCGTAAGTGTGAATGATAAGAAGCAATAATAGAATCACCCACTCATCAATTCTTCCTTGTAGAGCCCTTCAAACAAAACTCGGAAACGAAAAACGCGAAAGTTTCAAATTGAAATAGTTTCGAAAATACCAGAGTTACCGGCCAAGTTTGGTATGCAAACATAGGTTTGCGAGGTCGCTGAACATGACTAAGATATTATCTCATCGATATCTCCTACCGTTTAGAATTTCACCTGTCAAATGGGAAATTTCCAAAATGTGAAATTTCAAAATCATTTATTTTCCCTGTCAACTGACGGAATCAACTGGGAATTGCAGATTATAATTCATCATCGAACCCTCTTCGATTATACCAATTTTGAAGGAAATCTATTTTTTCAAATTTTCATCGAAATTTTACTAAGGGTCTAGACCCCCCAAAAACGCTATATTTGGCTTATTTTAAAGAATTCAGGGGTACCCGAGCTTAGTTTTTCGATGTGAAGTTCTTGAGCTCGTTAGTGTGAATGATAAGAAGCAATAATAGAATCACCCACTCATCAATTCTTCCTTGTAGAGCCCTTCAAACATAGGTTTGCGAGGTCGCTGAACATGACTAAGACATTATCTCATCGATATCTCCTACCGTTTAGATTTTCACCTGTCAAATGGGAAATTTCCAAAATGTGAAATTTCAAAATCATTTATTTTCCCTGTCAACTGACGAAATCAACTGGGAATTGCAGATTATAATTCATCATCGAACCCTCTTCGATTATACCAATTTTGAAGGAAATCTATTTTTTCAAATTTTCATCGAAATTTTACTAAGGGTCTAGACCCCCCAAAAACGCTATATTTGGCTTATTTTAAAGAATTCAGGGGTACCCGAGCGTAGTTTTTCGATGTGAAGTTCTTGAGCTCGTTAGTGTGAATGATAAGAAGCAATAATAGAATCACCCACTCATCAATTCTTCCTTGTAGAGCCCTTCAAACAAAACTCGGAAACGAAAAACGCGAAAGTTTCAAATTGGAATAGTTTCGAAAATACCAGAGTTACCGGCCAAGTTTGGTATGCAAACATAGGTTTGCGAGGTCGCTGAACATGACTAAGACATTATCTCATCGATATCTCCTACCGTTTAGATTTTCACCTGTCAAATGGGAAATTTCCAAAATGTGAAATTTCAAAATCATTTATTTTCCCTGTCAACTGACGAAATCAACTGGGAATTGCAGATTATAATTCATCATCGAACCCTCTTCGATTATACCAATTTTGAAGGAAATCTATTTTTTCAAATTTTCATCGAAATTTTACTAAGGGTCTAGACCCCCCAAAAACGCTATATTTGGCTTATTTTAAAGAATTCAGGGGTACCCGAGCGTAGTTTTTCGATTTGAAGTTCTTGAGCTCGTTAGTGTGAATGATAAGAAGCAATAATAGAATCACCCACTCATCAATTCTTCCTTGTAGAGCCCTTCAAACAAAACTCGGAAACGAAAAACGCGAAAGTTTCAAATTGAAATAGTTTCGAAAATACCAGAGCTACCGGCCAAGTTTGGTATGCAAACATAGGTTTGCGAGGTCGCTGAACATGACCAAGATATTATCTCATCGATATCTCCTACCGTTTAGATTTTCACCTGTCAAATGGGAAATTTCCAAAATGTGAAATTTCAAAATCATTTATTTTCCCTGTCAACTGACGGAATCAACTGGGAATTGCAGATTATAATTCATCATCGAACCCTCTTCGATTATACCAATTTTGAAGGAAATCTATTTTTTCAAATTTTCATCGAAATTTTACTAAGGGTCTAGACCCCCCAAAAACGCTATTTTGGCTTATTTTAAAGAATTCAGGGGTACCCGAGCGTAGTTTTTCGATGTGAAGTTCTTGAGCTCGTTAGTGTGAATGATAAGAAGCAATAATAGAATCACCCACTCATCAATTCTTCCTTGTAGAGCCCTTCAAACAAAACTCGGAAACGAAAAACGCGAAAGTTTCAAATTGAAATAGTTTCGAAAATACCAGAGTTACCGGCCAAGTTTGGTATGCAAACATAGGTTTGCGAGGTCGCTGAACATGACTAAGACATTATCTCATCGATATCTCCTACCGTTTAGATTTTCACCTGTCAAATGGGAAATTTCCAAAATGTGAAATTTCAAAATCATTTATTTTCCCTGTCAACTGACGAAATCAACTGGGAATTGCAGATTATAATTCATCATCGAACCCTCTTCGATTATACCAATTTTGAAGGAAATCTATTTTTTCAAATTTTCATCGAAATTTTACTAAGGGTCTAGACCCCCCAAAAACGCTATATTTGGCTTATTTTAAAGAATTCAGGGGTACCCGAGCGTAGTTTTTCGATTTGAAGTTCTTGAGCTCGTTAGTGTGAATGATAAGAAGCAATAATAGAATCACCCACTCATCAATTCTTCCTTGTAGAGCCCTTCAAACAAAACTCGGAAACGAAAAACGCGAAAGTTTCAAATTGAAATAGTTTCGAAAATACCAGAGCTACCGGCCAAGTTTGGTATGCAAACATAGGTTTGCGAGGTCGCTGAACATGACTAAGATATTATCTCATCGATATCTCCTACCGTTTAGATTTTCACCTGTCAAATGGGAAATTTCCAAAATGTGAAATTTCAAAATCATTTATTTTCCCTGTCAACTGACGGAATCAACTGGGAATTGCAGATTATAATTCATCATCGAACCCTCTTCGATTATACCAATTTTGAAGGAAATCTATTTTTTCAAATTTTCATCGAAATTTTACTAAGGGTCTAGACCCCCCAAAAACGCTATTTTGGCTTATTTTAAAGAATTCAGGGGTACCCGAGCGTAGTTTTTCGATGTGAAGTTCTTGAGCTCGTTAGTGTGAATGATAAGAAGCAATAATAGAATCACCCACTCATCAATTCTTCCTTGTAGAGCCCTTCAAACAAAACTCGGAAACGAAAAACGCGGAAAGTTTCAAATTGAAATAGTTTCGAAAATACCAGAGTTACTGGCCAAGTTTGGTATGCAAACATAGGTTTGCGAGGTCGCTGAACATGACTAAGACATTATCTCATCGATATCTCCTACCGTTTAGATTTTCACCTGTCAAATGGGAAATTTCCAAAATGTGAAATTTCAAAATCATTTATTTTCCCTGTCAACTGACGGAATCAACTGGGAATTGCAGATTATAATTCATCATCGAACCCTCTTCGATTATACCAATTTTGAAGGAAATCTATTTTTTTAAATTTTCATCGAAATTTTACTAAGGGTCTAGACCCCCCAAAAACGCTATATTTGGCTTATTTTAAAGAATTCAGGGGTACCCGAGCGTAGTTTTTCGATGTGAAGTTCTTGAGCTCGTTAGTGTGAATGATAAGAAGCAATAATAGAATCACCCACTCATCAATTCTTCCTTGTAGAGCCCTTCAAACAAAACTCGGAAACGAAAAACGCGAAAGTTTCAAATTGAAATAGTTTCGAAAATACCAGAGTTACCGGCCAAGTTTGGTATGCAAACATAGGTTTGCGAGGTCGCTGAACATGACTAAGACATTATCTCATCGATATCTCCTACCGTTTAGATTTTCACCTGTCAAATGGGAAATTTCCAAAATGTGAAATTTCAAAATCATTTATTTTCCCTGTCAACTGACGGAATCAACTGGGAATTGCAGATTATAATTCATCATCGAACCCTCTTCGATTATACCAATTTTGAAGGAAATCTATTTTTTCAAATTTTCATCGAAATTTTACTAAGGGTCTAGACCCCCCAAAAACGCTATATTTGGCTTATTTTAAAGAATTCAGGGGTACCCGAGCGTAGTTTTTCGATGTGAAGTTCTTGAGCTCGTTAGTGTGAATGATAAGAAGCAATAATAGAATCACCCACTCATCAATTCTTCCTTGTAGAGCCCTTCAAACAAAACTCGGAAACGAAAAACGCGAAAGTTTCAAATTGAAATAGTTTCGAAAATACCAGAGTTACCGGCCAAGTTTGGTATGCAAACATAGGTTTGCGAGGTCGCTGAACATGACTTAGACATTATTTCATCGATATCTCCTACCGTTTAGATTTTCACCTGTCAAATGGGAAATTTCCAAAATGTGAAATTTCAAAATCATTTATTTTCCCTGTCAACTGACGGAATCAACTGGGAATTGCAGATTATAATTCATCATCGAACCCTCTTCGATTATACCAATTTTGAAGGAAATCTATTTTTTCAAATTTTCATCGAAATTTTACTAAGGGTCTAGACCCCCCAAAAACGCTATATTTGGCTTATTTTAAAGAATTCAGGGGTACCCGAGCGTAGTTTTTCGATGTGAAGTTCTTGAGCTCGTTAGTGTGAATGATAAGAAGCAATAATAGAATCACCCACTCATCAATTCTTCCTTGTAGAGCCCTTCAAACAAAACTCGGAAACGAAAAACGCGAAAGTTTCAAATTGAAATAGTTTCGAAAATACCAGAGTTACCGGCCAAGTTTGGTATGCAAACATAGGTTTGCGAGGTCGCTGAACATGACTAAGACATTATCTCATCGATATCTCCTACCGTTTAGATTTTCACCTGTCAAATGGGAAATTTCCAAAATGTGAAATTTCAAACTCATTTATTTTCCCTGTCAACTGACGGAATCAACTGGGAATTGCAGATTATAATTCATCATCGAACCCTCTTCCATTATACCAATTTTGAAGGAAATCTATTTTTTCAAATTTTCATCGAAATTTTACTAAGGGTCTAGACCCCCCAAAAACGCTATATTTGGCTTATTTTAAAGAATTCAGGGGTACCCGAGCGTAATTTTTCGATGTGAAGTTCTTGAGCTCGTGAATGATAAGAAGCAATAATAGAATCACCCACTCATCAATTCTTCCTTGTAGAGCCCTTCAAACAAAACTCGGAAACGAAAAACGCGAAAGTTTCAAATTGAAATAGTTTCGAAAATACCAGAGTTACCGGCCAAGTTTGGTATGCAAACATAGGTTTGCGAGGTCGCTGAACATGACTAAGACATTATCTCATCGATATCTCCTACCGTTTAGATTTTCACCTGTCAGATGGGAAATTTCCAAAATGTGAAATTTCAAAATCATTTATTTTCCCTGTCAACTGACGGAATCAACTGGGAATTGCAGATTATAATTCATCATCGAACCCTCTTCGATTATACCAATTTTGAAGGAAATCTATTTTTTCAAATTTTCATCGAAATTTTACTAAGGGTCTAGACCCCCCAAAAACGCTATATTTGGCTTATTTTAAAGAATTCAGGGGTACCCGAGCGTAGTTTTTCGATGTGAAGTTCTTGAGCTCGTTAGTGTGAATCATAAGAAGCAATAATAGAATCACCCACTCATCAATTCTTCCTTGTAGAGCCCTTCAAACAAAACTCGGAAACGAAAAACGCGAAAGTTTCAAATTGAAATAGTTTCGAAAATACCAGAGTTACCGGCCAAGTTTGGTATGCAAACATAGGTTTGCGAGGTCGCTGAACATGACTAAGACATTATCTCATCGATATCTCCTACCGTTTAGATTTTCACCTGTCAAATGGGAAATTTCCAAAATGTGAAATTTCAAACTCATTTATTTTCCCTGTCAACTGACGGAATCAACTGGGAATTGCAGATTATAATTCATCATCGAACCCTCTTCGATTATACCAATTTTGAAGGAAATCTATTTTTTCAAATTTTCATCGAAATTTTACTAAGGGTCTAGACCCCCCAAAAACGCTATATTTGGCTTATTTTAAAGAATTCAGGGGTACCCGAGCGTAATTTTTCGATGTGAAGTTCTTGAGCTCGTTAGTGTGAATGATAAGAAGCAATAATAGAATCACCCACTCATCAATTCTTCCTTGTAGAGCCCTTCAAACAAAACTCGGAAACGAAAAACGCGAAAGTTTCAAATTGAAATAGTTTCGAAAATAACAGAGTTACCGGCCAAGTTTGGTATGCAAACATAGGTTTGCGAGGTCGCTGAACATGACTAAGACATTATCTCATCGATATCTCCTACCGTTTAGATTTTCACCTGTCAGATGGGAAATTTCCAAAATGTGAAATTTCAAAATCATTTATTTTCCCTGTCAACTGACGGAATCAACTGGGAATTGCAGATTATAATTCATCATCGAACCCTCTTCGATTATACCAATTTTGAAGGAAATCTATTTTTTCAAATTTTCATCGAAATTTTACTAAGGGTCTAGACCCCCCAAAAACGCTATATTTGGCTTATTTTAAAGAATTCAGGGGTACCCGAGCGTAGTTTTTCGATGTGAAGTTCTTGAGCTCGTTAGTGTGAATGATAAGAAGCAGTAATAGAATCACCCACTCATCAATTCTTCCTTGTAGAGCCCTTCAAACAAAACTCGGAAACGAAAAACGCGAAAGTTTCAAATTAAAATAGTTTCGAAAATACCAGAGTTACCGGCCAAGTTTGGTATGCAAACATAGGTTTGCGAGGTCGCTGAACATGACTAAGACATTATCTCATCGATATCTCCTACCGTTTAGATTTTCACCTGTCAAATGGGAAATTTCCAAAATGTGAAATTTCAAAATCATTTATTTTCCCTGTCAACTGACGGAATCAACTGGGAATTGCAGATTATAATTCATCATCGAACCCTCTTCGATTATACCAATTTTGAAGGAAATCTATTTCTTCAAATTTTCATCGAAATTTTACTAAGGGTCTAGACCCCCCAAAAACGCTATATTTGGCTTATTTTAAAGAATTCAGGGGTACCCGAGCGTAGTTTTTCGATGTGAAGTTCTTGGGCTCGTTAGTGTGAATGATGAGAAGCAATAATAGAATCACCCACTCATCAATTCTTCCTTGTAGAGCCCTTCAAACAAAACTCGGAAACGAAAAACGCGAAAGTTTCAAATTGAAATAGTTTCGAAAATACCAGAGTTACCGGCCAAGTTTGGTATGCAAACATAGGTTTGCGAGGTCGCTGAACATGACTAAGACATTATCTCATCGATATCTCCTACCGTTTAGATTTTCACCTGTCAAATGGGAAATTTCCAAAATGTGAAATTTCAAAATCATTTATTTTCCCTGTCAACTGACGGAATCAACTGAGAACTGCAGATTATAATTCATCATCGAACCCTCTTCGATTATACCAATTTTGAAGGAAATCTATTTTTTCAAATTTTCATCGAAATTTTACTAAGGGTCTAGACCCCTCAAAAACGCTATATTTGGCTTATTTTAAAGAATTCAGGGGTACCCGAGCGTAGTTTTTCGATGTGAAGTTCTTGAGCTCGTTAGTGTGAATGATAAGAAGCAATAATAGAATCACCCACTCATCAATTCTTCCTTGTAGAGCCCTTCAAACAAAACTCGGAAACGAAAAACGCGAAAGTTTCAAATTGAAATAGTTTCGAAAATACCAGAGTTACCGGCCAAGTTTGGTATGCAAACATAGGTTTGCGAGGTCGCTGAACATGACTAAGACATTATCTCATCGATATCTCCTACCGTTTAGATTTTCACCTGTCAGATGGGAAATTTCCAAAATGTGAAATTTCAAAATCATTTATTTTCCCTGTCAACTGACGGAATCAACTGGGAATTGCAGATTATAATTCATCATCGAACCCTCTTCGATTATACCAATTTTGAAGGAAATCTATTTCTTCAAATTTTCATCGAAATTTTACTAAGGGTCTAGACCCCCCAAAAACGCTATATTTGGCTTATTTTAAAGAATTCAGGGGTACCCGAGCGTAGTTTTTCGATGTGAAGTTCTTGAGCTCGTTAGTGTGAATGATAAGAAGCAGTAATAGAATCACCCACTCATCAATTCTTCCTTGTAGAGCCCTTCAAACAAAACTCGGAAACGAAAAACGCGAAAGTTTCATATTAAAATAGTTTCGAAAATACCAGAGTTACCGGCCAAGTTTGGTATGCAAACATAGGTTTGCGAGGTCGCTGAACATGACTAAGACATTATCTCATCGATATCTCCTACCGTTTAGATTTTCACCTGTCAAATGGGAAATTTCCAAAATGTGAAATTTCAAAATCATTTATTTTCCCTGTCAACTGACGGAATCAACTGGGAATTGCAGATTATAATTCATCATCGAACCCTCTTCGATTATACCAATTTTGAAGGAAATCTATTTCTTCAAATTTTCATCGAAATTTTACTAAGGGTCTAGACCCCCCAAAAACGCTATATTTGGCTTATTTTAAAGAATTCAGGGGTACCCGAGCGTAGTTTTTCGATGTGAAGTTCTTGGGCTCGTTAGTGTGAATGATGAAAAGCAATAATAGAATCACCCACTCATCAATTCTTCCTTGTAGAGCCCTTCAAACAAAACTCGGAAACGAAAAACGCGAAAGTTTCAAATTGAAATAGTTTCGAAAATACCAGAGTTACCGGCCAAGTTTGGTATGCAAACCTAGGTTTGCGAGGTCGCTGAACATGACTAAGACATTATCTCATCGATATCTCCTACCGTTTAGATTTTCACCTGTCAAATGGGAAATTTCCAAAATGTGAAATTTCAAAATCATTTATTTTCCCTGTCAACTGACGGAATCAACTGGGAACTGCAGATTATAATTCATCATCGAACCCTCTTCGATTATACCAATTTTGAAGGAAATCTATTCTTTCAAATTTTCATCGAAATTTTACTAAGGGTCTAGACCCCCCAAAAACGCTATATTTGGCTTATTTTAAAGAATTCAGGGGTACCCGAGCGTAGTTTTTCGATGTGAAGTTCTTGAGCTCGTTAGTGTGAATGATAAGAAGCAATAATAGAATCACCCACTCATCAATTCTTCCTTGTAGAGCCCTTCAAACAAAACTCGGAAACGAAAAACGCGAAAGTTTCAAATTGAAATAGTTTCGAAAATACCAGAGTAACCGGCCAAGTTTGGTATGCAAACATAGGTTTGCGAGGTCGCTGAACATGACTAAGACATTATCTCATCGATATCTCCTACCGTTTAGATTTTCACCTGTCAAATGGGAAATTTCCAAATTGTGAAATTTCAAAATCATTTATTTTCCCTGTCAACTGACGGAATCAACTGGGAATTGCAGATTATAATTCATCATCGAACCCTCTTCGATTATACCAATTTTGAAGGAAATCTATTTTTTCAAATTTTCATCGAAATTTTACTAAGGGTCTAGACCCCCCAAAAACGCTATATTTGGCTTATTTTAAAGAATTCAGGGGTACCCGAGCGTAATTTTTCGATGTGAAGTTCTTGAGCTCGTTAGTGTGAATGATAAGAAGCAATAATAGAATCACCCACTCATCAATTCTTCCTTGTAGAGCCCTTCAAACAAAACTCGGAAACGAAAAACGCGAAAGTTTCAAATTGAAATAGTTTCGAAAATACCAGAGTTACCGGCCAAGTTTGGTATGCAAACATAGGTTTGCGAGGTCGCTGAACATGACTAAGACATTATCTCATCGATATCTCCTACCGTTTAGATTTTCACCTGTCAAATGGGAAATTTCCAAAATGTGAAATTTCAAAATCATTTATTTTCCCTGTCAACTGACGGAATCAACTGGGAATTGCAGATTATAATTCATCATCGAACCCTCTTCGATTATACCAATTTTGAAGGAAATCTATTTTTTCAAATTTTCATCGAAATTTTACTAAGGGTCTAGACCCCCCAAAAACGCTATATTTGGCTTATTTTAAAGAATTCAGGGGTATCCGAGCGTAGTTTTTCGATGTGAAGTTCTTGAGCTCGTTAGTGTGAATGATAAGAAGCAGTAATAGAATCACCCACTCATCAATTCTTCCTTGTAGAGCCCTTCAAACAAAACTCGGAAACGAAAAACGCGAAAGTTTCAAATTGAAATAGTTTCGAAAATACCAGAGTTACCGGCCAAGTTTGGTATGCAAACATAGGTTTGCGAGGTCGCTGAACATGACCAAGGCATTATCTCATCGATATCTCCTACCGTTTAGATTTTCAATTGTCAAATGGGAAATTTCCAAAATGTGAAATTTCAAAATCATTTATTTTCCCTGTCAACTGACGGAATCAACTGAGAATTGCAGATTATAATTCATCATCGAACCCTCTTCGATTATACCAATTTTGAAGGAAATCTATTTTTTCAAATTTTCATCGAAATTTTACTAAGGGTCTAGACCCCCCAAAAACGCTATATTTGGCTTATTTTAAAGAATTCAGGGGTACCCGAGCGTAGTTTTTCGATATGAAGTTCTTGAGCTCGTTAGTGTGAATGATAAGAAGCAATAATAGAATCACCCACTCATCAATTCTTCCTTGTAGAGCCCTTCAAACGAAACTCGGAAACGAAAAACGCGAAAGTTTCAAATTGAAATAGTTTCGAAAATACCAGAGTTACCGGCCAAGTTTGGTATGCAAACATAGGTTTGCGAGGTCGCTGAACATGACTAAGACATTATCTCATCGATATCTCCTACCGTTTAGATTTTCACCTGTCAAATGGGAAATTTCCAAAATGTGAAATTTCAAAATCATTTATTTTCCCTGTCAACTGACGGAATCAACTGGGAATTGCAGATTATAATTCATCATCGAACCCTCTTCGATTATACCAATTTTGAAGGAAATCTATTTTTTCAAATTTTCATCGAAATTTTACTAAGGGTCTAGACCCCCCAAAATCGCTATATTTGGCTTATTTTAAAGAATTCAGGGGTACCCGAGCGTAGTTTCTCGATGTGAAGTTCTTGAGCTCGTTAGTGTGAATGATAAGAAGCAATAATAGAATCACCCACTCATCAATTCTTCCTTGTAGAGCCCTTCAAACAAAACTCGGAAACGAAAAACGCGAAAGTTTCAAATTGAAATAGTTTCGAAAATACCAGAGTTACCGGCCAAGTTTGGTATGCAAACATAGGTTTGCGAGGTCGCTGAATATGACTAAGACATTATCTCATCGATATCTCCAACCGTTTAGATTTTCACCTGTCAAATGGGAAATTTCCAAAATGTGAAATTTCAAAATCATTTATTTTCCCTGTCAACTGACGGAATCAACTGGGAATTGCAGATTATAATTCATCATCGAACCCTCTTCGATTATACCAATTTTGAAGGAAATCTATTTTTTCAAATTTTCATCGAAATTTTACTAAGGGTCTAGACCCCCCAAAAACGCTATATTTGGCTTATTTTAAAGAATTCAGGGGTACCCGAGCGTAGTTTTTCGATGTGAAGTTCTTGAGCTCGTTAGTGTGAATGATAAGAAGCAATAATAGAATCACCCACTCATCAATTCTTCCTTGTAGAGCCCTTCAAACAAAACTCGGAAACGAAAAACGCGAAAGTTTCAAATTGAAATAGTTTCGAAAATACCAGAGTTACCGGCCAAGTTTGGTATGCAAACATAGGTTTGCGAGGTCGCTGAACATGACTAAGACATTATCTCATCGATATCTCCTACCGTTTAGATTTTCACCTGTCAAATGGGAAATTTCCAAAATGTGAAATTTCAAAATCATTTATTTTCCCTGTCAACTGACGGAATCAACTGGGAATTGCAGATTATAATTCATCATCGAACCCTCTTCGATTATACCAATTTTGAAGGAAATCTATTTTTTCAAATTTTCATCGAAATTTTACTAAGGGTCTAGACCCCCCAAAAACGCTATATTTGGCTTATTTTAAAGAATTCAGGGGTACCCGAGCGTAGTTTTTCGATGTGAAGTTCTTGAGCTCGTTAGTGTGAATGATAAGAAGCAATAATAGAATCACCCACTCATCAATTCTTCCTTGTAGAGCCCTTCAAACAAAACTCGGAAACGA
The DNA here is from genome assembly GCA_958510865.1 of Myrrha octodecimguttata. Lineage (NCBI taxonomy): Eukaryota > Metazoa > Arthropoda > Insecta > Coleoptera > Coccinellidae > Myrrha > Myrrha octodecimguttata. Next base: position 678,743 of record CAUEHS010000729.1, read on the forward strand.
AAAACGCGAAAGTTTCAAATTGAAATAGTTTCGAAAATACCAGAGTTACCGGCCAAGTTTGGTATGCAAACATAGGTTTGCGAGGTCGCTGAACATGACTAAGACATTATCTCATCGATATCTCCTACCGTTTAGATTTTCACCTGTCAAATGGGAAATTTCCGAAATGTGAAATTTCAAAATCATTTATTTTCCCTGTCAACTGACGGAATCAACTGGGAATTGCAGATAATAATTCATCATCGAACCCTCTTCGATTATACCAATTTTGAAGGAAATCTATTTTTTCAAATTTTCATCGAAATTTTACTAAGGGTCTAGACCCCCCAAAAACGCTATATTTGGCTTATTTTAAAAAATTCAGGGGTACCCGAGCGTAGTTTTTCGATGTGAAGTTCTTGAGCTCGTTAGTGTGAATGATAAGAAGCAATAATAGAATCACCCACTCATCAATTCTTCCTTGTAGAGCCCTTCAAACAAAACTCGGAAACGAAAAACGCGAAAGTTTCAAATTGAAATAGTTTCGAAAATACCAGAGTTACCGGCCAAGTTTGGTATGCAAACATAGGTTTGCGAGGTCGCTGAACATGACTAAGACATTATCTCATCGATATCTCCTACCGTTTAGATTTTCACCTGTCAAATGGGAAATTTCCAAAATGTGAAATTTCAAAATCATTTATTTTCCCTGTCAACTGACGGAATCAACTGAAAATTGCAGATTATAATTCATCATCGAACCCCCTTCGATTATACCAATTTTGAAGGAAATCTATTTTTTCAAATTTTCATCGAAATTTTACTAAGGGTCTAGACCCCCCAAAAACGCTATATTTGGCTTATTTTAAAGAAGTCAGGGGTACCCGAGCGTAGTTTTTCGATGTGAAGTTCTTGAGCTCGTTAGTGTGAATGATAAGAAGCAATAATAGAATCACCCACTCATCAATTCTTCCTTGTAGAGCCCTTCAAACAAAACTCGGAAACGAAAAACGCGAAAGTTTCAAATTGAAATAGTTTCGAAAATACCAGAGTTACCGGCCAAGTTTAGTATGCAAACATAGGTTTGCGAGGTCGCTGAACATGACTAAGACATTATCTCATCGATATCTCCTACCGTTTAGATTTTCACCTGTCAAATGAGAAATTTCCAAAATGTGAAATTTCAAAATCATTTATTTTCCCTGTCAACTGACGGAATCAACTGGGAATTGCAGATTATAATTCATCATCGAACCCTCTTCGATTATACCAATTTTGAAGGAAATCTATTTTTTCAAATTTTCATCGAAATTTTACTAAGGGTCTAGACCCCCCAAAAACGCTATATTTGGCTTATTTTAAAGAATTCAGGGGTACCCGAGCGTAGTTTCTCGATGTGAAGTTCTTGAGCTCGTTAGTGTGAATGATAAGAAGCAATAATAGAATCACCCACTCATCAATTCTTCCTTGTAGAGCCCTTCAAACAAAACTCGGAAACGAAAAACGCGAAAGTTTCAAATTGAAATAGTTTCGAAAATACCAGAGTTCCGGCCAAGTTTGGTATGCAAACATAGGTTTGCGAGGTCGCTGAACATGACTAAGACATTATCTCATCGATATCTCCTACCGTTTAGATTTTCACCTGTCAAATGGGAAATTTCCAAAATGTGAAATTTCAAAATCATTTATTTTCCCTGTCAACTGACGGAATCAACTGGGAATTGCAGATTATAATTCATCATCGAACCCTCTTCGATTATACCAATTTTGAAGGAAATCTATTTTTTCAAATTTTCATCGAAATTTTACTAAGGGTCTAGACCCCCCAAAAACGCTATATTTGGCTTATTTTAAAGAATTCAGGGGTACCCGAGCGTAGTTTTTCGATGTAAAGTTCTTGAGCTCGTTAGTGTGAATGATAAGAAGCAATAATAGAATCACCCACTCATCAATTCTTCCTTGTAGAGCCCTTCAAACAAAACTCGGAAACGAAAAACGCGAAAGTTTCAAATTGAAATAGTTTCGAAAATACCAGAGTTACCGGCCAAGTTTGGTATGCAAACATAGGTTTGCGAGGTCGCTGAACATGACTAAGACATTATCTCATCGATATCTCCTACCTTTTAGATTTTCACCTGTCAAATGGGAAATTTCCAAAATGTGAAATTTCAAAATCATTTATTTTCCCTGTCAACTGACGGAATCAACTGGGAATTGCAGATTATAATTCATCATCGAACCCCCTTCGTTTATACCAATTTTGAAGGAAATCTATTTTTTAAAATTTTCATCGAAATTTTACTAAGGGTCTAGACCCCCCAAAAACGCTATATTTGGCTTATTTTAAAGAATTCAGGGGTACCCGAGCGTAGTTTTTCGATGTGAAGTTCTTGAGCTCGTTAGTGTGAATGATAAGAAGCAATAATAGAATCACCCACTCATCAATTCTTCCTTGTAGAGCCCTTCAAACAAAACTCGGAAACGAAAAACGCGAAAGTTTCAAATTGAAATAGTTTCGAAAATACCAGAGTTACCGGCCAAGTTTGGTATGCAAACATAGGTTTGCGAGGTCGCTGAACATGACTAAGACATTATCTCATCGATATCTCCTACCGTTTAGATTTTCACCTGTCAAATGGGAAATTTCCAAAATGTGAAATTTCAAAATCATTTATTTTCCCTGTCAACTGACGGAATCAACTGGGAATTGCAGATTATAATTCATCATCGAACCCTCTTCGATTATACCAATTTTGAAGGAAATCTATTTTTTCAAATTTTCATCGAAATTTTACTAAGGGTCTAGACCCCCCAAAAACGCTATATTTGGCTTATTTTAAAGAATTCAGGGGTACCCGAGCGTAGTTTTTCGATGTGAAGTTCTTGAGCTCGTTAGTGTGAATGATAAGAAGCAATAATAGAATCACCCACTCATCAATTCTTCCTTGTAGAGCCCTTCAAACAAAACTCGGAAACGAAAAACGCGAAAGTTTCAAATTGAAATAGTTTCGAAAATACCAGAGTTACCGGCCAAGTTTGGTATGCAAACATAGGTTTGCGAGGTCGCTGAACATGACTAAGACATTATCTCATCGATATCTCCTACCGTTTAGATTTTCACCTGTCAAATGGGAAATTTCCAAAATGTGAAATTTCAAAATCATTTATTTTCCCTGTCAACTGACGGAATCAACTGGGAATTGCAGATTATAATTCATCATCGAACCCTCTTCGATTATACCAATTTTGAAGGAAATCTATTTTTTCAAATTTTCATCGAAATTTTACTAAGGGTCTAGACCCCCCAAAAACGCTATATTTGGCTTATTTTAAAGAATTCAGGGGTACCCGAGCGTAGTTTTTCGATGTGAAGTTCTTGAGCTCGTTAGTGTGAATGATAAGAAGCAATAATAGAATCACCCACTCATCAATTCTTCCTTGTAGAGCCCTTCAAACAAAACTCGGAAACGAAAAACGCGAAAGTTTCAAATTGAAATAGTTTCGAAAATACCAGAGTTATCGGCCAAGTTTGGTATGCAAACATAGGTTTGCGAGGTCGCTGAACATGACTAAGACATTATCTCATCGATATCTCCTACCGTTTAGATTTTCACCTGTCAAATGGGAAATTTCCAAAATGTGAAATTTCAAAATCATTTATTTTCCCTGTCAACTGACGGAATCAACTGGGAATTGCAGATTATAATTCATCATCGAACCCTCTTCGATTATACCAATTTTGAAGGAAATCTATTTTTTCAAATTTTCATCGAAATTTTACTAAGGGTCTAGACCCCCCAAAAACTCTATATTTGGCTTATTTTAAAGAATTCAGGGGTACCCGAGCGTAGTTTTTCGATGTGAAGTTCTTGAGCTCGTTAGTGTGAATGATAAGAAGCAATAATAGAATCACCCACTCATCAATTCTTCCTTGTAGAGCCCTTCAAACAAAACTCGGAAACGAAAAACGCGAAAGTTTCAAATTGAAATAGTTTCGAAAATACCAGAGTTACCGGCCAAGTTTGGTATGCAAACATAGGTTTGCGAGGTCGCTGAACATGACTGAGACAGTATCTCATCGATATCTCCTACCGTTTAGATTTTCACCTGTCAAATGGGATATTTCCAAAATGTGAAATTTCAAAATCATTTATTTTCCCTGTCAACTGACGGAATCAACTGGGAATTGCAGATTATAATTCATCATCGAACCCTCTTCGATTATACCAATTTTGAAGGAAATCTATTTTTTCAAATTTTCATCGAAATTTTACTAAGGGTCTAGACCCCCCAAAAACGCTATATTTGGCATATTTTAAAGAATTCAGGGGTACCCGAGCGTAGTTTTCCGATGTGAAGTTCTTGAGCTCGTTAGTGTGAATGATAAGAAGCAATAATAGAATCACCCACTCATCAATTCTTCCTTGTAGAGCCCTTCAAACAAAACTCGGAAACGAAAAACGCGAAAGTTTCAAATTGAAATAGTTTCGAAAATACCAGAGTTACCGGCCAAGTTTGGTATGCAAACATAGGTTTGCGAGGTCGCTGAACATGACTAAGACATTATCTCATCGATATCTCTTACCGTTTAGATTTTCACCTGTCAAATGGGAAATTTCCAAAATGTGAAATTTCAAAATCATTTATTTTCCCTGTCAACTGACGGAATCAACTGGGAATTGCAGATTATAATTCATCATCGAACCCTCTTCGATTATACCAATTTTGAAGGAAATCTATTTTTTCAAATTTTCATCGAAATTTTACTAAGGGTCTAGACCCCCCAAAAACGCTATATTTGGCTTATTTTAAAGAATTCAGGGGTACCCGAGCGTAGTTTTTCGATGTGAAGTTCTTGAGCTCGTTAGTGTGAATGATAAGAAGCAATAATAGAATCACCCACTCATCAATTCTTCCTTGTAGAGCCCTTCAAACAAAACTCGGAAACGAAAAACGCGAAAGTTTCAAATTGAAATAGTTTCGAAAATACCAGAGTTACCGGCCAAGTTTGGTATGCAAACATAGGTTTGCGAGGTCGCTGAACATGACTAAGACATTATCTCATCGATATCTCCTACCGTTTAGATTTTCACCTGTCAAATGGGAAATTTCCAAAATGTGAAATTTCAAAATCATTTATTTTCCCTGTCAACTGACGGAATCAACTGGGAATTGCAGATTATAATTCATCATCGAACCCTCTTCGATTATACCAATTTTGAAGGAAATCTATTTTTTCAAATTTTCATCGAAATTTTACTAAGGGTCTAGACCCCCCAAAAACGCTATATTTGGCTTATTTTAAAGAATTCAGGGGTACCCGAGCGTAGTTTTTCGATGTGAAGTTCTTGAGCTCGTTAGTGTGAATGATAAGAAGCAATAATAGAATCACCCACTCATCAATTCTTCCTTGTAGAGCCCTTCAAACAAAACTCGAAAACGAAAAACGCGAAAGTTTCAAATTGAAATAGTTTCGAAAATACCAGAGTTACCGGCCAAGTTTGGTATGCAAACATAGGTTTGCGAGGTCGCTGAACATGACTTAGACATTATCTCATCGATATCTCCTACCGTTTAGATTTTCACCTGTCAAATGGGAAATTTCCAAAATGTGAAATTTCAAAATCATTTATTTTCCCTGTCAACTGACGGAATCAACTGGGAATTGCAGATTATAATTCATCATCGAACCCTCTTCGATTATACCAATTTTGAAGGAAATCTATTTTCTCAAATTTTCATCGAAATTTTACTAAGGGTCTAGACCCCCCAAAAACGCTATATTTGGCTTATTTTAAAGAATTCAGGGGTACCCGAGCGTAGTTTTTCGATGTGAAGTTCTTGAGCTCGTTAGTGTGAATGATAAGAAGCAATAATAGAATCACCCACTCATCAATTCTTCCTTGTAGAGCCCTTCAAACAAAACTCGGAAACGAAAAACGCGAAAGTTTCAAATTGAAATAGTTTCGAAAATACCAGAGTTACCGGCCAAGTTTGGTATGCAAACATAGGTTTGCGAGGTCGCTGAACATGACTAAGACATTATCTCATCGATATCTCCTACCGTTTAGATTTTCACCTGTCAAATGGGAAATTTCCAAAATGTGAAATTTCAAAATCATTTATTTTCCCTGTCAACTGACGGAATCAACTGGGAATTGCAGATTATAATTCATCATCGAACCCTCTTCGATTATACCAATTTTGAAGGAAATCTATTTTTTCAAATTTTCATCGAAATTTTACTAAGGGTCTAGACCCCCCAAAAACGCTATATTTGGCTTATTTTAAAGAATTCAGGGGTACCCGAGCGTAGTTTTTCGATGTGAAGTTCTTGAGCTCGTTAGTGTGAATGATAAGAAGCAATAATAGAATCACCCACTCATCAATTCTTCCTTGTAGAGCCCTTCAAACAAAACTCGGAAACGAAAAACGCGAAAGTTTCAAATTGAAATAGTTTCGAAAATACCAGAGTTACCGGCCAAGTTTGGTATGCAAACATAGGTTTGCGAGGTCGCTGAACATGACTAAGACATTATCTCATCGATATCTCCTACCGTTTAGATTTTCACCTGTCAAATGGGAAATTTCCAAAATGTGAAATTTCAAAATCATTTATTTTCCCTGTCAACTGACGGAATCAACTGGGAATTGCAGATTATAATTCATCATCGAACCCTCTTCGATTATACCAATTTTGAAGGAAATCTATTTTTTCAAATTTTCATCGAAATTTTACTAAGGGTCTAGACCCCCCAAAAACGCTATATTTGGCTTATTTTAAAGAATTCAGGGGTACCCGAGCGTAGTTTTTCGATGTGAAGTTCTTGAGCTCGTTAGTGTGAATGATAAGAAGCAATAATAGAATCACCCACTCATCAATTCTTCCTTGTAGAGCCCTTCAAACAAAACTCGGAAACGAAAAACGCGAAAGTTTCAAATTGAAATAGTTTCGAAAATACCAGAGTTACCGGCCAAGTTTGGTATGCAAACATAGGTTTGCGAGGTCGCTGAACATGACTAAGACATTATCTCATCGATATCTCCTACCGTTTAGATTTTCACCTGTCAAATGGGAAATTTCCAAAATGTGAAATTTCAAAATCATTTATTTTCCCTGTCAACTGACGGAATCAACTGGGAATTGCAGATTATAATTCATCATCGAACCCTCTTCGATTATACCAATTTTGAAGGAAATCTATTTTTTCAAATTTTCATCGAAATTTTACTAAGGGTCTAGACCCCCCAAAAACTCTATATTTGGCTTATTTTAAAGAATTCAGGGGTACCCGAGCGTAGTTTTTCGATGTGAAGTTCTTGAGCTCGTTAGTGTGAATGATAAGAAGCAATAATAGAATCACCCACTCATCAATTCTTCCTTGTAGAGCCCTTCAAACAAAACTCGGAAACGAAAAACGCGAAAGTTTCAAATTGAAATAGTTTCGAAAATACCAGAGTTACCAGCCAAGTTTGGTATGCAAACATAGGTTTGCGAGGTCGCTGAACATGACTAAGACAGTATCTCATCGATATCTCCTACCGTTTAGATTTTCACCTGTCAAATGGGATATTTCCAAAATGTGAAATTTCAAAATCATTTATTTTCCCTGTCAACTGACGGAATCAACTGGGAATTGCAGATTATAATTCATCATCGAACCCTCTTCGATTATACCAATTTTGAAGGAAATCTATTTTTTCAAATTTTCATCGAAATTTTACTAAGGGTCTAGACCCCCCAAAAACGCTATATTTGGCATATTTTAAAGAATTCAGGGGTACCCGAGCGTAGTTTTCCGATGTGAAGTTCTTGAGCTCGTTAGTGTGAATGATAAGAAGCAATAATAGAATCACCCACTCATCAATTCTTCCTTGTAGAGCCCTTCAAACAAAACTCGGAAACGAAAAACGCGAAAGTTTCAAATTGAAATAGTTTCGAAAATACCAGAGTTACCGGCCAAGTTTGGTATGCAAACATAGGTTTGCGAGGTCGCTGAACATGACTAAGACATTATCTCATCGATATCTCCTACCGTTTAGATTTTCACCTGTCAAATGGGAAATTTCCAAAATGTGAAATTTCAAAATCATTTATTTTCCCTGTCAACTGACGGAATCAACTGGGAATTGCAGATTATAATTCATCATCGAACCCTCTTCGATTATACCAATTTTGAAGGAAATCTATTTTTTCAAATTTTCATCGAAATTTTACTAAGGGTCTAGACCCCCCAAAAACGCTATATTTGGCTTATTTTAAAGAATTCAGGGGTACCCGAGCGTAGTTTTTCGATGTGAAGTTCTTGAGCTCGTTAGTGTGAATGATAAGAAGCAATAATAGAATCACCCACTCATCAATTCTTCCTTGTAGAGCCCTTCAAACAAAACTCGGAAACGAAAAACGCGAAAGTTTCAAATTGAAATAGTTTCGAAAATACCAGAGTAACCGGCCAAGTTTGGTATGCAAACATAGGTTTGCGAGGTCGCTGAACATGACTAAGACATTATCTCATCGATATCTCCTACCGTTTAGATTTTCACCTGTCAAATGGGAAATTTCCAAAATGTGAAATTTCAAAATCATTTATTTTCCCTGTCAACTGACGGAATCAACTGGGAATTGCAGATTATAATTCATCATCGAACCCTCTTCGATTATACCAATTTTGAAGGAAATCTATTTTTTCAAATTTTCATCGAAATTTTACTAAGGGTCTAGACCCCCCAAAAACGCTATATTTGGCTTATTTTAAAGAATTCAGGGGTACCCGAGCGTAGTTTTTCGATGTGAAGTTCTTGAGCTCGTTAGTGTGAATGATAAGAAGCAATAATAGAATCACCCACTCATCAATTCTTCCTTGTAGAGCCCTTCAAACAAAACTCGGAAACGAAAAACGCGAAAGTTTCAAATTGAAATAGTTTCGAAAATACCAGAGTTACCGGCCAAGTTTGGTATGCAAACATAGGTTTGCGAGGTCGCTGAACATGACTAAGACATTATCTCATCGATATCTCCTACCGTTTAGATTTTCACCTGTCAAATGGGAAATTTCCAAAATGTGAAATTTCAAAATCATTTATTTTCCCTGTCAACTGACGGAATCAACTGGGAATTGCAGATTATAATTCATCATCGAACCCTCTTCGATTATACCAATTTTGAAGGAAATCTATTTTTTCAAATTTTCATCGAAATTTTACTAAGGGTCTAGACCCCCCAAAAACGCTATATTTGGCTTATTTTAAAGAATTCAGGGGTACCCGAGCGTAGTTTTTCGATGTGAAGTTCTTGAGCTCGTCAGTGTGAATGATAAGAAGCAATAATAGAATCACCCACTCATCAATTCTTCCTTGTAGAGCCCTTCAAACAAAACTCGGAAACGAAAAACGCGAAAGTTTCAAATTGAAATAGTTTCGAAAATACCAGAGTTACCGGCCAAGTTTGGTATGCAAACATAGGTTTGCGAGGTCGCTGAACATGACTAAGACATTATCTCATCGATATCTCCCACCGTTTAGATTTTCACCTGTCAAATGGGAAATTTCCAAAATGTGAAATTTCAAAATCATTTATTTTCCCTGTCAACTGACGGAATCAACTGGGAATTGCAGATTATAATTCATCATCGAACCCTCTTCGATTATACCAATTTTGAAGGAAATCTATTTTTTCAAATTTTCATCGAAATTTTACTAAGGGTCTAGACCCCCCAAAAACGCTATATTTGGCTTATTTTAAAGAATTCAGGGGTACCCGAGCGTAGTTTTTCGATGTGAAGTTCTTGAGCTCGTTAGTGTGAATGATAAGAAGCAATAATAGAATCACCCACTCATCAATTCTTCCTTGTAGAGCCCTTCAAACAAAACTCGGAAACGAAAAACGCGAAAGTTTCAAATTGAAATAGTTTCGAAAATACCAGAGTTACCGGCCAAGTTTGGTATGCAAACATAGGTTTGCGAGGTCGCTGAACATGACTAAGACATTATCTCATCGATATCTCCTACCGTTTAGATTTTCACCTGTCAAATGGGATATTTCCAAAATGTGAAATTTCAAAATCATTTATTTTCCCTGTCAACTGACGGAATCAACTGGGAATTGCAGATTATAATTCATCATCGAACCCTCTTCGATTATACCAATTTTGAAGGAAATCTATTCTTTCAAATTTTCATCGAAATTTTAGTAAGGGTCTAGACCCCCCAAAAACGCTATATTTGGCATACTTTAAAGAATTCAGGGGTACCCGAGCGTAGTTTTTCGATGTGAAGTTCTTGAGCTCGTTAGTGTGAATGATAAGAAGCAATAATAGAATCACCCACTCATCAATTCTTCCTTGTAGAGCCCTTCAAACAAAACTCGGAAACGAAAAACGCGAAAGTTTCAAATTGAAATAGTTTCGAAAATACCAGAGTTACCGGCCAAGTTTGGTATGCAAACATAGGTTTGCGAGGTCGCTGAACATGACTAAGACATTATCTCATCGATATCTCCTACCGTTTAGATTTTCACCTGTCAAATGGGAAATTTCCAAAATGTGAAATTTCAAAATCATTTATTTTCCCTGTCAACTGACGGAATCAACTGGGAATTGCAGATTATAATTCATCATCGAACCCTCTTCGATTATTCCAATTTTGAAGGAAATCTATTTTTTCAAATTTTCATCGAAATTTTACTAAGGGTCTAGACCCCCCAAAAACGCTATATTTGGCTTATTTTAAAGAATTCAGGGGTACCCGAGCGTAGTTTTTCGATGTGAAGTTCTTGAGCTCGTTAGTGTGAATGATAAGAAGCAATAATAGAATCACCCACTCATCAATTCTTCCTTGTAGAGCCCTTCAAACAAAACTCGGAAACGAAAAACGCGAAAGTTTCAAATTAAAATAGTTTCGAAAATACCAGAGTTATCGGCCAAGTTTGGTATGCAAACATAGGTTTGCGAGGTCGCTGAACATGACTAAGACATTATCTCATCGATATCTCCTACCGTTTAGATTTTCACCTGTCAAATTGGAAATTTCCAAAATGTGAAATTTCAAAATCATTTATTTTCCCTGTCAACTGACGGAATCAACTGGGAATTGCAGATTATAATTCATCATCGAACCCTTTTCGATTATACCAATTTTGAAGGAAATCTATTCTTTCAAATTTTCATCGAAATTTTACTAAGGGTCTAGACCCCCCAAAAACGCTATATTTGGCTTATTTTAAAGAATTAAGGGGTACCCGAGCGTAGTTTTTCGATGTGAAGTTCTTGAGCTCGTTAGTGTGAATGATAAGAAGCAATAATAGAATCACCCACTCATCAATTCTTCCTTGTAGAGCCCTTCAAACAAAACTCGGAAACGAAAAACGCGAAAGTTTCAAATTGAAATAGTTTCGAAAATACCAGAGTTACCGGCCAAGTTTGGTATGCAAACATAGGTTTGCGAGGTCGCTGAACATGACTAAGACATTATCTCATCGATATCTCCTACCGTTTAGATTTTCACCTGTCAAATGGGAAATTTCCAAAATGTGAAATTTCAAAATCATTTATTTTCCCTGTCAACTGACGGAATCAACTGGGAATTGCAGATTATAATTCATCATCGAACCCTCTTCGATTATACCAATTTTGAAGGAAATCTATTTTTTCAAATTTTCATCGAAATTTTACTAAGGGTCTAGACCCCCCAAAAACGCTATATTTGGCTTATTTTAAAGAATTCAGGGGTACCCGAGCGTAGTTTTTCGATGTGAAGTTCTTGAGCTCGTTAGTGTGAATGATAAGAAGCAATAATAGAATCACCCACTCATCAATTCTTCCTTGTAGAGCCCTTCAAACAAAACTCGGAAACGAAAAACGCGAAAGTTTCAAATTGAAATAGTTTCGAAAATACCAGAGTTACCGGCCAAGTTTGGTATGCAAACATAGGTTTGCGAGGTCGCTGAACATGACTTAGACATTATCTCATCGATATCTCCTACCGTTTAGATTTTCACCTGTCAAATGGGAAATTTCCAAAATGTGAAATTTCAAAATCATTTATTTTCCCTGTCAACTGACGGAATCAACTGGGAATTGCAGATTATAATTCATCATCGAACCCTCTTCGATTATACCAATTTTGAAGGAAATCTATTTTTTCAAATTTTCATCGAAATTTTACTAAGGGTCTAGACCCCCCAAAAACGCTATATTTGGCTTATTTTAAAGAATTCAGGGGTACCCGAGCGTAGTTTTTCGATGTGAAGTTCTTGAGCTCGTTAGTGTGAATGATAAGAAGCAATAATAGAATCACCCACTCATCAATTCTTCCTTGTAGAGCCCTTCAAACAAAACTCGGAAACGAAAAACGCGAAAGTTTCAAATTGAAATAGTTTCGAAAATACCAGAGTTACCGGCCAAGTTTGGTATGCAAACATAGGTTTGCGAGGTCGCTGAACATGACTAAGACATTATCTCATCGATATCTCCTACCGTTTAGATTTTCACCTGTCAAATGGGAAATTTCCAAAATGTGAAATTTCAAAATCATTTATTTTCCCTGTCAACTGACGGAATCAACTGAGAATTGCAGATTATAATTCATCATCGAACCCTCTTCGATTATACCAATTCTGAAGGAAATCTATTTTTTCAAATTTTCATCGAAATTTTACTAAGGGTCTAGACCCCCCAAAAACGCTATATTTGGCTTATTTTAAAGAATTCAGGGGTACCCGAGCGTAGTTTTTCGATGTGAAGTTCTTGAGCTCGTTAGTGTGAATGATAAGAAGCAATAATAGAATCACCCACTCATCAATTCTTCCTTGTAGAGCCCTTCAAACAAAACTCGGAAACGAAAAACGCGAAAGTTTCAAATTGAAATAGTTTCGAAAATACCAGAGTTACCGGCCAAGTTTGGTATGCAAACATAGGTTTGCGAGGTCGCTGAACATGACTAAGACATTATCTCATCGATATCTCCTATCGTTTAGATTTTCACCTGTCAAATGGGAAATTTCCAAAATGTGAAATTTCAAAATCATTTATTTTCCCTGTCAACTGACGGAATCAACTGGGAATTGCAGATTATAATTCATCATCGAACCCTCTTCGATTATACCAATTTTGAAGGAAATCTATTTTTTCAAATTTTCATCGAAATTTTACTAAGGGTCTAGACCCCCCAAAAACGCTATATTTGGCTTATTTTAAAGAATTCAGGGGTACCCGAGCGTAGTTTTTCGATGTGAAGTTCTTGAGCTCGTTAGTGTGAATGATAAGAAGCAATAATAGAATCACCCACTCATCAATTCTTCCTTGTAGAGCCCTTCAAACAAAACTCGGAAACGAAAAACGCGAAAGTTTCAAATTGAAATAGTTTCGAAAATACCAGAGTTACCGGCCAAGTTTGGTATGCAAACATAGGTTTGCGAGGTCGCTGAACATGACTAGGGCATTATCTCATCGATATCTCCTACCGTTTAGATTTTCACCTGTCAAATGGGAAATTTCCAAAATGTGAAATTTCAAAATCATTTATTTTCCCTGTCAACTGACGGAATCAACTGGGAACTGCAGATTATAATTCATCATCGAACCCTCTTCGATTATACCAATTTTGAAGGAAATCTATTTTTTCAAATTTTCATCGAAATTTTACTAAGGGTCTAGACCCCCCAAAAACGCTATATTTGGCATATTTTAAAGAATTCAGGGGTACCCGAGCGTAGTTTTTCGATGTGAAGTTCTTGAGCTCGTTAGTGTGAATGATAAGAAGCAATAATAGAATCACCCACTCATCAATTCTTCCTTGTAGAGCCCTTCAAACAAAACTCGGAAACGAAAAACGCGAAAGTTTCAAATTGAAATAGTTTCGAAAATACCAGAGTTACCGGCCAAGTTTGGTATGCAAACATAGGTTTGCGAGGTCGCTGAACATGACTAAGACATTATCTCATCGATATCTCCTACCGTTTAGATTTTCACCTGTCAAATGGGAAATTTCCAAAATGTGAAATTTCAAAATCATTTATTTTCCCTGTCAACTGACGGAATCAACTGGGAATTGCAGATTATAATTTATCATCGAACCCTCTTCGATTATACCAATTTTGAAGGAAATCTATTTTTTCAAATTTTCATCGAAATTTTACTAAGGGTCTAGACCTCCCAAAAACGCTATATTTAGCTTATTTTAAAGAATTCAGGGGTACCCGAGCGTAGTTTTTCGATGTGAAGTTCTTGAGCTCGTTAGTGTGAATGATAAGAAGCAATAATAGAATCACCCACTCATCAATTCTTCCTTGTAGAGCCCTTCAAACAAAACTCGGAAACGAAAAACGCGAAAGTTTCAAATTGAAATAGTTTCGAAAATACCAGAGTTACCGGCCAAGTTTGGTATGCAAACATAGGTTTGCGAGGTCGCTGAACATGACTAAGACATTATCTCATCGATATCTCCTACCGTTTAGATTTTCACCTGTCAAATGGGAAATTTCCAAAATGTGAAATTTCAAAATCATTTATTTTCCCTGTCAACTGACGGAATCAACTGGGAATTGCAGATTATAATTCATCATCGAACCCTCTTCGATTATACCAATTTTGAAGGAAATCTATTTTTTCAAATTTTCATCGAAATTTTACGAAAGGTCTAGACCCCCCAAAAACGCTATATTTAGCTTATTTTAAAGAATTCAGGGGTACCCGAGCGTAGTTTTTCGATGTGAAGTTCTTGAGCTCGTTAGTGTGAATGATAAGAAGCAATAATAGAATCACCCACTCATCAATTCTTCCTTGTAGAGCCCTTCAAACAAAACTCGGAAACGAAAAACGCGAAAGTTTCAAATTGAAATAGTTTCGAAAATACCAGAGTTACCGGCCAAGTTTGGTATGCAAACATAGGTTTGCGAGGTCGCTGAACATGACTAAGACATTATCTCATCGATATCTCCTACCGTTTAGATTTTCACCTGTCAAATGGGAAATTTCCAAAATGTGAAATTTCAAAATCATTTATTTTCCCTGTCAACTGACGGAATCAACTGGGAATTGCAGATTATAATTCATCATCGAACCCTCTTCGATTATACCAATTTTGAAGGAAATCTATTTTTTCAAATTTTCATCGAAATTTTACTAAAGGTCTAGACCCCCCAAAAACGCTATATTTGGCTTATTTTAAAGAATTCAGGGGTACCCGAGCGTAGTTTTTCGATGTGAAGTTCTTGAGCTCGTTAGTGTGAATGATAAGAAGCAATAATAGAATCACCCACTCATCAATTCTTCCTTGTAGAGCCCTTCAAACAAAACTCGGAAACGAAAAACGCGAAAGATTCAAATTGAAATAGTTTCGAAAATACCAGAGTTACCGGCCAAGTTTGGTATGCAAACATAGGTTTGCGAGGTCGCTGAACATGACTAAGACATTATCTCATCGATATCTCCTACCGTTTAGATTTTCACCTGTCAAATGGGAAATTTCCAAAATGTGAAATTTCAAAATCATTTATTTTCCCTGTCAACTGACGGAATCAACTGGGAATTGCAGATTATAATTCATCATCGAACCCTCTTCGATTATACCAATTTTGAAGGAAATCTATTTTTTCAAATTTTCATCGAAATTTTACTAAGGGTCTAGACCCCCCAAAAACGCTATATTTGGCTTATTTTAAAGAATTCAGGGGTACCCGAGCGTAATTTTTCGATGTGAAGTTCTTGAGCTCGTTAGTGTGAATGATAAGTAGCAATAATAGAATCACCCACTCATCAATTCTTCCTTGTAGAGCCCTTCAAACAAAACTCGGAAACGAAAAACGCGAAAGTTTCAAATTGAAATAGTTTCGAAAATACCAGAGTTACCGGCCAAGTTTGGTATGTAAACATAGGTTTGCGAGGTCGCTGAACATGACTAAGACATTATCTCATCGATATCTCCTACCGTTTAGATTTTCACCTGTCAAATGGGAAATTTCCAAAATGTGAAATTTCAAAATCATTTATTTTCCCTGTCAACTGACGGAATCAACTGGGAATTGCAGATTATAATTCATCATCGAACCCTCTTCGATTATACCAATTTTGAAGGAAATCTATTTTTTCAAATTTTCATCGAAATTTTACTAAGGGTCTAGACGCCCCAAAAACGCTATATTTGGCTTATTTTAAAGAATTCAGGGGTACCCGAGCGTAGTTTTTCGATGTGAAGTTCTTGAGCTCGTTAGTGTGAATGATAAGAAGCCATAATAGAATCACCGACTCATCAATTCTTCCTTGTAGAGCCCTTCAAACAAAACTCGGAAACGAAAAACGCGAAAGTTTCAAATTGAAATAGTTTCGAAAATACCAGAGTTATCGGCCAAGTTTGGTATGCAAACATAGGTTTGCGAGGTCGCTGAACATGACTAAGACATTATCTCATCGATATCTCCTACCGTTTAGATTTTCACCTGTCAAATGGGAAATTTCCAAAATGTGAAATTTCAAAATCATTTATTTTCCCTGTCAACTGACGGAATCAACTGGGAATTGCAGATTATAATTCATCATCGAACCCTCATCGATTATACCAATTTTGAAGGAAATCTATTTTTTCAAATTTTCATCGAAATTTTATAATACTAAGGGTCTAGACCCCCCAAAAACGCTATATTTCGCTTATTTTAAAGAATTCAGGGGTACCCGAGCGTAGTTTTTCGATTTGAAGTTCTTGAGCTCGTTAGTGTGAATGATAAGAAGCAATAATAGAATCACCCACTCATCAATTCTTCCTTGTAGAGCCCTTCAAACAAAACTCGGAAACGAAAAACGCGAAAGTTTCAAATTGAAATAGTTTCGAAAATACCAGAGTTACCGGCCAAGTTTGGTATGCAAACATAGGTTTGCGAGGTCGCTGAACATGACTAGGGCATTATCTCATCGATATCTCCTACCGTTTAGATTTTCACCTGTCAAATGGGAAATTTCCAAAATGTGAAATTTCAAAATCATTTATTTTCCCTGTCAACTGACGGAATCAACTGGGAACTGCAGATTATAATTCATCATCGAACCCTCTTCGATTATACCAATTTTGAAGGAAATCTATTTTTTCAAATTTTCATCGAAATTTTACTAAGGGTCTAGACGCCCCAAAAACGCTATATTTGGCTTATTTTAAAGAATTCAGGGGTACCCGAGCGTAGTTTTTCGATGTGAAGTTCTTGAGCTCGTTAGTGTGAATGATAAGAAGCCATAATAGAATCACCGACTCATCAATTCTTCCTTGTAGAGCCCTTCAAACAAAACTCGGAAACGAAAAACGCGAAAGTTTCAAATTGAAATAGTTTCGAAAATACCAGAGTTATCGGCCAAGTTTGGTATGCAAACATAGGTTTGCGAGGTCGCTGAACATGACTAAGACATTATCTCATCGATATCTCCTACCGTTTAGATTTTCACCTGTCAAATGGGAAATTTCCAAAATGTGAAATTTCAAAATCATTTATTTTCCCTGTCAACTGACGGAATCAACTGGGAATTGCAGATTATAATTCATCATCGAACCCTCTTCGATTATACCAATTTTGAAGGAAATCTATTTTTTCAAATTTTCATCGAAATTTTACTAAGGATCTAGACCCCCCAAAAACGCTATATTTCGCTTATTTTAAAGAATTCAGGGGTACCCGAGCGTAGTTTTTCGATGTGAAGTTCTTGAGCTCGTAAGTGTGAATGATAAGAAGCAATAATAGAATCACCCACTCATCAATTCTTCCTTGTAGAGCCCTTCAAACAAAACTCGGAAACGAAAAACGCGAAAGTTTCAAATTGAAATAGTTTCGAAAATACCAGAGTTACCGGCCAAGTTTGGTATGCAAACATAGGTTTGCGAGGTCGCTGAACATGACTAGGGCATTATCTCATCGATATCTCCTACCGTTTAGATTTTCACCTGTCAAATGGGAAATTTCCAAAATGTGAAATTTCAAAATCATTTATTTTCCCTGTCAACTGACGGAATCAACTGGGAATTGCAGATTATAATTCATCATCGAACCCTCTTCGATTATACCAATTTTGAAGGAAATCTATTTTTTCAAATTTTCATCGAAATTTTACTAAGGGTCTAGACCCCCCAAAAACGCTATATTTGGCATATTTTAAAGAATTCAGGGGTACCCGAGCGTAGTTTTTCGATGTGAAGTTCTTGAGCTCGTTAGTGTGAATGATAAGAAGCAATAATAGAATCACCCACTCATCAATTCTTCCTTGTAGAGCCCTTCAAACAAAACTCGGAAACGAAAAACGCGAAAGTTTCAAATTGAAATAGTTTCGAAAATACCAGAGTTACCGGCCAAGTTTGGTATGCAAACATAGGTTTGCGAGGTCGCTGGACATGACTAAGACATTATCTCATCGATATCTCCTACCGTTTAGATTTTCACCTGTCAAATGGGAAATTTCCAAAATGTGAAATTTCAAAATCATTTATTTTCCCTGTCAACTGACGGAATCAACTGGGAATTGCAGATTATAATTCATCATCGAACCCTCTTCGATTATACCAATTTTGAAGGAAATCTATTTTTTCAAATTTTCATCGAAATTTTACTAAGGGTCTAGACCTCCCAAAAACGCTATATTTAGCTTATTTTAAAGAATTCAGGGGTACCCGAGCGTAGTTTTTCGATGTGAAGTTCTTGAGCTCGTTAGTGTGAATGATAAGAAGCAATAATAGAATCACCCACTCATCAATTCTTCCTTGTAGAGCCCTTCAAACAAAACTCGGAAACGAAAAACGCGAAAGTTTCAAATTGAAATAGTTTCGAAAATACCAGAGTTACCGGCCAAGTTTGGTATGCAAACATAGGTTTGCGAGGTCGCTGAACATGACTAAGACATTATCTCATCGATATCTCCTACCGTTTAGATTTTCACCTGTCAAATGGGAAATTTCCAAAATGTGAAATTTCAAAATCATTTATTTTCCCTGTCAACTGACGGAATCAACTGGAAATTGCAGATTATAATTCATCATCGAACCCTCTTCGATTATACCAATTTTGAAGGAAATCTATTTTTTCAAATTTTCATCGAAATTTTACTAAGGGTCTAGACCCCCCAAAAACGCTATATTTGGCTTATTTTAAAGAATTCAGGGGTACCCGAGAGTAGTTTTTCGATGTGAAGTTCTTGAGCTCGTTAGTGTGAATGATAAGAAGCAATAATAGAATCACCCACTCATCAATTCTTCCTTGTAGAGCCCTTCAAACAAAACTCGGAAACGAAAAACGCGAAAGTTTCAAATTGAAATAGTTTCGAAAATACCAGAGTTACCGGCCAAGTTTGGTATGCAAACATAGGTTTGCGAGGTCGCTGAACATGACTAGGGCATTATCTCATCGATATCTCCTACCGTTTAGATTTTCACCTGTCAAATGGGAAATTTCCAAAATGTGAAATTTCAAAATCATTTATTTTCCCTGTCAACTGACGGAATCAACTGGGAATTGCAGATTATAATTCATCATCGAACCCTCTTCGATTATACCAATTTTGAAGGAAATCTATTTTTTCAAATTTTCATCGAAATTTTACTAAGGGTCTAGACCCCCCAAAAACGCTATATTTGGCATATTTTAAAGAATTCAGGGGTACCCGAGCGTAGTTTTTCGATGTGAAGTTCTTGAGCTCGTTAGTGTGAATGATAAGAAGCAATAATAGAATCACCCACTCATCAATTCTTCCTTGTAGAGCCCTTCAAACAAAACTCGGAAACGAAAAACGCGAAAGTTTCAAATTGAAATAGTTTCGAAAATACCAGAGTTACCGGCCAAGTTTGGTATGCAAACATAGGTTTGCGAGGTCGCTGAACATGACTAAGACATTATCTCATCGATATCTCCTACCGTTTAGATTTTCACCTGTCAAATGGGAAATTTCCAAAATGTGAAATTTCAAAATCATTTATTTTCCCTGTCAACTGACGGAATCAACTGGGAATTGCAGATTATAATTCATCATCGAACCCTTTTCGATTATACCAATTTTGAAGGAAATCTATTTTTTCAAATTTTCATCGAAATTTTACTAAGGGTCTAAACCCCCCAAAAACGCTATATTTGGCTTATTTTAAAGAATTCAGGGGTACCCGAGCGTAGTTTTTCGATGTGAAGTTCTTGAGCTCGTTAGTGTGAATGATAAGAAGCAATAATAGAATCACCCACTCATCAATTCTTCCTTGTAGAGCCCTTCAAACAAAACTCGGAAACGAAAAACGCGAAAGTTTCAAATTGAAATAGTTTCGAAAATACCAGAGTTTCCGGCCAAGTTTGGTATGCAAACATAGGTTTGCGAGGTCGCTGAACATGACTAAGACATTATCTCATCGATATCTCCTACCGTTTAGATTTTCACCTGTCAAATGGGAAATTTCCAAAATGTGAAATTTCAAAATCATTTATTTTCCCTGTCAACTGACGGAATCAACTGGGAATTGCAGATTATAATTCATCATCGAACCCTCTTCGATTATACCAATTTTGAAGGAAATCTATTTTTTCAAATTTTCATCGAAATTTTACTAAGGGTCTAGACCCCCCAAAAACGCTATATTTGGCATATTTTAAAGAATTCAGGGGTACCCGAGCGTAGTTTTTCGATGTGAAGTTCTTGAGCTCGTTAGTGTGAATGATAAGAAGCAATAATAGAATCACCCACTCATCAATTCTTCCTTGTAGAGCCCTTCAAACAAAACTCGGAAACGAAAAACGCGAAAGTTTCAAATTGAAATAGTTTCGAAAATACCAGAGTTACCGGCCAAGTTTGGTATGCAAACATAGGTTTGCGAGGTCGCTGAACATGACTAAGACATTATCTCATCGATATCTCCTACCGTTCAGATTTTCACCTGTCAAATGGGAAATTTCCAAAATGTGAAATTTCAAAATCATTTATTTTCCCTGTCAATTGACGGAATCAACTGGGAATTGCAGATTATAATTCATCATCGAACCCTCTTCGATTATACCAATTTTGAAGGAAATCTATTTTCTCAAATTTTCATCGAAATTTTACTAAGGGTCTAGACCCCCCAAAAACGCTATATTTGGCTTATTTTAAAGAATTCAGGGGTACCCGAGCGTAGTTTTTCGATGTGAAGTTCTTGAGCTCGTTAGTGTGAATGATAAGAAGCAATAATAGAATCACCCACTCATCAATTCTTCCTTGTAGAGCCCTTCAAACAAAACTCGGAAACGAAAAACGCGAAAGTTTCAAATTGAAATAGTTTCGAAAATACCAGAGTTACCGGCCAAGTTTGGTATGCAAACATAGGTTTGCGAGGTCGCTGAACATGACTAAGACATTATCTCATCGATATCTCCTACCGTTTAGATTTTCACCTGTCAAATGGGAAATTTCCAAAATGTGAAATTTCAAAATCATTTATTTTCCCTGTCAACTGACGGAATCAACTGGGAATTGCAGATTATAATTCATCATCGAACCCTCTTCGATTATACCAATTTTGAAGGAAATCTATTTTTTCAAATTTTCATCGAAATTTTACTAAGGGTCTAGACCCCCCAAAAACGCTATATTTGGCTTATTTTAAAGAATTCAGGGGTACCCGAGCGTAGTTTTTCGATGTGAAGTTCTTGAGCTCGTTAGTGTGAATGATAAGAAGCAATAATAGAATCACCCACTCATCAATTCTTCCTTGTAGAGCCCTTCAAACAAAACTCGGAAACGAAAAACGCGAAAGATTCAAATTGAAATAGTTTCGAAAATACCAGAGTTACCGGCCAAGTTTGGTATGCAAACATAGGTTTGCGAGGTCGCTGAACATGACTAAGACATTATCTCATCGATATCTCCTACCGTTTAGATTTTCACCTGTCAAATGGGAAATTTCCAAAATGTGAAATTTCAAAATCATTTATTTTCCCTGTCAACTGAAGGAATCAACTGGGAATTGCAGATTATAATTCATCATCGAACCCTCTTCGATTGTACCAATTTTGAAGGAAATCTATTTTTTCAAATTTTCATCGAAATTTTACTAAGGGTCTAGACCCCCCAAAAACGCTATATTTGGCTTATTTTAAAGAATTCAGGGGTACCCAAGCGTAGTTTTTCGATGTGAAGTTCTTGAGCTCGTTAGTGTGAATGATAGGAAGCAATAATAGAATCACCCACTCATCAATTCTTCCTTGTAGAGCCCTTCAAACAAAACTCGGAAACGAAAAACGCGAAAGTTTCAAATTGAAATAGTTTCGAAAATACCAGAGTTACCGGCCAAGTTTGGTATGCAAACATAGGTTTGCGAGGTCGCTGAACATGACTAAGACATTATCTCATCGATATCTCCTACCGTTTAGATTTTCACCTGTCAACTGGGAAATTTCCAAAATGTGAAATTTCAAAATCATTTATTTTCCCTGTCAACTGACGGAATCAACTGGGAATTGCAGATTATAATTCATCATCGAACCCTCTTCGATTATACCAATTTTGAAGGAAATCTATTTTTTCAAATTTTCATCGAAATTTTACTAAGGGTCTAGACCCCCCAAAAACGCTATATTTGGCTTATTTCAAAGAATTCAGGGGTACCCGAGCGTAGTTTTTCGATGTGAAGTTCTTGAGCTCGTTAGTGTGAATGATAAGAAGCAATAATAGAATCACCCACTCATCAATTCTTCCTTGTAGAGCCCTTCAAACAAAACTCGGAAACGAAAAACGCGAAAGTTTCAAATTGAAATAGTTTCGAGAATACCAGAGTTACCGGCCAAGTTTGGTATGCAAACATAGGTTTGCGAGGTCGCTGAACATGACTAAGACATTATCTCATCGATATCTCTTACCGTTTAGATTTTCACCTGTCAAATGAGAAATTTCCAAAATGTGAAATTTCAAAATCATTTATTTTCCCTGTCAACTGACGGAATCAACTGGGAATTGCAGATTATAATTCATCATCGAACCCTCTTCGATTATACCAATTTTGAAGGAAATCTATTTTTTCAAATTTTCATCGAAATTTTACTAAGGGTCTAGACCCCCAAAAACGCTATATTTGGCTTATTTTAAAGAATTCAGGGGTACCCGAGCGTAGTTTTTCGATGTGAAGTTCTTGAGCTCGTTAGTGTGAATGATAAGAAGCAATAATAGAATCACCCACTCATCAATTCTTCCTTGTAGAGCCCTTCAAACAAAACTCGGAAACGAAAAACGCGAAAGTTTCAAATTGAAATAGTTTCGAAAATACCAGAGTTACCGGCCAAGTTTGGTATGCAAACATAGGTTTGCGAGGTCGCTGAACATGACTTAGACATTATCTCATCGATATCTCCTACCGTTTAGATTTTCACCTGTCAAATGGGAAATTTCCAAAATGTGAAATTTCAAAATCATTTATTTTCCCTGTCAACTGACGGAATCAACTGAGAATTGCAGATTATAATTCATCATCGAACCCTCTTCGATTATACCAATTTTGAAGGAAATCTATTTTTTCAAATTTTCATCGAAATTTTACTAAGGGTCTAGACCCCCCAAAAACGCTATATTTGGCTTATTTTAAAGAATTCAGGGGTACCCGAGCGTAGTTTTTCGATGTGAAGTTCTTGAGCTCGTTAGTGTGAATGATAAGAAGCAATAACAGAATCACCCACTCATCAATTCTTCCTTGTAGAGCCCTTCAAACAAAACTCGGAAACGAAAAACGCGAAAGATTCAAATTGAAATAGTTTCGAAAATACCAGAGTTACCGGCCAAGTTTGGTATGCAAACATAGGTTTGCGAGGTCGCTGAACATGACTAAGACATTATCTCATCGATATCTCCTACCGTTTAGATTTTCACCTGTCAAATGGGAAATTTCCAAAATGTGAAATTTCAAAATCATTTATTTTCCCTGTCAACTGACGGAATCAACTGGGAATTGCAGATTATAATTCATCATCGAACCCTCTTCGATTGTACCAATTTTGAAGGAAATCTATTTTTTCAAATTTTCATCGAAATTTTACTAAGGGTCTAGACCCCCCAAAAACGCTATATTTGGCTTATTTTAAAGAATTCAGGGGTACCCAAGCGTAGTTTTTCGATGTGAAGTTCTTGAGCTCGTTAGTGTGAATGATAGGAAGCAATAATAGAATCACCCACTCATCAATTCTTCCTTGTAGAGCCCTTCAAACAAAACTCGGAAACGAAAAACGCGAAAGTTTCAAATTGAAATAGTTTCGAAAATACCAGAGTTACCGGCCAAGTTTGGTATGCAAACATAGGTTTGCGAGGTCGCTGAACATGACTAAGACATTATCTCATCGATATCTCCTACCGTTTAGATTTTCACCTGTCAAATGGGAAATTTCCAAAATGTGAAATTTCAAAATCATTTATTTTCCCTGTCAACTGACGGAATCAACTGGGAATTGCAGATTATAATTCATCATCGAACCCTCTTCGATTATACCAATTTTGAAGGAAATCTATTTTTTCAAATTTTCATCGAAATTTTACTAAGGGTCTAGACCCCCCAAAAACGCTATATTTGGCTTATTTCAAAGAATTCAGGGGTACCCGAGCGTAGTTTTTCGATGTGAAGTTCTTGAGCTCGTTAGTGTGAATGATAAGAAGCAATAATAGAATCACCCACTCATCAATTCTTCCTTGTAGAGCCCTTCAAACAAAACTCGGAAACGAAAAACGCGAAAGTTTCAAATTGAAATAGTTTCGAGAATACCAGAGTTATCGGCCAAGTTTGGTATGCAAACATAGGTTTGCGAGGTCGCTGAACATGACTAGGGCATTATCTCATCGATATCTCCTACCGTTTAGATTTTCACCTGTCAAATGGGAAATTTCCAAAATGTGAAATTTCAAAATCATTTATTTTCCCTGTCAACTGACGGAATCAACTGGGAATTGCAGATTATAATTCATCATCGAACCCTCTTCGATTATACCAATTTTGAAGGAAATCTATTTTTTCAAATTTTCATCGAAATTTTACTAAGGGTCTAGACCCCCCAAAAACGCTATATTTGGCTTATTTTAAAGAATTCAGGGGTACCCGAGCGTAGTTTTTCGATGTGAAGTTCTTGAGCTCGTTAGTGTGAATGATAAGAAGCAATAATAGAATCACCCACTCATCAATTCTTCCTTGTAGAGCCCTTCAAACAAAACTCGGAAACGAAAAACGCGAAAGTTTCAAATTGAAATAGTTTCGAAAATACCAGAGTTACCGGCCAAGTTTGGTATGCAAACATAGGTTTGCGAGGTCGCTGAACATGACTAAGACATTATCTCATCGATATCTCCTACCGTTTAGATTTTCACCTGTCAAATGGGAAATTTCCAAAATGTGAAATTTCAAAATCATTTATTTTCCCTGTCAACTGACGGAATCAACTGGGAATTGCAGATTATAATTCATCATCGAACCCTCTTCGATTATACCAATTTTGAAGGAAATCTATTTTTTCAAATTTTCATCGAAATTTTACTAAGGGTCTAGACCCCCCAAAAACGCTATATTTGGCTTATTTTAAAGAATTCAGGGGTACCCGAGCGTAGTTTTTCGATGTGAAGTTCTTGAGCTCGTTAGTGTGAATGATAAGAAGCAATGATAGAATCACCCACTCATCAATTCTTCCTTGTAGAGCCCTTCAAACAAAACTCGGAAACGAAAAACGCGAAAGTTTCAAATTGAAATAGTTTCGAAAATACCAGAGTTACCGGCCAAGTTTGGTATGCAAACATAGGTTTGCGAGATCGCTGAACATGACTAAGACATTATCTCATCGATATCTCCTACCGTTTAGATTTTCACCTGTCAAATGGGAAATTTCCAAAATGTGAAATTTCAAAATCATTTATTTTCCCTGTCAACTGACGGAATCAACTGGAAATTGCAGATTATAATTCATCATCGAACCCTCTTCGATTATACCAATTTTGAAGGAAATCTATTTTTTCAAATTTTCATCGAAATTTTACTAAGGGTCTAGACCCCCCAAAAACGCTATATTTGGCATATTTTAAAGAATTCAGGGGTACCCGAGCGTAGTTTTTCGATGTGAAATTCTTGAGCTCGTTAGTGTGAATGATAAGAAGCAATAATAGAATCACCCACTCATCAATTCTTCCTTGTAGAGCCCTTCAAACAAAACTCGGAAACGAAAAACGCGAAAGTTTCAAATTGAAATAGTTTCGAAAATACCAGAGTTACCGGCCAAGTTTGGTATGCAAACATAGGTTTGCGAGGTCGCTGAACATGACTAAGACATTATCTCATCGATATCTCCTACCGTTTAGATTTTCACCTGTCAAATGGGAAATTTCCAAAATGTGAAATTTCAAAATCATTTATTTTCCCTGTCAATTGACGGAATCAACTGGGAATTGCAGATTATAATTCATCATCGAACCCTCTTCGATTATACCAATTTTGAAGGAAATCTATTTTTTCAAATTTTCATCGAAATTTTACTAAGGGTCTAGACCCCCCAAAAACGCTATATTTGGCTTATTTTAAAGAATTCAGGGGTACCCGAGCGTAGTTTTTCGATGTGAAGTTCTTGAGCTCGTTAGTGTGAATGATAAGAAGCAATAATAGAATCACCCACTCATCAATTCTTCCTTGTAGAGCCCTTCAAACAAAACTCGGAAACGAAAAACGCGAAAGTTTCAAATTGAAATAGTTTCGAAAATACCAGAGTTACCGGCCAAGTTTGGTATGCAAACATAGGTTTGCGAGGTCGCTGAACATGACTAAGACATTACCTCATCGATATCTCCTACCGTTTAGATTTTCACCTGTCAAATGGGATATTTCCAAAATGTGAAATTTCAAAATCATTTATTTTCCCTGTCAACTGACGGAATCAACTGTGAATTGCAGATTATAATTCATCATCGAACCCTCTTCGATTATACCAATTTTGAAGGAAATCTATTTTTTCAAATTTTCATCGAAATTTTACTAAGGGTCTAGACCCCCCAAAAACGCTATATTTGGCTTATTTTAAAGAATTCAGGGGTACCCGAGAGTAGTTTTTCGATGTGAAGATCTTGAGCTCGTTAGTGTGAATGATAAGAAGCAATAATAGAATCACCCACTCATCAATTCTTCCTTGTAGAGCCCTTCAAACAAAACTCGGAAACGAAAAACGCGAAAGTTTCAAATTGAAATAGTTTCGAGAATACCAGAGTTACCGGCCAAGTTTGGTATGCAAACATAGGTTTGCGAGGTCGCTGAACATGACTAAGACATTATCTCATCGATATCTCCTACCGTTTAGATTTTCACCTGTCAAATGGGAAATTTCCAAAATGTGAAATTTCAAAATCATTTATTTTCCCTGTCAACTGACGGAATCAACTGGGAATTGCAGATTATAATTCATCATCGAACCCTCTTCGATTATACCAATTTTGAAGGAAATCTATTTTTTCAAATTTTCATCGAAATTTTACTAAGGGTCTAGACCCCCCAAAAACGCTATATTTGGCTTATTTTAAAGAATTCAGGGGTACCCGAGCGTAGTTTTTCGATGTGAAGTTCTTGAGCTCGTTAGTGTGAATGATAAGAAGCAATAATAGAATCACCCACTCATCAATTCTTCCTTGTAGAGCCCTTCAAACAAAACTCGGAAACGAAAAACGCGAAAGTTTCAAATTGAAATAGTTTCGAAAATACCAGAGTTACCGGCCAAGTTTGGTATGCAAACATAGGTTTGCGAGGTCGCTGAACATGACTAAGACATTATCTCATCGATATCTCCTACCGTTTAGATTTTCACCTGTCAAATGGGAAATTTCCAAAATGTGAAATTTCAAAATCATTTATTTTCCCTGTCAACTGACGGAATCAACTGGGAATTGCAGATTATAATTCATCATCGAACCCTCTTCGATTATACCAATTTTGAAGGAAATCTATTTTTTCAAATTTTCATCGAAATTTTACTAAGGGTCTAGACCCCCCAAAAACGCTATATTTGGCTTATTTTAAAGAATTCAGGGGTACCCGAGCGTAGTTTTTCGATGTGAAGTTCTTGAGCTCGTTAGTGTGAATGATAAGAAGCAATAATAGAATCACCCACTCATCAATTCTTCCTTGTAGAGCCCTTCAAACAAAACTCGGAAACGAAAAACGCGAAAGTTTCAAATTGAAATAGTTTCGAAAATACCAGAGTTACCGGCCAAGTTTGGTATGCAAACATAGGTTTGCGAGATCGCTGAACATGACAAAGACATTATCTCATCGATATCTCCTACCGTTTAGATTTTCACCTGTCAAATGGGAAATTTCCAAAATGTGAAATTTCAAAATCATTTATTTTCCCTGTCAACTGACGGAATCAACTGGGAATTGCAGATTATAATTCATCATCGAACCCTCTTCGATTATACCAATTTTGAAGGAAATCTATTTTTTCAAATTTTCATCGAAATTTTACTAAGGGTCTAGACCCCCCAAAAACGCTATATTTGGCATATTTTAAAGAATTCAGGGGTACCTGAACGTAGTTTTTCGATGTGAAATTCTTGAGCTCGTTAGTGTGAATGATAAGAAGCAATAATAGAATCACCCACTCATCAATTCTTCCTTGTAGAGCCCTTCAAACAAAACTCGGAAACGAAAAACGCGAAAGTTTCAAATTGAAATAGTTTCGAAAATACCAGAGTTACCGGCCAAGTTTGGTATGCAAACATAGGTTTGCGAGGTCGCTGAACATGACTAAGACATTATCTCATCGATATCTCCTACCGTTTAGATTTTCACCTGTCAAATGGGAAATTTCCAAAATGTGAAATTTCAAAATCATTTATTTTCCCTGTCAATTGACGGAATCAACTGGGAATTGCAGATTATAATTCATCATCGAACCCTCTTCGATTATACCAATTTTGAAGGAAATCTATTTTTTCAAATTTTCATCGAAATTTTACTAAGGGTCTAGACCCCCCAAAAACGCTATATTTGGCTTATTTTAAAGAATTCAGGGGTACCCGAGCGTAGTTTTTCGATGTGAAGTTCTTGAGCTCGTTAGTGTGAATGATAAGAAGCAATAATAGAATCACCCACTCATCAATTCTTCCTTGTAGAGCCCTTCAAACAAAACTCGGAAACGAAAAACGCGAAAGTTTCAAATTGAAATAGTTTCGAAAATACCAGAGTTACCGGCCAAGTTTGGTATGCAAACATAGGTTTGCGAGGTCGCTGAACATGACTAAGACATTACCTCATCGATATCTCCTACCGTTTAGATTTTCACCTGTCAAATGGGATAATTCCAAAATGTGAAATTTCAAAATCATTTATTTTCCCTGTCAACTGACGGAATCAACTGGGAATTGCAGATTATAATTCATCATCGAACCCTCTTCGATTATACCAATTTTGAAGGAAATCTATTTTTTCAAATTTTCATCGAAATTTTACTAAGGGTCTAGACCCCCCAAAAACGCTATATTTGGCTTATTTTAAAGAATTCAGGGGTACCCGAGAGTAGTTTTTCGATGTGAAGTTCTTGAGCTCGTTAGTGTGAATGATAAGAAGCAATAATAGAATCACCCACTCATCAATTCTTCCTTGTAGAGCCCTTCAAACAAAACTCGGAAACGAAAAACGCGAAAGTTTCAAATTGAAATAGTTTCGAAAATACCAGAGTTACCGGCCAAGTTTGGTATGCAAACATAGGTTTGCGAGGTCGCTGAACATGACAAAGACATTATCTCATCGATATCTCCTACCGTTTAGATTTTCACCTGTCAAATGGGAAATTTCCAAAATGTGAAATTTCAAAATCATTTATTTTTCCTGTCAACTGACGGAATCAACTGGGAATTGCAGATTATAATTCATCATCGAACCCTCTTCGATTTTACCAATTTTGAAGGAAATCTATTTTTTCAAATTTTCATCGAAATTTTACTAAGGGTCTAGACCCCCCAAAAACGCTATATTTGGCTTATTTTAAAGAATTCAGGGGTACCCGAGCGTAGTTTTCCGAAGTGAAGATCTTGAGCTCGTTAGTGTGAATGATAAGAAGCAATAATAGAATCACCCACTCATCAATTCTTCCTTGTAGAGCCCTTCAAACAAAACTCGGAAACGAAAAACGCGAAAGATTCAAATTGAAATAGTTTCGAAAATACCAGAGTTACCGGCCAAGTTTGGTATGCAAACATAGGTTTGCGAGGTCGCTGAACATGACTAAGACATTATCTCATCGATATCTCCTACCGTTTAGATTTTCACCTGTCAAATGGGAAATTTCCAAAATGTGAAATTTCAAAATCATTTATTTTCCCTGTCAACTGACGGAATCAACTGGGAATTGCAGATTATAATTCATCATCGAACCCTCTTCGATTATACCAATTTTGAAGGAAATCTATTTTTTCAAATTTTCATCGAAATTTTACTAAGGGTCTAGACCCCCCAAAAACGCTATATTTGGCTTATTTTAAAGAATTCAGGGGTACCCGAGCGTAGTTTTTCGATGTGAAGTTCTTGAGCTCGTTAGTGTGAATGATAGGAAGCAATAATAGAATCACCCACTCATCAATTCTTCCTTGTAGAGCCCTTCAAACAAAACTCGGAAACGAAAAACGCGAAAGTTTCAAATTGAAATAGTTTCGAAAATACCAGAGTTACCGGCCAAGTTTGGTATGCAAACATAGGTTTGCGAGGACGCTGAACATGACTAAGACATTATCTCATCGATATCTCCTACCGTTTAGATTTTCACCTGTCAAATGGGAAATTTCCAAAATGTGAAATTTCAAAATCATTTATTTTCCCTGTCAACTGACGGAATCAACTGGGAATTGCAGATTATAATTCATCATCGAACCCTCTTCGATTATACCAATTTTGAAGGAAATCTATTTTCTCAAATTTTCATCGAAATTTTACTAAGGGTCTAGACCCCCCAAAAACGCTATATTTGGCTTATTTCACAGAATTCAGGGGTACCCGAGCGTAGTTTTTCGATGTGAAGTTCTTGAGCTCGTTAGTGTGAATGATGAGAAGCAATAATAGAATCACCCACTCATCAATTCTTCCTTGTAGAGCCCTTCAACCAAAACTCGGAAACGAAAAACGCGAAAGTTTCAAATTGAAATAGTTTCGAGAATACCAGAGTTACCGGCCAAGTTTGGTATGCAAACATAGGTTTGCGAGGTCGCTTAACATGACTAAGACATTATCTCATCGATATCTCCTACCGTTTAGATTTTCACCTGTCAAATGGGAAATTTCCAAAATGTGAAATTTCAAAATCATTTATTTTCCCTGTCAACTGACGGAATCAACTGGGAATTGCAGATTATAATTCATCATCGAACCCTCTTCGATTATACCAATTTTGAAGGAAATCTATTTTTTCAAATTTTCATCGAAATTTTACTAAGGGTCTAGACCCCCCAAAAACGCTATATTTGGCTTATTTTAAAGAATTCAGGGGTACCCGAGCGTAGTTTTTCGATGTGAAGTTCTTGAGCTCGTTAGTGTGAATGATAAGAAGCAATAATAGAATCACCCACTCATCAATTCTTCCTTGTAGAGCCCTTCAAACAAAACTCGAAAACGAAAAACGCGAAAGTTTCAAATTGAAATAGTTTCGAAAATACCAGAGTTACCGGCCAAGTTTGGTATGCAAACATAGGTTTGCGAGGTCGCTGAACATGACTTAGACATTATCTCATCGATATCTCCTACCGTTTAGATTTTCACATGTCAAATGGGAAATTTCCAAAATGTGAAATTTCAAAATCATTTATTTTCCCTGTCAACTGACGGAATCAACTGGGAATTGCAGATTATAATTCATCATCGAACCCTCTTCGATTATACCAATTTTGAAGGAAATCTATTTTTTCAAATTTTCATCGAAATTTTACTAAGGGTCTAGACCCCCCAAAAACGCTATATTTGGCTTATTTTAAAGAATTCAGGGGTACCCGAGCGTAGTTTTTCGATGTGAAGTTCTTGAGCTCGTTAGTGTGAATGATAGGAAGCAATAATAGAATCACCCACTCATCAATTCTTCCTTGTAGAGCCCTTCAAACAAAACTCGGAAACGAAAAACGCGAAAGTTTCAAATTGAAATAGTTTCGAAAATACCAGAGTTACCGGCCAAGTTTGGTATGCAAACATAGGTTTGCGAGGTCGCTGAACATGACTAAGACATTATCTCATCGATATCTCCTACCGTTTAGATTTTCACCTGTCAAATGGGAAATTTCCAAAATGTGAAATTTCAAAATCATTTATTTTCCCTGTCAACTGACGGAATCAACTGGGAATTGCAGATTATAATTCATCATCGAACCCTCTTCGATTATACCAATTTTGAAGGAAATCTATTTTCTCAAATTTTCATCGAAATTTTACTAAGGGTCTAGACCCCCCAAAAACGCTATATTTGGCTTATTTCAAAGAATTCAGGGGTACCCGAGCGTAGTTTTTCGATGTGAAGTTCTTGAGCTCGTTAGTGTGAATGATAAGAAGCAATAATAGAATCACCCACTCATCAATTCTTCCTTGTAGAGCCCTTCAAACAAAACTCGGAAACGAAAAACGCGAAAGTTTCAAATTGAAATAGTTTCGAGAATACCAGAGTTACCGGCCAAGTTTGGTATGCAAACATAGGTTTGCGAGGTCGCTGAACATGACTAAGACATTATCTCATCGATATCTCCTACCGTTTAGATTTTCACCTGTCAAATGGGAAATTTCCAAAATGTGAAATTTCAAAATCATTTATTTTCCCTGTCAACTGACGGAATCAACTGGGAATTGCAGATTATAATTCATCATCGAACCCTCTTCGATTATACCAATTTTGAAGGAAATCTATTTTTTCAAATTTTCTTCGAAATTTTACTAAGGGTCTAGACCCCCCAAAAACGCTATATTTGGCTTATTTTAAAGAATTCAGGGGTACCCGAGCGTAGTTTTTCGACGTGAAGTTCTTGAGCTCGTTAGTGTGAATGATAAGAAGCAATAATAGAATCACCCACTCATCAATTCTTCCTTGTAGAGCCCTTCAAACAAAACTCGGAAACGAAAAACGCGAAAGTTTCAAATTGAAATAGTTTCGAAAATACCAGAGTTACCGGCCAAGTTTGGTATGCAAACATAGGTTTGCGAGGTCGCTGAATATGACTAAGACATTATCTCATCGATATCTCCTACCGTTTAGATTTTCACCTGTCAAATGGGAAATTTCCAAAATGTGAAATTTCAAAATCATTTATTTTCCCTGTCAACTGACGGAATCAACTGGGAATTGCAGATTATAATTCATCATCGAACCCTCTTCGATTATACCAATTTTGAAGGAAACCTATTTTTTCAAATTTTCATCGAAATTTTACTAAGGGTCTAGACCCCCCAAAAACGCTATATTTGGCTTATTTTAAAGAATTCAGGGGTACCCGAGCGTAGTTTTTCGATGTGAAGTTCTTGAGCTCGTTAGTGTGAATGATAAGAAGCAATAATAGAATCACCCACTCATCAATTCTTCCTTGTAGAGCCCTTCAAACAAAACTCGGAAACGAAAAACGCGAAAGTTTCAAATTGAAATAGTTTCGAAAATACCAGAGTTACCGGCCAAGTTTGGTATGCAAACATAGGTTTGCGAGGTCGCTGAACATGACTAAGACATTATCTCATCGATATCTCCTACCGTTTAGATTTTCACCTGTCAAACGGGAAATTTCCAAAATGTGAAATTTCAAAATCATTTATTTTCCCTGTCAACAGACGGAATCAACTGGGAATTGCAGATTATAATTCATCATCGAACCCTCTTCGATTATACCAATTTTGAAGGAAATCTATTTTTTCAAATTTTCATCGAAATTTTACTAAGGGTCTAGACCCCCCAAAAACGCTATATTTGGCTTATTTTAAAGAATTCAGGGGTACCCGAGCGTAGTTTTTCGATGTGAAGTTCTTGAGCTCGTTAGTGTGAATGATAAGAAGCAATAATAGAATCACCCACTCATCAATTCTTCCTTGTAGAGCCCTTCAAACAAAACTCGGAAACGAAAAACGCGAAAGTTTCAAATTGAAATAGTTTCGAAAATACCAGAGTTACCGGCCAAGTTTGGTATGCAAACATAGGTTTGCGAGGTCGCTGAACATGACTAAGACATTATCTCATCGATATCTCCTACCGTTTAGATTTTCACCTGTCAAATGGGAAATTTCCAAAATGTGAAATTTCAAAATCATTTATTTTCCCTGTCAACTGACGGAATCAACTGGAAATTGCAGATTATAATTCATCATCGAACCCTCTTCGATTATACCAATTTTGAAGGAAATCTATTTTTTCAAATTTTCATCGAAATTTTACTGAGGGTCTAGACCCCCCAAAAACGCTATATTTGGCTTATTTTAAAGAATTCAGGGGTACCCGAGCGTAGTTTTTCGATGTGAAGTTCTTGAGCTCGTTAGTGTAAATGATAAGAAGTAATAATAGAATCATCCACTCATCAATTCTTCCTTGTAGAGCCCTTCAAACAAAACTCGGAAACGAAAAACGCGAAAGTTTCAAATTGAAATAGTTTCGAAAATACCAGAGTTACCGGCCAAGTTTGGTATGCAAACATAGGTTTGCGAGGTCTCTGAACATGACTAAGACATTATCTCATCGATATCTCCAACCGTTTAGATTTTCACCTGTCAAATGGGAAATTTCCAAAATGTGAAATTTCAAAATCATTTATTTTCCCTGTCAACTGACGGAATCAACTGGGAATTGCAGATTATAATTCATCATCGAACCCTCTTCGATTATACCAATTTTGAAGGAAATCAATTTTTTCAAATTTTCATCGAAATTTTACTAAGGGTCTAGACTCCCCAAAAACGCTATATTTGGCTTATTTTAAAGAATTCAGGGGTACCCAAGCGTAGTTTTTCGATGTGAAGTTCTTGAGCTCGTTAGTGTGAATGATAAGAAGCAATAATAGAATCACCCACTCATCAATTCTTCCTTGTAGAGCCCTTCAAACAAAACTCGGAAACGAAAAACGCGAAAGTTTCAAATTGAAATAGTTTCGAAAATACCAGAGTTACCGGCCAAGTTTGGTATGCAAACATAGGTTTGCGAGGTCGCTGAACATGACTAAGACATTATCTCATCGATATCTCCTACCGTTTAGATTTTCACCTGTCAAATGGGAAATTTCCAAAATGTGAAATTTCAAAATCATTTATTTTCCCTGTCAACTGACGGAATCAACTGGGAATTGCAGATTATAATTCATCATCGAACCCTCTTCGATTATACCAATTTTGAAGGAAATCTATTTTTTCAAATTTTCATCGAAATTTTACTAAGGGTCTAGACCCCCCAAAAACGCTATATTTGGCTTATTTTAAAGAATTCAGGGGTACCCGAGCGTAGTTTTTCGATGTGAAGTTCTTGAGCTCGTTAGTGTGAATGATAAGAAGCAATAATAGAATCACCCACTCATCAATTCTTCCTTGTAGAGCCCTTCAAACAAAACTCGGAAACGAAAAACGCGAAAGTTTCAAATTGAAATAGTTTCGAAAATACCAGAGTTACCGGCCAAGTTTGGTATGCAAACATAGGTTTGCGAGGTCGCTGAACATGACTAAGACATTATCTCATCGATATCTCCTACCGTTTAGATTTTCACCTGTCAAATGGGAAATTTCCAAAATGTGAAATTTCAAAATCATTTATTTTCCCTGTCAACTGACGGAATCAACTGGGAATTGCAGATTATAATTCATCATCGAACCCTCTTTGATTATACCAATTTTGAAGGAAATCTATTTTTTCAAATTTTCATCGAAATTTTACTAAGGGTCTAGACCCCCCAAAAACGCTATATTTGGCTTATTTTAAAGAATTCAGGGGTACCCGAGCGTAGTTTTTCGATGTGAAGTTCTTGAGCTCGTTAGTGTGAATGATAAGAAGCAATAATAGAATCACCCACTCATCAATTCTTCCTTGTAGAGCCCTTCAAACTAAACTCGGAAACGAAAAACGCGAAAGTTTCAAATTGAAATAGTTTCGAAAATACCAGAGTTACCGGCCAAGTTTGGTATGCAAACATAGGTTTGCGAGGTTGCTGAACATGACTAAGACATTATCTCATCGATATCTCCTACCGTTTAGATTTTCACCTGTCAAATGGGAAATTTCCAAAATGTGAAATTTCAAAATCATTTATTTTCCCTGTCAACTGACGGAATCAACTGGGAATTGCAGATTATAATTCATCATCGAACCCTCTTCGATTATACCAATTTTGAAGGAAATCTATTTTTTCAAATTTTCATCGAAATTTTACTAAGGGTCTAGACCCCTCAAAAACGCTATATTTGGCTTATTTTAAAGAATTCAGGGGTACCCGAGCGTAGTTTTTCGATGTGAAGTTCTTGAGCTCGTTAGTGTGAATGATAAGAAGCAATAATAGAATCACCCACTCATCAATTCTTCCTTGTAGAGCCCTTCAAACAAAACTCGGAAACGAAAAACGCGAAAGTTTCAAATTGAAATAGTTTCGAAAATACCAGAGTAACCGGCCAAGTTTGGTATGCAAACATAGGTTTGCGAGTTCGCTGAACATGACTAAGACATTATCTCATCGATATCTCCTACCGTTTAGATTTTCACCTGTCAAATGGGAAATTTCCAAAATGTGAAATTTCAAAATCATTTATTTTCCCTGTCAACTGACGGAATCAACTGGGAATTGCAGATTATAATTCATCATCGAACCCTCTTCGATTATACCAATTTTGAAGGAAATCTATTTTTTCAAATTTTCATCGAAATTTTACTAAGGGTCTAGACCCCCCAAAAACGCTATATTTGGCTTATTTTAAAGAATTCAGGGGTACCCAAGCGTAGTTTTCCGATGTGAAGTTCTTGAGCTCGTTAGTGTGAATGATAAGAAGCAATAATAGAATCACCCACTCATCAATTCTTCCTTGTAGAGCCCTTCAAACAAAACTCGGAAACGAAAAACGCGAAAGTTTCAAATTGAAATAGTTTCGAAAATACCAGAGTTACCGGCCAAGTTTGGTATGCAAACATAGGTTTGCGAGGTCGCTGAACATGACTAAGACATTATCTCATCGATATCTCCTTCCGTTTAGATTTTCACCTGTCAAATGGGAAATTTCCAAAATGTGAAATTTCAAAGTCAATTATTTCATCTCTCAATTGACGGAATCGATTAGGAATTGCAGATTATAATTCAGCATTGAACCCTCTCCGATTATACCGACTTTGAAGGAAATCTATTTTTTCGAATTTCCATCGAAATTTTACTAAGGGTCTAGACCCCCCAAAAACGCTATATTTGGCTTATTTTAAAGAATTCAGGGGTACCCGAGCGTAGTTTTTCGATGTGAAGTTCTTGAGCTCGTTAGTGTGAATGATAAGAAGCAATAATAGAATCACCCACTCATCAATTCTTCCTTGTAGAGCCCTTCAAACAAAACTCGGAAACGAAAAACGCGAAAGTTTCAAATTGAAATAGTTTCGAAAATACCAGAGTTACCGGCCAAGTTTGGTATGCAAACATAGGTTTGCGAGGTCGCTGAACATGACTAAGACATTATCTCATCGATATCTCCTACCGTTTAGATTTTCACCTGTCAAATGGGAAATTTCCAAAATGTGAAATTTCAAAATCATTTATTTTCCCTGTCAACTGACGGAATCAACTGGGAATTGCAGATTATAATTCATCATCGAACCCTCTTCGATTATACCAATTTTGAAGGAAATCTATTTTTTCAAATTTTCATCGAAATTTTACTAAGGGTCTAGACCCCCAAAAACGCTATATTTGGCTTATTTTAAAGAATTCAGGGGTACCCGAGCGTAGTTTTTCGATGTGAAGTTCTTGAGCTCGTTAGTGTGAATGATAAGAAGCAATAATAGAATCACCCACTCATCAATTCTTCCTTGTAGAGCCCTTCAAACTAAACTCGGAAACGAAAAACGCGAAAGTTTCAAATTGAAATAGTTTCGAAAATACCAGAGTTACCGGCCAAGTTTGGTATGCAAACATAGGTTTGCGAGGTCGCTGAACATGACTAAGACATTATCTCATCGATATCTCCTACCGTTTAGATTTTCACCTGTCAAATGGGAAATTTCCAAAATGTGAAATTTCAAAATCATTTATTTTCCCTGTCAACTGACGGAATCAACTGGGAATTGCAGATTATAATTCATCATCGAACCCTCTTCGATTATACCAATTTTGAAGGAAATCTATTTTTTCAAATTTTCATCGAAATTTTACTAAGGGTCTAGACCCCTCAAAAACGCTATATTTGGCTTATTTTAAAGAATTCAGGGGTACCCGAGCGTAGTTTTTCGATGTGAAGTTCTTGAGCTCGTTAGTGTGAATGATAAGAAGCAATAATAGAATCACCCACTCATCAATTCTTCCTTGTAGAGCCCTTCAAACAAAACTCGGAAACGAAAAACGCGAAAGTTTCAAATTGAAATAGTTTCGAAAATACCAGAGTAACCGGCCAAGTTTGGTATGCAAACATAGGTTTGCGAGTTCGCTGAACATGACTAAGACATTATCTCATCGATATCTCCTACCGTTTAGATTTTCACCTGTCAAATGGGAAATTTCCAAAATGTGAAATTTCAAAATCATTTATTTTCCCTGTCAACTGACGGAATCAACTGGGAATTGCAGATTATAATTCATCATCGAACCCTCTTCGATTATACCAATTTTGAAGGAAATCTATCTTTTCAAATTTTCATCGAAATTTTACTAAGGGTCTAGACCCCCCAAAAACGCTATATTTGGCTTATTTTAAAGAATTCAGGGGTACCTGAGCGTAGTTTTTCGATGTGAAGTTCTTGAGCTCGTTAGTGTGAATGATAAGAAGCAATAATAGAATCACCCACTCATCAATTCTTCCTTGTAGAGCCCTTCAAACAAAACTCGGAAACGAAAAACGCGAAAGTTTCAAATTGAAATAGTTTCGAAAATACCAGAGCTACCGGCCAAGTTTGGTATGCAAACATAGGTTTGCGAGGTCGCTGAACATGACTAAGACATTATCTCATCGATATCTCCTACCGTTTAGATTTTCACCTGTCAAATGGGAAATTTCCAAAATGTGAAATTTCAAAATCATTTATTTTCCCTGTCAACTGACGGAATCAACTGGGAATTGCAGATTATAATTCATCATCGGACCCTCTTCGATTATACCAATTTTGAAGGAAATCTATTTTTTCAAATTTTCATCGAAATTTTACTAAGGGTCTAGACCCCCCAAAAACGCTATATTTGGCTTATTTTAAAGAATTCAGGGGTACCCGAGCGTAGTTTTTCGATGTGAAGTTCTTGAGCTCGTTAGTGTGAATGATAAGAAGCAATAATAGAATCACCCACTCATCAATTCTTCCTTGTAGAGCCCTTCAAACAAAACTCGGAAACGAAAAACGCGAAAGTTACAAATTGAAATAGTTTCGAAAATACCAGAGTTACCGGCCAAGTTTGGTATGCAAACATAGGTTTGCGAGGTCGCTGAACATGACTAAGACATTATCTCATCGATATCTCCTACCGTTTAGATTTTCACCTGTCAAATGGGAAATTTCCAAAATGTGAAATTTCAAAATCATTTATTTTCCCTGTCAACTGACGGAATCAACTGGGAATTGCAGATTATAATTCATCGTCGAACCCTCTTCGATTATACCAATTTTGAAGGAAATCTATTTTTTCAAATTTTCATCGAAATTTTACTAAGGGTCTAGACCCCCCAAAAACGCTATATTTGGCTTATTTTAAAGAATTCAGGGGTACCCGAGCGTAGTTTTTCGATGTGAAGTTCTTGAGCTCGTTAGTGTGAATGATAAGAAGCAATAATAGAATCACCCACTCATCAATTCTTCCTTGTAGAGCCCTTCAAACAAAACTCGGAAACGAAAAACGCGAAAGTTTCAAATTGAAATAGTTTCGAAAATACCAGAGTTACCGGCCAAGTTTGGTATGCAAACATAGGTTTTTGAGGCCGCTGAACATGACTAAGACATTATCTCATCGATATCTTCTACCGTTTAGATTTTCACCTGTCA
This sequence comes from Myrrha octodecimguttata, assembly GCA_958510865.1. Classification (NCBI taxonomy): domain Eukaryota; kingdom Metazoa; phylum Arthropoda; class Insecta; order Coleoptera; family Coccinellidae; genus Myrrha; species Myrrha octodecimguttata. The sequence continues at coordinate 718,827 of CAUEHS010000729.1, forward strand.
AATGGGAAATTTCCAAAATGTGAAATTTCAAAATCATTTATTTTCCCTGTCAACTGACGGAATCAACTGGGAATTGCAGATTATAATTCATCATCGAACCCTCTTCGATTATACCAATTTTGAAGGAAATCTATTTTTTCAAATTTTCATCGAAATTTTACTAAGGGTCTAGACCCCCCAAAAACGCTATATTTGGCTTATTTTAAAGAATTCAGGGGTACCCGAGCGTAGTTTTTCGATGTGAAGTCCTTGAGCTCGTTAGTGTGAATGATAAGAAGCAATAATAGAATCACCCACTCATCAATTCTTCCTTGTAGAGCCCTTCAAACAAAACTCGGAAACGAAAAACGCGAAAGTTTCAAATTGAAATAGTTTCGAAAATACCAGAGTTACCGGCCAAGTTTGGTATGCAAACATAGGTTTGCGAGGTCGCTGAACATGACTAAGACATTATCTCATCGATATCTCCTACCGTTTAGATTTTCACCTGTCAAATGGGAAATTTCCAAAATGTGAAATTTCAAAATCATTTATTTTCCCTGTCAACTGACGGAATCAACTGGGAATTGCAGATTATAATTCATCATCGAACCCTCTTCGATTATGCCAATTTTGAAGGAAATCTATTTTTTCAAATTTTCATCGAAATTTTACTAAGGGTCTAGACCCCCCAAAAACGCTATATTTGGCTCATTTTAAAGAATTCAGGGGTACCCGAACGTAAATTTTCGATGTGAAGTTCTTGAGGTGGTTAGTGTGAATGATAAGAAGCAATAATAGAATCACCCACTCATCAATTCTTCCTTGTAGAGCCCTTCAAACAAAACTCGGAAACGAAAAACGCGAAAGTTTCAAATTGAAATAGTTTCGAAAATACCAGAGTTACCGGCCAAGTTTGGTATGCAAACATAGGTTTGCGAGGTCGCTGAACATGACTAAGACATTATCTCATCGATATCTCCTACCGTTTAGATTTTCACCTGTCAAATGGGAAATTTCCAAAATGTGAAATTTCAAAATCATTTATTTTCCCTGTCAACTGACGGAATCAACTGGGAATTGCAGATTATGATTCATCACCGAACCCTCTTCGATTATACCAATTTTGAAGGAAATCTATTTTTTCAAATTTTCATCGAAATTTTACTAAGGGTCTAGACCCCCCAAAAACGCTATATTTGGCTTATTTTAAAGAATTCAGGGGTACCCGAGCGTAGTTTTTCGATGTGAAGTTCTTGAGCTCGTTAGTGTGAATGATAAGAAGCAATAATAGAATCACCCACTCCTCAATTCTTCCTTGTAGAGCCCTTCAAACAAAACTCGGAAACGAAAAACGCGAAAGTTTCAAATTGAAATAGTTTCGAAAATACCGGAGTTACCGGCCAAGTTTGGTATGCAAACATAGGTTTGCAAGGTCGCTGAACATGACTAAGACATTATCTCATCGATATCTCCTACCGTTTAGATTTTCACCTGTCAAATGGGAAATTTCCAAAATGTGAAATTTCAAAATCATTTATTTTCCCTGTCAACTGACGGAATCAACTGGGAATTGCAGATTATAATTCATCATCGAAACCTCTTCGATTATACCAATTTTGAAGGAAATCTATTTTTTCAAATTTTCATCGAAATTTTACTAAGGGTCTAGACCCCCCAAAAACGCTATATTTGGCTTATTTTAAAGAATTCAGGGGTACTTGAGCGTAGTTTTTCGATGTGAAGTTCTTGAGCTCGTTAGTGTGAATGATAAGAAGCAATAATAGAATCACCCACTCATCAATTCTTCCTTGTAGAGCCCTTCAAACAAAACTCGGAAACGAAAAACGCGAAAGTTTCAAATTGAAATAGTTTCGAAAATACCAGAGTTACCGGCCAAGTTTGGTATGCAAACATAGGTTTGCGAGGTCGCTGAACATGACTAAGACATTATCTCATCGATATCTCCTACCGTTTAGATTTTCACCTGTCAAATGGGAAATTTCCAAAATGTGAAATTTCAAAATCATTTATTTTCCCTGTCAACTGACGGAATCAACTGGGAATTGCAGATTATAATTCATCATCGAACCCTCTTCGATTATACTAATTTTGAAGGAAATCTATTTTTTCAAATTTTCATCGAAATTTTACTAAGGGTCTAGACCCCCAAAAACGCTATATTTGGCTTATTTTAAAGAATTCAGGGGTACCCGAGCGTAGTTTTTCGATGTGAAGTTCTTGAGCTCGTTAGTTTGAATGATAAGAAGCAATAATAGAATCACCCACTCATCAATTCTTCCTTGTAGAGCCCTTCAAACAAAACTCGGAAACGAAAAACGCGAAAGTTTCAAATTGAAATAGTTTCGAAAATACCAGAGTTACCGGCCAAGTTTGGTATGCAAACATAGGTTTGCGAGGTCGCTGAACATGACTAAAACATTATCTCATCGATATCTCCTACCGTTTAGATTTTCACCTGTCAAATGGGAATTTTCCAAAATGTGAAATTTCAAAATCATTTATTTTCCCTGTCAACTGACGGAATCAACTGGGAATTGCAGATTATGATTCATCACTGAACCCTCTTCGAGTATACCAATTTTGAAGGAAATCTATTTTTTCAAATTTTCATCGAAATTTTACTAAGGGTCTAGACCCCCCAAAAACGCTATATTTGGCTCATTTTAAAGAATTCAGGGGTACCCGAGCGTAGTTTTTCGATGTGAAGTTCTTGAGGTCGTTAGTGTGAATGATAAGAAGCAATAATAGAATCACCCACTCATCAATTCTTCCTTGTAGAGCCCTTCAAACAAAACTCGGAAACGAAAAACGCGAAAGTTTCAAATTGAAATAGTTTCGAAAATACCAGAGTTACCGGCCAAGTTTGGTATGCAAACATAGGTTTGCGAGGTCGCTGAACATGACTAAGACATTATCTCATCGATATCTCCTACCGTTTAGATTTTCACCTGTCAAATGGGAAATTTCCAAAATGTGAAATTTCAAAATCATTTATTTTCCCTGTCAACTGACGGAATCAACTGGGAATTGCAGATTATGATTCATCACCGAACCCTCTTCGATTATACCAATTTTGAAGGAAATCTATTTTTTCAAATTTTCATCGAAATTTTACTAAGGGTCTAGACCCCCCAAAAACGCTATATTTGGCTTATTTTAAAGAATTCAGGGGTACCCGAGCGTAGTTTTTCGATGTGAAGTTCTTGAGCTCGTTAGTGTGAATGATAAGAAGCAATAATAGAATCACCCACTCATCAATTCTTCCTTGTAGAGCCCTTCAAACAAAACTCGGAAACGAAAAACGCGAAAGTTACAAATTGAAATAGTTTCGAAAATACCAGAGTTACCGGCCAAGTTTGGTATGCAAACATAGGTTTGCGAGGTCGCTGAACATGACTAAGACATTATCTCATCGATATCTCCTACCGTTTAGATTTTCACCTGTCAAATGGGAAATTTCCAAAATGTGAAATTTCAAAATCATTTATTTTCCCTGTCAACTGACGGAAACAACTGGGAATTGCAGATTATAATTCATCATCGAACTTTCTTCGATTATACCAATTTTGAAGGAAATCTATTTTTTCAAATTTTCATCGAAATTTTACTAAGGGTCTAGACCCCCCAAAAACGCTATATTTGGCTTATTTTAAAGAATTCAGGGGTACCCGAGCGTAGTTTTTCGATGTGAAGTTCTTGAGCTCGTTAGTGTGAATGATAAGAAGCAATAATAGAATCACCCACTCATCAATTCTTCCTTGTAGAGCCCTTCAAACAAAACTCGGAAACGAAAAACGCGAAAGTTTCAAATTGAAATAGTTTCGAAAATACCAGAGTTACCGGCCAAGTTTGGTATGCAAACATAGGTTTGCGAGGTCGCTGAACATGACTAAAACATTATCTCATCGATATCTCCTACCGTTTAGATTTTCACCTGTCAAATGGGAATTTTCCAAAATGTGAAATTTCAAAATCATTTATTTTCCCTGTCAACTGACGGAATCAACTGGAAATTGCAGATTATGATTCATCACCGAACCCTCTTCGAGTATACCAATTTTGAAGGAAATCTATTTTTTCAAATTTTCATCGAAATTTTACTAAGGGTCTAGACCCCCCAAAAACGCTATATTTGGCTCATTTTAAAGAATTCAGGGGTACCCGAGCGTAGTTTTTCGATGTGAAGTTCTTGAGGTCGTTAGTGTGAATGATAAGAAGCAATAATAGAATCACCCACTCATCAATTCTTCCTTGTAGAGCCCTTCAAACAAAACTCGGAAACGAAAAACGCGAAAGTTTCAAATTGAAATAGTTTCGAAAATACCAGAGTTACCGGCCAAGTTTGGTATGCAAACATAGGTTTGCGAGGTCGCTGAACATGACTAAGACATTATCTCATCGATATCTCCTACCGTTTAGATTTTCACCTGTCAAATGGGAAATTTCCAAAATGTGAAATTTCAAAATCATTTATTTTCCCTGTCAACTGACGGAATCAACTGGGAATTGCAGATTATGATTCATCACCGAACCCTCTTCGATTATACCAATTTTGAAGGAAATCTATTTTTTCAAATTTTCATCGAAATTTTACTAAGGGTCTAGACCCCCCAAAAACGCTATATTTGGCTTATTTTAAAGAATTCAGGGGGACCCGAGCGTAGTTTTTCGATGTGAAGTTCTTGAGCTCGTTAGTGTGAATGATAAGAAGCAATAATAGAATCACCCACTCATCAATTCTTCCTTGTAGAGCCCTTCAAACAAAACTCGGAAACGAAAAACGCGAAAGTTACAAATTGAAATAGTTTCGAAAATACCAGAGTTACCGGCCAAGTTTGGTATGCAAACATAGGTTTGCGAGGTCGCTGAACATGACTAAGACATTATCTCATCGATATCTCCTACCGTTTAGATTTTCACCTGTCAAATGGGAAATTTCCAAAATGTGAAATTTCAAAATCATTTATTTTCCCTGTCAACTGACGGAATCAACTGGGAATTGCAGATTATAATTCATCATCGAACCCTCTTCGATTATACCAATTTTGAAGGAAATCTATTTTTTCAAATTTTCATCGAAATTTTACTAAGGGTCTAACCCCCCAAAAACGCTATATTTGGCTTATTTTAAAGAATTCAGGGGTACCCGAGCGTAGTTTTTCGATGTGAAGTTCTTGAGCTCGTTAGTGTGAATGATAAGAAGCAATAATAGAATCACCCACTCATCAATTCTTCCTTGTAGAGCCCTTCAAACAAAACTCGGAAACGAAAAACGCGAAAGTTTCAAATTGAAATAGTTTCGAAAATACCAGAGTTACCGGCCAAGTTTGGTATGCAAACATAGGTTTTTGAGGCCGCTGAACATGACTAAGACATTATCTCATCGATATCTTCTACCGTTTAGATTTTCACCTGTCAAATGGGAAATTTCCAAAATGTGAAATTTCAAAATCATTTATTTTCCCTGTCAACTGACGGAATCAACTGGGAATTGCAGATTATAATTCATCATCGAACCCTCTTCGATTATACCAATTTTGAAGGAAATCTATTTTTTCAAATTTTCATCGAAATTTTACTAAGGGTCTAGACCCCCCAAAAACGCTATATTTGGCTTATTTTAAAGAATTCAGGGGTACCCGAGCGTAGTTTTTCGATGTGAAGTCCTTGAGCTCGTTAGTGTGAATGATAAGAAGCAATAATAGAATCACCCACTCATCAATTCTTCCTTGTAGAGCCCTTCAAACAAAACTCGGAAACGAAAAACGCGAAAGTTTCAAATTGAAATAGTTTCGAAAATACCAGAGTTACCGGCCAAGTTTGGTATGCAAACATAGGTTTGCGAGGTCGCTGAACATGACTAAGACATTATCTCATCGATATCTCCTACCGTTTAGATTTTCACCTGTCAAATGGGAAATTTCCAAAATGTGAAATTTCAAAATCATTTATTTTCCCTGTCAACTGACGGAATCAACTGAGAATTGCAGATTATAATTCATCATCGAACCCTCTTCGATTATGCCAATTTTGAAGGAAATCTATTTTTTCAAATTTTCATCGAAATTTTACTAAGGGTCTAGACCCCCCAAAAACGCTATATTTGGCTCATTTTAAAGAATTCAGGGGTACCCGAACGTAGTTTTTCGTTGTGAAGTTCTTGAGGTGGTTAGTGTGAATGATAAGAAGCAATAATAGAATCACCCACTCATCAATTCTTCCTTGTAGAGCCCTTCAAACAAAACTCGGAAACGAAAAACGCGAAAGTTTCAAATTGAAATAGTTTCGAAAATACCAGAGTTACCGGCCAAGTTTGGTATGCAAACATAGGTTTGCGAGGTCGCTGAACATGACTAAGACATTATCTCATCGATATCTCCTACCGTTTAGATTTTCACCTGTCAAATGGGAAATTTCCAAAATGTGAAATTTCAAAATCATTTATTTTCCCTGTCAACTGACGGAATCAACTGGGAATTGCAGATTATGATTCATCACCGAACCCTCTTCGATTATACCAATTTTGAAGGAAATCTATTTTTTCAAATTTTCATCGAAATTTTACTAAGGGTCTAGACCCCCCAAAAACGCTATATTTGGCTTATTTTAAAGAATTCAGGGGTACCCGAGCGTAGTTTTTCGATGTGAAGTTCTTGAGCTCGTTAGTGTGAATGATAAGAAGCAATAATAGAATCACCCACTCCTCAATTCTTCCTTGTAGAGCCCTTCAAACAAAACTCGGAAACGAAAAACGCGAAAGTTTCAAATTGAAATAGTTTCGAAAATACCAGAGTTACCGGCCAAGTTTGGTATGCAAACATAGGTTTGCGAGGTCGCTGAACATGACTAAGACATTATCTCATCGATATCTCCTACCGTTTAGATTTTCACCTGTCAAATGGGAAATTTCCAAAATGTGAAATTTCAAAATCATTTATTTTCCCTGTCAACTGACGGAATCAACTGGGAATTGCAGATTATAATTCATCATCGAAACCTCTTCGATTATACCAATTTTGAAGGAAATCTATTTTTTCAAATTTTCATCGAAATTTTACTAAGGGTCTAGACCCCCCAAAAACGCTATATTTGGCTTATTTTAAAGAATTCAGGGGTACTTGAGCGTAGTTTTTCGATGTGAAGTTCTTGAGCTCGTTAGTGTGAATGATAAGAAGCAATAATAGAATCACCCACTCATCAATTCTTCCTTGTAGAGCCCTTCAAACAAAACTCGGAAACGAAAAACGCGAAAGTTTCAAATTGAAATAGTTTCGAAAATACCAGAGTTACCGGCCAAGTTTGGTATGCAAACATAGGTTTGCGAGGTCGCTGAACATGACTAAGACATTATCTCATCGATATCTCCTACCGTTTAGATTTTCACCTGTCAAATGGGAAATTTCCAAAATGTGAAATTTCAAAATCATTTATTTTCCCTGTCAACTGACGGAATCAACTGGGAATTGCAGATTATAATTCATCATCGAACCCTCTTCGATTATACTAATTTTGAAGGAAATCTATTTTTTCAAATTTTCATCGAAATTTTACTAAGGGTCTAGACCCCCAAAAACGCTATATTTGGCTTATTTTAAAGAATTCAGGGGTACCCGAGCGTAGTTTTTCGATGTGAAGTTCTTGAGCTCGTTAGTGTGAATGATAAGAAGCAATAATAGAATCACCCACTCATCAATTCTTCCTTGTAGAGCCCTTCAAACAAAACTCGGAAACGAAAAACGCGAAAGTTTCAAATTGAAATAGTTTCGAAAATACCAGAGTTACCGGCCAAGTTTGGTATGCAAACATAGGTTTGCGAGGTCGCTGAACATGACTAAAACATTATCTCATCGATATCTCCTACCGTTTAGATTTTCACCTGTCAAATGGGAATTTTCCAAAATGTGAAATTTCAAAATCATTTATTTTCCCTGTCAACTGACGGAATCAACTGGGAATTGCAGATTATGATTCATCACCGAACCCTCTTCGAGTATACCAATTTTGAAGGAAATCTATTTTTTCAAATTTTCATCGAAATTTTACTAAGGGTCTAGACCCCCCAAAAACGCTATATTTGGCTCATTTTAAAGAATTCAGGGGTACCCGAGCGTAGTTTTTCGATGTGAAGTTCTTGAGGTCGTTAGTGTGAATGATAAGAAGCAATAATAGAATCACCCACTCATCAATTCTTCCTTGTAGAGCCCTTCAAACAAAACTCGGAAACGAAAAACGCGAAAGTTTCAAATTGAAATAGTTTCGAAAATACCAGAGTTACCGGCCAAGTTTGGTATGCAAACATAGGTTTGCGAGGTCGCTGAACATGACTAAGACATTATCTCATCGATATCTCCTACCGTTTAGATTTTCACCTGTCAAATGGGAAATTTCCAAAATGTGAAATTTCAAAATCATTTATTTTCCCTGTCAACTGACGGAATCAACTGGGAATTGCAGATTATGATTCATCACCGAACCCTCTTCGATTATACCAATTTTGAAGGAAATCTATTTTTTCAAATTTTCATCGAAATTTTACTAAGGGTCTAGACCCCCCAAAAACGCTATATTTGGCTTATTTTAAAGAATTCAGGGGTACCCGAGCGTAGTTTTTCGATGTGAAGTTCTTGAGCTCGTTAGTGTGAATGATAAGAAGCAATAATAGAATCACCCACTCATCAATTCTTCCTTGTAGAGCCCTTCAAACAAAACTCGGAAACGAAAAACGCGAAAGTTTCAAATTGAAATAGTTTCGAAAATACCAGAGTTACCGGCCAAGTTTGGTATGCAAACATAGGTTTGCGAGGTCGCTGAACATGACTAAGACATTATCTCATCGATATCTCCCACCGTTTAGATTTTCACCTGTCAAATGGGAAATTTCCAAAATGTGAAATTTCAAAATCATTTATTTTCCCTGTCAACTGACGGAATCAACTGGGAATTGCAGATTATAATTCATCATCGAAACCTCTTCGATTATACCAATTTTGAAGGAAATCTATTTTTTCAAATTTTCATCGAAATTTTACTAAGGGTCTAGACCCCCCAAAAACGCTATATTTGGCTTATTTTAAAGAATTCAGGGGTACTTGAGCGTAGTTTTTCGATGTGAAGTTCTTGAGCTCGTTAGTGTGAATGATAAAAAGCAATAATAGAATCACCCACTCATCAATTCTTCCTTGTAGAGCCCTTCAAACAAAACTCGGAAACGAAAAACGCGAAAGTTTCAAATTGAAATAGTTTCGAAAATACCAGAGTTACCGGCCAAGTTTGGTATGCAAACATAGGTTTGCGAGGTCGCTGAACATGACTAAGACATTATCTCATCGATATCTCAAACCGTTTAGATTTTCAGCTGTCAAATGGGAAATTTCCAAAATGTGAAATTTCAAAATCATTTATTTTCCCTGTCAACTGACGGAATCAACTGGGAATTGCAGATTATAATTCATCATCGAACCCTCTTCGATTATACCAATTTTGAAGGAAATCTATTTTTTCAAATTTTCATCGAAATTTTACTAAGGGTCTAGACCCCCCAAAAACGCTATATTTGGCTTATTTTAAAGAATTCAGGGGTACCCGAGCGTAGTTTTTCGATGTGAAGTTCTTGAGCTCGTTAGTGTGAATGATAAGAAGCAATAATAGAATCACCCACTCATCAATTCTTCCTTGTAGAGCCCTTAAAACAAAACTCGGAAACGAAAAACGCGAAAGTTTCAAATTGAAATAGTTTCGAAAATACCAGAGTTACCGGCCAAGTTTGGTATGCAAACATAGGTTTGCGAGGTCGCTGAACATGACTAAGACATTATCTCATCGATATCTCCCACCGTTTAGATTTTCACCTGTCAAATGGGAAATTTCCAAAATGTGAAATTTCAAAATCATTTATTTTCCCTGTCAACTGACGGAATCAACTGGGAATTGCAGATTATAATTCATCATCGAAACCTCTTCGATTATGCCAATTTTGAAGGAAATCTATTTTTTCAAATTTTCATCGAAATTTTACTAAGGGTCTAGACCCCCCAAAAACGCTATATTTGGCTTATTTTAAAGAATTCAGGGGTACTTGAGCGTAGTTTTTCGATGTGAAGTTCTTGAGCTCGTTAGTGTGAATGATAAGAAGCAATAATAGAATCACCCACTCATCAATTCTTCCTTGTAGAGCCCTTCAAACAAAACTCGGAAACGAAAAACGCGAAAGTTTCAAATTGAAATAGTTTCGAAAATACCAGAGTTACCGGCCAAGTTTGGTATGCAAACATAGGTTTGCGAGGTCGCTGAACATGACTAAGACATTATCTCATCGATATCTCAAACCGTTTAGATTTTCAGCTGTCAAATGGGAAATTTCCAAAATGTGAAATTTCAAAATCATTTATTTTCCCTGTCAACTGACGGAATCAACTGGGAATTGCAGATTATAATTCATCATCGAACCCTCCTCGATTATACCAATTTTGAAGGAAATCTTTTTTTTCAAATTTTCATCGAAATTTTACTAAGGGTCTAGACCCCCCAAAAACGCTATATTTGGCTTATTTTAAAGAATTCAGGGGTACCCGAGCGTAGTTTTTCGATGTGAAGTCCTTGGGCTCGTTAGTGTGAATGATAAGAAGCAATAATAGAATCACCCACTCATCAATTCTTCCTTGTAGAGCCCTTCAAACAAAACTCGGAAACGAAAAACGCGAAAGTTTCAAATTGAAATAGTTTCGAAAATACCAGAGTTACCGGCCAAGTTTGGTATGCAAACATAGGTTTGCGAGGTCGCTGAACATGACTAAGACATTATCTCATCGATATCTCCTACCGTTTAGATTTTCACCTGTCAAATGGGAAATTTCCAAAATGTGAAATTTCAAAATCATTTATTTTCCCTGTCAACTGACGGAATCAACTGGGAATTGCAGATTATAATTCATCATCGAACCCTCTTCGATTATGCCAATTTTGAAGGAAATCTATTTTTTCAAATTTTCATCGAAATTTTACTAAGGGTCTAGACCCCCCAAAAACGCTATATTTGGCTCATTTTAAAGAATTCAGGGGTACCCGAGCGTAGTTTTTCGATGTGAAGTTCTTGAGGTGGTTAGTGTGAATGATAAGAAGCAATAATAGAATCACCCACTCATCAATTCTTCCTTGTAGAGCCCTTCAAACAAAACTCGGAAACGAAAAACGCGAAAGTTTCAAATTGAAATAGTTTCGAAAATACCAGAGTTACCGGCCAAGTTTGGTATGCAAACATAGGTTTGCGAGGTCGCTGAACATGACTAAGACATTATCTCATCGATATCTCCTACCGTTTAGATTTTCACCTGTCAAATGGGAAATTTCCAAAATGTGAAATTTCAAAATCATTTATTTTCCCTGTCAACTGACGGAATCAACTGGGAATTGCAGATTATGATTCATCACCGAACCCTCTTCGATTATACCAATTTTGAAGGAAATCTGTTTTTTCAAATTTTCATCGAAATTTTACTAAGGGTCTAGACCCCCCAAAAACGCTATATTTGGCTTATTTTAAAGAATTCAGGGGTACCCGAGCGTAGTTTTTCGATGTGAAGTTCTTGAGCTCGTTATTGTGAATGATAAGAAGCAATAATAGAATCACCCACTCCTCAATTCTTCCTTGTAGAGCCCTTCAAACAAAACTCGGAAACGAAAAACGCGAAAGTTTCAAATTGAAATAGTTTCGAAAATACCAGAGTTACCGGCCAAGTTTGGTATGCAAACATAGGTTTGCGAGGTCGCTGAACATGACTAAGACATTATCTCATCGATATCTCCTACCGTTTAGATTTTCACCTGTCAAATGGGAAATTTCCAAAATGTGAAATTTCAAAATCATTTATTTTCCCTGTCAACTGACGGAATCAACTGGGAATTGCAGATTATAATTCATCATCGAAACCTCTTCGATTATACCAATTTTGAAGGAAATCTATTTTTTCAAATTTTCATCGAAATTTTACTAAGGGTCTAGACCCCCCAAAAACGCTATATTTGGCTTATTTTAAAGAATTCAGGGGTACTTGAGCGTAGTTTTTCGATGTGAAGTTTTTGAGCTCGTTAGTGTGAATGATAAGAAGCAACAATAGAATCACCCACTCATCAATTCTCCCTTGTAGAGCCCTTCAAACAAAACTCGGAAACGAAAAACGCGAAAGTTTCAAATTGAAATAGTTTCGAAAATACCAGAGTTACCGGCCAAGTTTGGTATGCAAACATAGGTTTGCGAGGTCGCTGAACATGACTAAGACATTATCTCATCGATATCTCCTACCGTTTAGATTTTCACCTGTCAAATGGGAAATTTCCAAAATGTGAAATTTCAAAATCATTTATTTTCCCTGTCAACTGACGGAATCAACTGGGAATTGCAGATTATAATTCATCATCGAACCCTCTTCGATTATACTAATTTTGAAGGAAATCTATTTTTTCAAATTTTCATCGAAATTTTACTAAGGGTCTAGACCCCCAAAAACGCTATATTTGGCTTATTTTAAAGAATTCAGGGGTACCCGAGCGTAGTTTTTCGATGTAAAGTTCTTGAGCTCGTTAGTGTGAATGATAAGAAGCAATAATAGAATCACCCACTCATCAATTCTTCCTTGTAGAGCCCTTCAAACAAAACTCGGAAACGAAAAACGCGAAAGTTTCAAATTGAAATAGTTTCGAAAATACCAGAGTTACCGGCCAAGTTTGGTATGCAAACATAGGTTTGCGAGGTCGCTGAACATGACTAAGACATTATCTCATCGATATCTCAAACCGTTTAGATTTTCACCTGTCAAATGGGAAATTTCCAAAATGTGAAATTTCAAAATCATTTATTTTCCCTGTCAACTGACGGAATCAACTGGGAATTGCAGATTATAATTCATCATCGAACCCTCTTCGATTATACCAATTTTGAAGGAAATCTATTTTTGCGCGCATGTTCTAGGGAAACAGCGTGCTATCGTTTTGATCAAATGTCTGTAATTTTGGATGATTGAGCCGAAAATGGTCTCAATCGACTAGGTTGGACTCACTGATGTTGAATCCGGTGTCAAAATCGATTCTGTCCGGCCGGCCGGCCGGCCGTAGACACGATAACTGTCGAACGAAGTGAGCTAGCGACTTGAAACTTTCAGGGTAGGTTGCGCATTGGAATGCCGCGGTTAAATTCGTTAATGGGCCAAATCGATCGAATAGTTTCGGAGTTATAGGCATTTGAAATTTTGAAGTTATTTATTTTTTATTTCAGAAACTACTTGAGCGATTTGATTCAAACTTGGCAGTTTGGTGGAGTATAATGACGCGCAACTTTGAGCCAAATTTCGTCAAGATCATATTGTCAATAAATTTAAAAAAAAATTTTTTTCGAAATTTTTTTACAAAAAAATTTTTTTTTCGGAAACCATTCATCATATCCAAAAAAAATTATACTCACACTTTGACCTTCTAATTTCACAGCAGTGTACTAAATTTCAGCTCGATACGATCATAAGTTTTGGAGATATCGGGAAAAAATATGTCAAATTTCGAGGTTTTCTTCTCGATATCGTTGATTTTTTTGGTATTACTCGAGAAATACTGATTCAGTCCTGATTAAACTTCACAGCTAGTTTTAAGATGCTGAGAGACAACTTTGTGCAAAATTTCGTGATAATCGGGTTATTAGAACAATTTGAAAAAAAAAATTTATATGTTTTTTTCATCATATCATCCTCATTAAATTCTGTATGAAACTTCGAACTGTTATTTTCGATGAAGTACTGGATTTCAATTCGATCTGGTCTGTATTTTTGGAAATATTGGAAAAATTAAATTTTGATTGGGTGGATTTTACCCATTCACGAATTCGGCCTTCGTAATTAAGGTCCAAACCTTCTCTACAAATATCGAGTTTCTAAGTTGTTTCTTTCGGAAGTTATTGTGTTTACGCAGTCGGCCGTTAGGCTGACCGTAAACACAATAACTTCCGGAAGAAACGACTTAGAAACTCGATATTTGTAGAGTAGGTTTGGGGCTTAATTACGAAGGTCGAATTCGTGAATGGGTAAAATCCGCCCAATGATTCCGTAGATATACCCAATCAAAATTTTATTTTTCCAATGTTTCCAAAAATACAGATCAGATCGAATTGAAATTCAGTACTTCATCGAAAATAACAGTTCGAAGTTTCATACAGAATTTAATGAGGATGATATGATGAGAAAATCATATAAATTTTTTTTTTCAAATTGTTCTAATAACACGATTTTCACGAAATTTTGCATAAAGTGGTCTTTTAGCATCTTAAAACTAGCTGTGAAGTTTAATCAGGACTGAATCAGTATTTCTCGAGTAATACCGAAAAAATCAACGATATCGAGAAGAAAACCTCGAAATTTGACATATTTTTTCCCGATATCTCCAGAACTTATGATCGTATCGAACTGAAATTTGGTACGCGCGCACGTTCAAATTCGTTGCTGAAGCGGTCATCTACATTGAACATGCGCGCAAAAGTTGCTGCCTTCACGGCAGTGCTTTTTGAAATTTTTTCAAATTTTCATCGAAATTTTACTAAGGGTCTAGACCCCCCAAAAACGCTATATTTGGCTTATTTTAAAGAATTCAGGGGTACCCGAGCGTAGTTTTTCGATGTGAAGTTCTTGAGCTCGTTAGTGTGAATGATAAGAAGCAATAATAGAATCACCCACTCATCAATTCTTCCTTGTAGAGCCCTTCAAACAAAACTCGGAAACGAAAAACGCGAAAGTTTCAAATTGAAATAGTTTCGAAAATACCAGAGTTACCGGCCAAGTTTGGTATGCAAACATAGGTTTGCGAGGTCGCTGAACATGACTAAAACATTATCTCATCGATATCTCCTATCGTTTAGATTTTCACCTGTCAAATGGGAATTTTCCAAAATGTGAAATTTCAAAATCATTTATTTTCCCTGTCAACAGACGGAATCAACTGGGAATTGCAGATTATGATTCATCACCGAACCCTCTTCGATTATACCAATTTTGAAGGAAATCTATTTTTTCAAATTTTCATCGAAATTTTACTAAGGGTCTAGACCCCCCAAAAACGCTATATTTGGCTCATTTCAAAGAATTCAGGGGTACCCGAGCGTAGTTTTTCGATGTGAAGTTCTTGAGGTCGTTAGTGTGAATGATAAGAAGCAATAATAGAATCACCCACTCATCAATTCTTCCTTGTAGAGCCCTTCAAACAAAACTCGGAAACGAAAAACGCGAAAGTTTCAAATTGAAATAGTTTCGAAAATACCAGAGTTACCGGCCAAGTTTGGTATGCAAACATAGGTTTGCGAGGTCGCTGAACATGACTAAGACATTATCTCATCGATATCTCCTACCGTTTAGATTTTCACCTGTCAAATGGGAAATTTCCAAAATGTGAAATTTCAAAATCATTTATTTTCCCTGTCAACTGACGGAATCAACTGGGAATTGCAGATTATGATTCATCACCGAACCCTCTTCGATTATACCAATTTTGAAGGAAATCTATTTTTTCAAATTTTCATCGAAATTTTACTAAGGGTCTAGACCCCCCAAAAACGCTATATTTGGCTTATTTTAAAGAATTCAGGGGTACCCGAGCGTAGTTTTTCGATGTGAAGTTCTTGAGCTCGTTAGTGTGAATGATAAGAAGCAATAATAGAATCACCCACTCATCAATTCTTCCTTGTAGAGCCCTTCAAACAAAACTCGGAAACGAAAAACGCGAAAGTTTCAAATTGAAATAGTTTCGAAAATACCAGAGTTACCGGCCAAGTTTGGTATGCAAACATAGGTTTGCGAGGTCGCTGAACATGACTAAGACATTATCTCATCGATATCTCCCACCGTTTAGATTTTCACCTGTCAAATGGGAAATTTCCAAAATGTGAAATTTCAAAATCATTTATTTTCCCTGTCAACTGACGGAATCAACTGGGAATTGCAGATTATAATTCATCATCGAAACCTCTTCGATTATACCAATTTTGAAGGAAATCTATTTTTTCAAATTTTCATCGAAATTTTACTAAGGGTCTAGACCCCCCAAAAACGCTATATTTGGCTTATTTTAAAGAATTCAGGGGTACTTGAGCGTAGTTTTTCGATGTGAAGTTCTTGAGCTCGTTAGTGTGAATGATAAGAAGCAATAATAGAATCACCCACTCATCAATTCTTCCTTGTAGAGCCCTTCAAACAAAACTCGGAAACGAAAAACGCGAAAGTTTCAAATTGAAATAGTTTCGAAAATACCAGAGTTACCGGCCAAGTTTGGTATGCAAACATAGGTTTGCGAGGTCGCTGAACATGACTAAGACATTATCTCATCGATATCTCAAACCGTTTAGTTTTTCAGCTGTCAAATGGGAAATTTCCAAAATGTGAAATTTCAAAATCATTTATTTTCCCTGTCAACTGACGGAATCAACTGGGAATTGCAGATTATAATTCATCATCGAACCCTCTTCGATTATACCAATTTTGAAGGAAATCTATTTTTTCAAATTTTCATCGAAATTTTACTAAGGGTCTAGACCCCCCAAAAACGCTATATTTGGCTTATTTTAAAGAATTCAGGGGTACCCGAGCGTAGTTTTTCGATGTGAAGTTCTTGAGCTCGTTAGTGTGAATGATAAGAAGCAATAATAGAATCACCCACTCATCAATTCTTCCTTGTAGAGCCCTTAAAACAAAACTCGGAAACGAAAAACGCGAAAGTTTCAAATTGAAATAGTTTCGAAAATACCAGAGTTACCGGCCAAGTTTGGTATGCAAACATAGGTTTGCGAGGTCGCTGAACATGACTAAGACATTATCTCATCGATATCTCCTACCGTTTAGATTTTCACCTGTCAAATGGGAATTTTCCAAAATGTGAAATTTCAAAATCATTTATTTTCCCTGTCAACTGACGGAATCAACTGGCAATTGCAGATTATGATTCATCACCGAACCCTCTTCGATTATACCAATTTTGAAGGAAATCTATTTTTTCAAATTTTCATCGAAATTTTACTAAGGGTCTAGACCCCCCAAAAACGCTATATTTGGCTCATTTTAAAGAATTCAGGGGTACCCGAGCGTAGTTTTTCGATGTGAAGTTCTTGAGGTCGTTAGTGTGAATGATAAGAAGCAATAATAGAATCACCCACTCATCAATTCTTCCTTGTAGAGCCCTTCAAACAAAACTCGGAAACGAAAAACGCGAAAGTTTCAAATTGAAATAGTTTCGAAAATACCAGAGTTACCGGCCAAGTTTGGTATGCAAACATAGGTTTTCGAGGTCGCTGAACATGACTAAGACATTATCTCATCGATATCTCCTACCGTTTAGATTTTCACCTGTCAAATGGGAAATTTCCAAAATGTGAAATTTCAAAATCATTTATTTTCCCTGTCAACTGACGGAATCAACTGGGAATTGCAGATTATGATTCATCACCGAACCCTCTTCGATTATACCAATTTTGAAGGAAATCTATTTTTTCAAATTTTCATCGAAATTTTACTAAGGGTCTAGACCCCCCAAAAACGCTATATTTGGCTTATTTTAAAGAATTCAGGGGTACCCGAGCGTAGTTTTTCGATGTGAAGTTCTTGAGCTCGTTAGTGTGAATGATAAGAAGCAATAATAGAATCACCCACTCATCAATTCTTCCTTGTAGAGCCCTTCAAACAAAACTCGGAAACGAAAAACGCGAAAGTTTCAAATTGAAATAGTTTCGAAAATACCAGAGTTACCGGCCAAGTTTGGTATGCAAACATAGGTTTGCGAGGTCGCTGAACATGACTAAGACATTATCTCATCGATATCTCCCACCGTTTAGATTTTCACCTGTCAAATGGGAAATTTCCAAAATGTGAAATTTCAAAATCATTTATTTTCCCTGTCAACTGACGGAATCAACTGGGAATTGCAGATTATAATTCATCATCGAAACCTCTTCGATTATACCAATTTTGAAGGAAATCTATTTTTTCAAATTTTCATCGAAATTTTACTAAGGGTCTAGACCCCCCAAAAACGCTATATTTGGCTTATTTTAAAGAATTCAGGGGTACTTGAGCGTAGTTTTTCGATGTGAAGTTCTTGAGCTCGTTAGTGTGAATGATAAGAAGCAATAATAGAATCACCCACTCATCAATTCTTCCTTGTAGAGCCCTTCAAACAAAACTCGGAAACGAAAAACGCGAAAGTTTCAAATTGAAATAGTTTCGAAAATACCAGAGTTACCGGCCAAGTTTGGTATGCAAACATAGGTTTGCGAGGTCGCTGAACATGACTAAGACATTATCTCATCGATATCTCAAACCGTTTAGATTTTCAGCTGTCAAATGGGAAATTTCCAAAATGTGAAATTTCAAAATCATTTATTTTCCCTGTCAACTGACGGAATCAACTGGGAATTGCAGATTATAATTCATCATCGAACCCTCTTCGATTATACCAATTTTGAAGGAAATCTATTTTTTCAAATTTTCATCGAAATTTTACTAAGGGTCTAGACCCCCCAAAAACGCTATATTTGGCTTATTTTAAAGAATTCAGGGGTACCCGAGCGTAGTTTTTCGATGTGAAGTTCTTGAGCTTGTTAGTGTGAATGATAAGAAGCAATAATAGAATCACCCACTCATCAATTCTTCCTTGTAGAGCCCTTCAAACAAAACTCGGAAACGAAAAACGCGAAAGTTTCAAATTGAAATAGTTTCGAAAATACCAGAGTTACCGGCCAAGTTTGGTATGCAAATATAGGTTTGCGAGGTCGCTGAACATGACTAAGACATTATCTCATCGATATCTCCTACCGTTTAGATTTTCACCTGTCAAATGGGAAATTTCCAAAATGTGAAATTTCAAAATCATTTATTTTCCCTGTCAACTGACGGAATCAACTGGGAATTGCAGATTATAATTCATCATCGAACCCTCTTCGATTATACCAATTTTGAAGGAAATCTATTTTTTCAAATTTTCATCGAAATTTTACTAAGGGTCTAGACCCCCCAAAAACGCTATATTTGGCTTATTTTAAAGAATTCAGGGGTACCCGAGCGTAGTTTTTCGATGTGAAGTTCTTGAGCTCGTTAGTGTGAATGATAAGAAGCAATAATAGAATCACCCACTCATCAATTCTTCCTTGTAGAGCCCTTCAAACAAAACTCGGAAACGAAAAACGCGAAAGTTTCAAATTGAAATAGTTTCGAAAATACCAGAGTTACCGGCCAAGTTTGGTATGCAAACATAGGTTTGCGAGGTCGCTGAACATGACTAAGACATTATCTCATCGATATCTCCTACCGTTTAGATTTTCACCTGTCAAATGGGAAATTTCCAAAATGTGAAATTTCAAAATCATTTATTTTCCCTGTCAACTGATGGAATCAACTGGGAATTGCAGATTATAATTCATCATCGAACCCTCTTCGATTATACCAATTTTGAAGGAAATCTATTTTTTCAAATTTTCATCGAAATTTTACTAAGGGTCTAGACCCCCCAAAAACGCTATATTTGGCTTATTTTAAAGAATTCAGGGGTACCCGAGCGTAGTTTTTCGATGTGAAGTTCTTGAGCTCGTTAGTGTGAATGATAAGAAGCAATAATAGAATCACCCACTCATCAATTCTTCCTTGTAGAGCCCTTCAAACAAAACTCGGAAACGAAAAACGCGAAAGTTTCAAATTGAAATAGTTTCGAAAATACCAGAGTTACCGGCCAAGTTTGGTATGCAAACATAGGTTTGCGAGGTCGCTGAACATGACTAAGACATTATCTCATCGATATCTCCCACCGTTTAGATTTTCACCTGTCAAATGGGAAATTTCCAAAATGTGAAATGTCAAAATCATTTATTTTCCCTGTCAACTGACGGAATCAACTGGAAATTGCAGATTATAATTCATCATCGAACCCTCTTCGATTATACCAATTTTGAAGGAAATCTATTTTTTCAAATTTTCATCGAAATTTTACTAAGGGTCTAGACCCCCCAAAAACGCTATATTTGGCTTATTTTAAAGAATTCAGGGGTACCCGAGCGTAGTTTTTCGATGTGAAGTTCTTGAGCTCGTTAGTGTGAATGATAAGAAGCAATAATAGAATCACCCACTCATCAATTCTTCCTTGTAGAGCCCTTCAAACAAAACTCGGAAACGAAAAACGCGAAAGTTTCAAATTGAAATAGTTTCGAAAATACCAGAGTTACCGGCCAAGTTTGGTATGCAAATATAGGTTTGCAAGGTAGCTGAACATGACTAAGACATTATCTCATCGATATCTCCTACCGTTTAGATTTTCACCTGTCAAATGGGAAATTTCCAAAATGTGAAATTTCAAAATCATTTATTTTCCCTGTCAACTGACGGAATCAACTGGAAATTGCAGATTATAATTCATCATCGAACCCTCTTCGATTATACCTATTTTGAAGGAAATCTATTTTTTCAAATTTTCATCGAAATTTTACTAAGGGTCTAGACCCCCCAAAAACGCTATATTTGGCTTATTTTAAAGAATTCAGGGGTACCCGAGCGTAGTTTTTCGATGTGAAGTTCTTGAGCTCGTTAGTGTGAATGATAAGAAGCAATAATAGAATCACCCACTCATCAATTCTTCCTTGTAGAGCCCTTCAAACAAAACTCGGAAACGAAAAACGCGAAAGTTTCAAATTGAAATAGTTTCGAAAATACCATAGTTACCGGCCAAGTTTGGTATGCAAACATAGGTTTGCGAGGTCGCTGAACATGACTAAGACATTATCTCATCGATATCTCCTACCGTTTAGATTTTCACCTGTCAAATGGGAAATTTCCAAAATGTGAAATTTCAAAATCATTTATTTTCCCTGTCAACTGACGGAATCAACTGGGAATTGCAGATTATAATTCATCATCGAACCCTCTTCGATTATACCAATTTTGAAGGAAATCTATTTTTTTAAATTTTCATCGAAATTTTACTAAGGGTCTAGACCCCCCAAAAACGCTATATTTGGCTTATTTTAAAGAATTCAGGGGTACCCGAGCGTAGTTTTTCGATGTGAAGTTCTTGAGCTGGTGAGTGTGAATGATAAGAAGCAATAATAGAATCACCCACTCATCAATTCTTCCTTGTAGAGCCCTTCAAACAAAACTCGGAAACGAAAAACGCGAAAGTTTCAAATTGAAATAGTTTCGAAAATACCAGAGTTACCGGCCAAGTTTGGTATGCAAACATAGGTTTGCGAGGTCGCTGAACATGACTAAGACATTATCTCATCGATATCTCCCACCGTTTAGATTTTCACCTGTCAAATGGGAAATTTCCAAAATGTGAAATTTCAAAATCATTTATTTTCCCTGTCAACTGACGGAATCAACTGGGAATTGCAGATTATAATTCATCATCGAACCCTCTTCGATTATACCAATTTTGAAGGAAATCTATTTTTTCAAATTTCCATCGAAATTTTACTAAGGGTCTAGACCCCCCAAAAACGCTATATTTGGCTTATTTTAAAGAATTCAGGTGTACCCGAGCGTAGTTTTTCGATGTGAAGTTCTTGAGCTCGTTAGTGTGAATGATAAGAAGCAATAATAGAATCACCCACTCATCAATTCTTCCTTGTAGAGCCCTTCAAACAAAACTCGGAAACGAAAAACGCGAAAGTTTCAAAT
This sequence comes from Myrrha octodecimguttata, assembly GCA_958510865.1. Lineage (NCBI taxonomy): Eukaryota > Metazoa > Arthropoda > Insecta > Coleoptera > Coccinellidae > Myrrha > Myrrha octodecimguttata. Next base: position 740,507 of record CAUEHS010000729.1, read on the forward strand.
TGAAATAGTTTCGAAAATACCAGAGTAACCGGCCAAGTTTGGTATGCAAACATAGGTTTGCGAGGTCGCTGAACATGACTAAGACATTATCTCAACGATATCTCCTACCGTTTAGATTTTCACCTGTCAAATGGGAAATTTCCAAAATGTGAAATTTCAAAATCATTTATTTTCCCTGTCAACTGACGGAATCAACTGGGAATTGCAGATTATAATTCATCATCGAACCCTCTTCGATTATGCCAATTTTGAAGGAAATCTATTTTTTCAAATTTTCATCGAAATTTTACTAAGGGTCTAGACCCCCCAAAAACGCTATATTTGGCATATTTTAAAGAATTCAGGGGTACCCGAGCGTAGTTTTTCGATGTGAAGTTCTTGAGCTCGTTAGTGTGAATGATAAGAAGCAATAATAGAATCACCCACTCATCAATTCTTCCTTGTAGAGCCCTTCAAACAAAACTCGGAAACGAAAAACGCGAAAGATTCAAATTGAAATAGTTTCGAGAATACCAGAGTTACTGGCCAAGTTTGGTATGCAAACATAGGTTTGCGAGGTCGCTGAACATGACCAAGACATTATCTCATCGATATCTCCTACCGTTTAGATTTTCACCTGTCAAATGGGAAATTTCCAAAATGTGAAATTTCAAAATCATTTATTTTCCCTGTCAACTGACGGAATCAACTGGGAATTGCAGATTTTAATTCATCATCGAACCCTCTTCGATTATACCAATTTTGAAGGAAATCTATTTTCTCAAATTTTCATCGAAATTTTACTAAGGGTCTAGACCCCCCAAAAACGCTATATTTGGCTTATTTTAAAGAATTCAGGGGTACCCGAGCGTAGTTTTTCGATGTGAAGTTCTTGAGCTCGTTAGTGTGAATGATAAGAAGCAATAATAGAATCACCCACTCATCAATTCTTCCTTGTAGAGCCCTTCAAACAAAACTCGGAAACGAAAAACGCGAAAGTTTCAAATTGAAATAGTTTCGAAAATACCAGAGTTACCGGCCAAGTTTGGTATGCAAACATAGGTTTGCGAGGTCGCTGAACATGACTAAGACATTATCTCATCGATATCTCCTACCGTTTAGATTTTCACCTGTCAAATGGGAAATTTCCAAAATGTGAAATTTCAAAATCATTTATTTTCCCTGTCAACTGACGGAATCAACTGGGAATTGCAGATTATAATTCATCATCGAACCCTCTTCGATTATACCAATTTTGAAGGAAATCTATCTTTTCAAATTTTCATCGAAATTTTACTAAGGGTCTAGACCCCCGAAAAACGCTATATTTGGCTTATTTTAAAGAATTCAGGGGTACCCGAGCGTAGTTTTTCGATGTGAAGTTCTTGAGCTCGTTAGTGTGAATGATAAGAAGCAATAATAGAATCACCCTCTCATCAATTCTTCCTTGTAGAGCCCTTCAAACAAAACTCGGAAACGAAAAACGCGAAAGTTTCAAATTGAAATAGTTTCGAAAATACCAGAGTTACCGGCCAAGTTTGGTATGCAAACATAGGTTTGCGAGGTCGCTGAACATGACTAAGACATTATCTCATCGATATCTCCTACCGTTTAGATTTTCACCTGTCAAATGGGAAATTTCCAAAATGTGAAATTTCAAAATCATTTATTTTCCCTGTCAACTGACGGAATCAACTGGGAATTGCAGATTATAATTCATCATCGAACCCTCTTCGATTATACCAATTTTGAAGGAAATCTATTTTTTCAAATTTTCATCGAAATATTACTAAGGGTCTAGACCCCCCAAAAACGCTATATTTGGCTTATTTTAAAGAATTCAGGGGTACCCGAGCGTAGTTTTTCGATGTGAAGTTCTTGAACTCGTTAGTGTGAATGATAAGAAGCAATAATAGAATCACCCACTCATCAATTCTTCCTTGTAGAGCCCTTCAAACAAAACTCGGAAACGAAAAACGCGAAAGTTTCAAATTGAAATAGTTTCGAAAATACCAGAGTTACCGGCCAAGTTTGGTATGCAAGCATAGGTTTGCGAGGTCGCTGAACATGACTAAGACATTATCTCATCGATATCTCCTACCGTTTAGATTTTCACCTGTCAAATGGGAAATTTCCAAAATGTGAAATTTCAAAATCATTTATTTTCCCTGTCAACTGACGGAATCAACTGGGAATTGCAGATTATAATTCATCATCGAACCCTCTTCGATTATACCAATTTTGAAGGAAATCTATTTTTTCAAATTTTCATCGAAATTTTACTAAGGGTCTAGACCCCCCAAAAACGCTATATTTGGCTTATTTTAAAGAATTCGGGGGTACCCGAGCGTAGATTTCCGATGTGAAGTTCTTGAGCTCGTTAGTGTGAATGATAAGAAGCAATAATAGAATCACCCACTCGTCAATTCTTCCTTGTAGAGCCCTTCAAACAAAACTCGGAAACGAAAAACGCGAAAGTTTCAAATTGAAATAGTTTCGAAAATACCAGAGTAACCGGCCAAGTTTGGTATGCAAACATAGGTTTGCGAGGTCGCTGAACATGACTAAGACATTATCTCAACGATATCTCCTACCGTTTAGATTTTCACCTGTCAAATGGGAAATTTCCAAAATGTGAAATTTCAAAATCATTTATTTTCCCTGTCAACTGACGGAATCAACTGGGAATTGCAGATTATAATTCATCATCGAACCCTCTTCGATTATGCCAATTTTGAAGGAAATCTATTTTTTCAAATTTTCATCGAAATTTTACTAAGGGTCTAGACCCCCCAAAAACGCTATATTTGGCATATTTTAAAGAATTCAGGGGTACCCGAGCGTAGTTTTTCGATGTGAAGTTCTTGAGCTCGTTAGTGTGAATGATAAGAAGCAATAATAGAATCACCCACTCATCAATTCTTCCTTGTAGAGCCCTTCAAACAAAACTCGGAAACGAAAAACGCGAAAGATTCAAATTGAAATAGTTTCGAGAATACCAGAGTTACTGGCCAAGTTTGGTATGCAAACATAGGTTTGCGAGGTCGCTGAACATGACCAAGACATTATCTCATCGATATCTCCTACCGTTTAGATTTTCACCTGTCAAATGGGAAATTTCCAAAATGTGAAATTTCAAAATCATTTATTTTCCCTGTCAACTGACGGAATCAACTGGGAATTGCAGATTTTAATTCATCATCGAACCCTCTTCGATTATACCAATTTTGAAGGAAATCTATTTTCTCAAATTTTCATCGAAATTTTACTAAGGGTCTAGACCCCCCAAAAACGCTATATTTGGCTTATTTTAAAGAATTCAGGGGTACCCGAGCGTAGTTTTTCGATGTGAAGTTCTTGAGCTCGTTAGTGTGAATGATAAGAAGCAATAATAGAATCACCCACTCATCAATTCTTCCTTGTAGAGCCCTTCAAACAAAACTCGGAAACGAAAAACGCGAAAGTTTCAAATTGAAATAGTTTCGAAAATACCAGAGTTACCGGCCAAGTTTGGTATGCAAACATAGGTTTGCGAGGTCGCTGAACATGACTAAGACATTATCTCATCGATATCTCCTACCGTTTAGATTTTCACCTGTCAAATGGGAAATTTCCAAAATGTGAAATTTCAAAATCATTTATTTTCCCTGTCAACTGACGGAATCAACTGGGAATTGCAGATTATAATTCATCATCGAACCCTCTTCGATTATACCAATTTTGAAGGAAATCTATCTTTTCAAATTTTCATCGAAATTTTACTAAGGGTCTAGACCCCCGAAAAACGCTATATTTGGCTTATTTTAAAGAATTCAGGGGTACCCGAGCGTAGTTTTTCGATGTGAAGTTCTTGAGCTCGTTAGTGTGAATGATAAGAAGCAATAATAGAATCACCCTCTCATCAATTCTTCCTTGTAGAGCCCTTCAAACAAAACTCGGAAACGAAAAACGCGAAAGTTTCAAATTGAAATAGTTTCGAAAATACCAGAGTTACCGGCCAAGTTTGGTATGCAAACATAGGTTTGCGAGGTCGCTGAACATGACTAAGACATTATCTCATCGATATCTCCTACCGTTTAGATTTTCACCTGTCAAATGGGAAATTTCCAAAATGTGAAATTTCAAAATCATTTATTTTCCCTGTCAACTGACGGAATCAACTGGGAATTGCAGATTATAATTCATCATCGAACCCTCTTCGATTATACCAATTTTGAAGGAAATCTATTTTTTCAAATTTTCATCGAAATATTACTAAGGGTCTAGACCCCCCAAAAACGCTATATTTGGCTTATTTTAAAGAATTCAGGGGTACCCGAGCGTAGTTTTTCGATGTGAAGTTCTTGAACTCGTTAGTGTGAATGATAAGAAGCAATAATAGAATCACCCACTCATCAATTCTTCCTTGTAGAGCCCTTCAAACAAAACTCGGAAACGAAAAACGCGAAAGTTTCAAATTGAAATAGTTTCGAAAATACCAGAGTTACCGGCCAAGTTTGGTATGCAAGCATAGGTTTGCGAGGTCGCTGAACATGACTAAGACATTATCTCATCGATATCTCCTACCGTTTAGATTTTCACCTGTCAAATGGGAAATTTCCAAAATGTGAAATTTCAAAATCATTTATTTTCCCTGTCAACTGACGGAATCAACTGGGAATTGCAGATTATAATTCATCATCGAACCCTCTTCGATTATACCAATTTTGAAGGAAATCTATTTTTTCAAATTTTCATCGAAATTTTACTAAGGGTCTAGACCCCCCAAAAACGCTATATTTGGCTTATTTTAAAGAATTCGGGGGTACCCGAGCGTAGATTTCCGATGTGAAGTTCTTGAGCTCGTTAGTGTGAATGATAAGAAGCAATAATAGAATCACCCACTCGTCAATTCTTCCTTGTAGAGCCCTTCAAACAAAACTCGGAAACGAAAAACGCGAAAGTTTCAAATTGAAATAGTTTCGAAAATACCAGAGTTACCGGCCAAGTTTGGTATGCAAACATAGGTTTGCGGGGTCGCTGAACATGACTAAGACATTATCTCATCGATATCTCCTACCGTTTAGATTTTCACCTGTCAAATGGGAAATTTCCAAAATGTGAAATTTCAAAATCATTTATTTTCCCTGTCAACTGACGGAATCAACTGGGAATTGCAGATTATAATTCATCATCGAACCCTCTTCGATTATACCAATTTTGAAGGAAATCTATTTTTTCAAATTTTCATCGAAATTTTACTAAGGGTCTAGACCCCCCAAAAACGCTATATTTGGCTTATTTTAAAGAATTCAGGGGTACCCGAGCGTAGTTTTTCGATGTGGAGTTCTTGAGCTCGTTAGTGTGAATGATAAGAAGCAATAATAGAATCACCCACTCATCAATTCTTCCTTGTAGAGCCCTTCAAACAAAACTCGGAAACGAAAAACGCGAAAGTTTCAAATTGAAATAGTTTCGAAAATACCAGAGTTACCGGCCAAGTTTGGTATGCAAACATAGGTTTGCGAGGTCGCTGAACATGACTAAGACATTATCTCAACGATATCTCCTACCGTTTAGATTTTCACCTGTCAAATGGGAAATTTCCAAAATGTGAAATTTCAAAATCATTTATTTTCCCTGTCAACTGACGGAATCAACTGGGAATTGCAGATTATAATTCATCATCGAACCCTCTTCGATTATGCCAATTTTGAAGGAAATCTATTTTTTCAAATTTTCATCGAAATTTTACTAAGGGTCTAGACCCCCCAAAAACGCTATATTTGGCATATTTTAAAGAATTCAGGGGTACCCGAGCGTAGTTTTTCGATGTGAAGTTCTTGAGCTCGTTAGTGTGAATGATAAGAAGCAATAATAGAATCACCCACTCATCAATTCTTCCTTGTAGAGCCCTTCAAACAAAACTCGGAAACGAAAAACGCGAAAGATTCAAATTGAAATAGTTTCGAGAATACCAGAGTTACTGGCCAAGTTTGGTATGCAAACATAGGTTTGCGAGGTCGCTGAACATGACCAAGACATTATCTCATCGATATCTCCTACCGTTTAGATTTTCACCTGTCAAATGGGAAATTTCCAAAATGTGAAATTTCAAAATCATTTATTTTCCCTGTCAACTGACGGAATCAACTGGGAATTGCAGATTATAATTCATCATCGAACCCTCTTCGATTATACCAATTTTGAAGGAAATCTATTTTTTCAAATTTTCATCGAAATTTTACTAAGGGTCTAGACCCCCCAAAAACGCTATATTTGGCTTATTTTAAAGAATTCAGGGGTACCCGAGCGTAGTTTTTCGATGTGAAGTTCTTGAGCTCGTTAGTGTGAATGATAAGAAGCAATAATAGAATCACCCACTCATCAATTCTTCCTTGTAGAGCGCTTCAAACAAAACTCGGAAACGAAAAACGCGAAAGTTTCAAATTGAAATAGTTTCGAAAATACCAGAGGTAAGGGTAAGGGTGAGGGTAAGGGTAAGGGTAAGGGTAAGGTTAAGGGTAAGGGTAAGGGTAAGGGTAAGGGTAAGGGTAAGGGTAAGGGTAAGGGTAAGGGTAAGGGTAAGCTTAAGGGTAAAAGCAAGGGTAAGGGTAAGGGTAAGGGTAAGGGTAAGGGTAAGGGTAAGGGTAAGGGTAAGGATAAGCTTAAGGGTAAAAGCAAGGGTAAGGGTAAGGGTAAGGGTAAGGGTAAGGGTAAGGGTAATGGTAAGGGTAAAGGTAAGGGTAAGCCTAAGGGTAAAAGCAAGGGTAAGGGTAAGGGTAAGGGTAAGGTTAAGGGTAAGGGTTAGGGTAAGGGTAAGGGTAAGGGTAAGGGTAAGCTTAAGGGTAAAAGCAAGGGTAAGGGTAAGGGTAAGGGTAAGGGTAAGGGTAAGGGTAAGGGTAAGGGTAAGCTTAAGGGTAAGGGTAAGGGTAAGGGTAAGCTTAAGGGTAAAAGCAAGGGTAAGGGTAAGGGTAAGGGTAAGGGTAAGGGTAAGCTTAAGGGTAAAAGCAAGGGTAAGGGTAAGGGTAAGGGTAAGGATAAGGGTAAGGGTAAGGGTAAGCTTAAGGGTAAGGGTAAGGGTAAGGGTAAGGGTAAGCTTAAGAGTAAAAGCAAGGGTAAGGGTCAGGGTAAGGGTAAGTGTAAGGGTAAGGGTAAGGGTAAGGGTAAGGGTGAGCTTAAGGGTAAAAGCAAGGGTAAGGGTAAGGTTAAGGGTAAGGGTAAGGGTAAGGGTAAGGGTAAGGGTTAGCTTAAGGGTAAAAGCAAGGGTAAGGGTAAGGGTAAGGGTAAGGGTAAGGGTAAGGGTAAGGGTAAGGGTAAGGGTAAGGGTAAGGGTAAGGGTAAGGGTAAAGGTAAGGGTAAGCCTAAGGGTAAAAGCAAGGGTAAGGGTAAGGGTAAGGGTAAGGGTAAGAGTAAGGGTAAGGGTAAGGGTAAGGGTAAGCTTAAGGGTAAAAGCAAGGGTAAGGGTAAGGGTAAGGGTAAGGGTAAGGGTAAGCCTAAGGGTAAAAGCAAGGGTAAGGGTAAGGGTAAGGGTAAGGGTAAGGGTAAGCTTAAGGGTAAAAGCAAGGGTAAGGGTAAGGGTAAGGGTAAGGGTAAGGGTAAGGGTGAGCTTAAGGGTAAAAGCAAGGGTGAGGGTAAGGGTAAGGGTAAGGGTAAGGGTAAGGGTAAGGGTAAGGGTAAGGGTAAGGGTAAGGGTAAGGGTAAGGGTAAGGGTAAGGGTAAGCTTAAATGTAAAAGCAAGGGTAAGGGTAAGGGTAAGGGTAAGGGTAAGGGTAAGGGTAAGGGTAAGGGTAAGGGTAAGGGTAAGGGTAAGGGTAAGGGTAAGGGTAAGCTTAAGGGTAAAAGCAAGGGTAAGGGTAAGGGTAAGGGTAAGGGTAAGGGTAAAGGTAAGGGTAAGCCTAAGGGTAAAAGCAAGGGTAAGGGTAAGGGTAAGGGTAAGGGTAAGGGTAAGGGTAAGGGTAAGGGTAAGGGTAAGGGTAAGGGTAAGGGTAAGCTTAAGGGTAAAAGCAAGGGTAAGGGTAAGGGAAAGGGTAAGGGTAAGCCTAAGGGTAAAAGCAAGGGTAAGTGTAAGGGTAAGGGTAAGGGTAAGGGTAAGCTTAAGGGTAAAAGCAAGGGTAAGGGTAAGGGTAAGGGTAAGGGTAAGGGTAAGGGTAAGGGTAAGGGTAAGGGTAAGCTTAAGGGTAAAAGCAAGGGTAAGGGTAAGGGTAAGGGTAAGGGTAAGGGTAAAGGTAAGGGTAAGCCTAAGGGTAAAAGCAAGGGTAAGGGTAAGGGTAAGGGTAAGGGTAAGTGTAAGGGTTAGGGTAAGGGTAAGGGTAAGGGTAAGGGTAAGGGTAAGGGTAAGGGTAAGGGTAAGGGTAAGGGTAAGGGTAAGGGTAAGGGTAAGGGTAAGCTTAAGGGTAAAAGCAAGGGTAAGGGTAAGGGAAAGGGTAAGGGTAAGCCTAAGGGTAAAAGTAAGGGTAAGGGTAAGGGTAAGGGTAAGGGTAAGGGTAAGCTTAAGGGTAAAAGCAAGAGTAAGGGTAAGGGTAAGGGTAAGGGTAGGGGTAAGGGTAAGCTTAAGGGTAAAAGCAAGGGTAAGGGTAAAGGTAAGGGTAAGGGTAAGGGTAAGGGTAAGGGTAAGGGTAAGGGTAAGGGTAAGGGTAAAGGTAAGGGTAAGCCTAAGGGTAAAAGCAAGGGTAAGGGTAAGGGTAAGGGTAAGGGTAAGGGTAAGGTTAAGGGTAAGGGTAAGGGTAAGCTTAAGGGTAAAAGCAAGGGTAAGGGTAAGGGTAAGGGTAAGGGTAAGGGTAAGGGTAAGGGTAAGCTTAAGGGTAAGGGTAAGGGTAAGGGTAAGGGTAAGCTTAACCCTTACCCTTACCCTTACCCTTACCCTTAACCTTACCCTTACCCTTACCCTTACCCTTACCCTTGCTTTTACCCTTAGGCTTACCCTTACCTTTACCCTTACCCTTACCCTTACCCTTACCCTTACCCTTACCCTTACCCTTACCCTTACCCTTACCCTTACCCTCACCCTTACCCTTACCCTTACCCTTACCCTTACCCTTACCCTTACCCTTACCCGTACCCTTACCTTTACCCTTGCTTTTACCCTTAAGCTTACCCTTACCCTTACCCTTACCCTTACCCTTACCCTTACCCTTACCCTTACCCTTACCCTTACCCTTACCCTTACCCTTACCCTTACCCTTACCCTTACCCTTACCCTTGCCCTTACCCCTACCCTTACCCTTACCCTTACTCTTACCCTTACCCTTACCCTTACCCTTACCCTTACCCTTGCTTTTACCCTTAAGCTTACCCTTACCCTTACCCTTACCCTTACCCTTAAGCTTACCCTTACCCTTACCCTTACCCTTACCCTTACCTTTACCCTTACCCTTACCCTTACCCTTACCCTTACCCTTGCTTTTACCCTTAAGCTTACCCTTACCCTTACCCTCACCCTTACCCTTACCCTTACCCTTACCCTTACCCTTACCCTTACCCTTACCCTTGCTTTTACCCTAAGGCTTACCCTTTACCTTTACCCTTACCCTTACCCTTACCCTTACCCTTACCCTTACCCTTACCCTTGCTTTTACCCTTAAGCTTACCCTTACCCTTACCCTTACCCTTACCCTTGCTTTTACCCTTAGGCTTACCCTTACCCTTACCCTTACCCTTACCCTTGCTTTTACCCTTAAGCTTACCCTTACCCTTACCCTTAACCTTACCCTTACCCTTACCCTTACCCTTACCCTTACCCTTACCCTTACCCTTGCTTTTACCCTTAGGCTTACCCTTACCCTTACCCTTACCCTTACCCTTACCCTTGCTTTTACCCTTAAGCTTACCCTTACCCTTACCCTTACCCTTACCCTAACCCTTACCCTTACCCTTTCCCTTACCCTTAACCTTACCCTTACCCTTACCCTTACCCTTACCCTTACCCTTGCTTTTACCCTTAAGCTTACCCTTACCCTTACCCTTACCCTCACCCTTACCCTTACACTTACCCTTACCCTTACCCTTACCCTTACCCTTACCCTTACCCTTACCCTTACCTTTACCCTTACCCTTACCCTTACCCTTGCTTTTACCCTTAAGCTTACCCTTACCCTTACCCTTACCCTTACCCTTACCCTTGCTTTTACCCTTAAGCTTACCCTTACCCTTACCCTTACCCTTACCCTTACCCTTGCTTTTACCCTCAGGCTTACCCTTACCCTTACCCTTACCCTTACCCTTGCTTTTACACTTAAGCTTACCCTTACCCTTACCCTTACCCTTACCCTTGCTTTTACCCTTAGGCTTACCCTTACCTTTACCATTACCCTTACCCTTTCCCTTACCCTTACCCTTACCCTTACCCTTACCCTTACCCTTACCCTTGCTTTAACCCTTAAGCTTACCCTTACCCTTACCCTTACCCTTACCCTTACCCTTACCCTTACCCTTACCCTTACCCTTACCCTTACACTTGCATTTACCCTTAAGCTTACCCTTACCCTTACCCTTAACCTTACCCTTACCCTTACCCATACCCTTGCTTTTACCCTTAAGCTTACCCTTACCCTTACCCTTAGCCTTACCCTTGAGCTTACCCTTACCCTTACCCTTACCCTTACCCTTACCCTTACCCTTACCCTTGCTTTTACCGTTAAGCTTACCCTTACCCTTACCCTTACCCTTACCCTTACCCTTACCCTTACCCTTACCCTTACCCTTACCCTTACCCTTACCCTTACCCTTACCCTTACCCTTACCCTTACCCTTGCTTTTACCCTTAGGCTTACCCTTACCTTTACCCTTACCCTTACCCTTTCCCTTACCCTTACCCTTACCCTTACCCTTGCTTTTACCCTTAAGCTTACCCTTACCCTTACCCTTACCCTTACCCTTACCCTAACCCTTACCCTTACCCTTACCCTTACCCTTGCTTTTACCCTTAAGCTTACCCTTACCCTTACCCTTATCCTTACCCTTACCCTTACCCTTACCCTTACCCTTACCCTTACCCTTACCCTTACCCTTACCCTTGCTTTTACCCTTAAGCTTACCCTTACCCTTACCCTTACCCTTAAGCTTACCCTTACCCTTACCCTTACCCTTACCCTTACCCTTACCCTTACCCTTACCCTTACCCTTACCCTTACCCTTACCCTTACCCTTACCCTTACCCTTGCTTTTACCCTTAAGCTTACCCTTACCCTTACCCTTACCCTTACCCTTACCCTTGCTTTTACCCTTAAGCTTACCCTTACCCTTACCCTTACCCTTACCCTTAAGCTTACCCTTACCCTTACCCTTACCCTTACCCTTACCCTTACTCTTACCCTTACCCTTACACTTACCCTTGCTTTTACCCTTAAGCTTACCCTTACCCTTACCCTTACCCTTACCCTTACCCTTACCCTTACCCTTACCCTTACCCTTACCCTTACCCTTACCCTTGCTTTTACCCTTAGGCTTACCCTTACCTTTACCCTTACCCTTACCCTTACCCTTACCCTTACCCTTACCCTTGCTTTTACCCTTAAGCTTACCCTTACCCTTACCCTTACCCTAACCCTTACCCTTACCCTTACCCTTACCCTTACTTTTACCCTTAAGCTTACCCTTACCCTTACCCTTACCCTTACCCTTACCCTTACCCTTACCCTTGCTTTTACCCTTAAGCTTACCCTTACCCTTACCCTTACCCTTACCCTTACCCTTACCCTTACCCTTGCTTTTACCCTTCAGCTTACCCTTACCCTTACCCTTACCCTTACCCTTACCCTTACCCTTACCCTTACCCTTACCCTTACCCTTACCCTTGCTTTTACCCTTAGGCTTACCCTTACCTTTACCCTTACCCTTACCCTTACCCTTACCCTTACCCTTACCCTTACCCTTACCCTTACCCTTACCCTTACCCTTACCCTTGCTTTTACCCTTAAGCTTACCCTTACCCTTACCCTTACCCTTACCCTTACCCTTACCCTTACCCTTGCCTTTACCCTTAAGCTTACCCTTACCCTTACCCTTACCCTTACCCTTGCTTTTACCCTTAGGCTTACCCTTACCCTTACCCTTACCCTTACCCTTGCTTTTACCCTTAAGCTTACCCTTACCCTTACCCTTACCCTTACCCTTACCCTTACCCTTACCCTTACCCTTACCCTTACCCTTACCCTTACCCTTACCCTTACCCTTACCCTTACCCTTACCCTTACCCTTACCCTTACCCTTACCCTTGCTTTTACCCTTAGGCTTACCCTTACCTTTACCCTTACCCTTACCCTTACCCTTACCCTTACCCTTACCCTTACCCTTACCCTTACCCTTACCCTTACCCTTACCCTTGCTTTTACCCTTAAGCTTACCCTTACTCTTACCCTTACCCTTACCCTTACCCTTACCCTTTCCCTTGCTTTTACCCTTAAGCTTACCCTTACCCTTTCCCTTACCCTTACCTTTACCCTTACCCTTACCCTTACCCTTACCCTTACCCTTACCCTTCCCTTGCTTTTACCCTTAAGCTTACCCTTACCCTTACCCTTACCCTTACCCTTGCTTTTACCCTTAAGCTTACCCTTACCCTTACCCTTACCCTTACCCTTACCCTTACCCTTACCCTTACCCTTACCCTTACCCTTACCCTTACCCTTGCTTTTACCCTTAAGCTTACCCTTACCCTTACCCTTACCCTTACCCTTACCCTTGCTTTTACCCTTAAGCTTACCCTTACCCTTACCCTTACCCTTAAGCTTACCCTTACCCTTACCCTTACCCTTACCCTTACCCTTACCCTTACCCTTACCCTTGCTTTTACCCTTAAGCTTACCCTTACCCTTACCCTTACCCTTACCCTTACCCTTACCCTTACCCTTACCCTTACCCTTACCCTTGCTTTTACCCTTAGGCTTACCCTTACCTTTACCCTTACCCTTACCCTTACCCTTACCCTTACCCTTACCCTTACCCTTACCCTTACCCTTACCCTTACCCTTACCCTTACCCTTACCCTTGCTTTTACCCTTAAGCTTACCCTTACCCTTACCCTTACCCTTACCCTTACCCTCACCCTTACCCTTACCATTGCTTTTACCCTTAAGCTTACCCTTACCCTTACCCTTACCCTTACCCTTACCCTTACCCTTACCCTTACCCTTACCCTTGCTTTTACCCTTAAGCTTACCCTTACCCTTACCCTTACCCTTACCCTTACCCTTACCCTTACCCTTACCCTTACCCTTACCCTTACCCTTACCCTTACCCTTGCTTTTACCCTTAAGCTTACCCTTACCCTTACCCTAACCCTTACCCTTACCCTTACCCTTGCTTTTACCCTTAAGCTTACCCTTACCCTTACCCTTACCCTTACCCTTACCCTTACCCTTACCCTTACCCTTACCCTCACCCTTACCCTTGCTTTTACCCTTAGGCTTACCCTTACCCTTACCCCTACCCTTACCCTTGCTTTTACCCTTAAGCTTACCCTTACCCTTACCCTTACCCTTACCCTTACCCTTACCCTTACCCTTAACCTTACCCTTACCCTTACCCTTACCCTTGCTTTTACCCTTAGGCTTACCCTTACCTTTACCCTTACCCTTACCCTTACCCTTACCCTTACCCTTACCCTTACCCTTACCCTTACCCTTGCATTTACCCTTAAGCTTACCCTTACCCTTACCCTTACCCTTACCCTTACCCTTACCCTTACCCTTACCCTTACCCTTGCTTTTACCCTCAAGCTTACCCTTACCCTTACCCTTACCCTTACCCTTACCCTTACCCTTACCCTTACCCTTACCCTTGCTTTTACCCTTAAGCTTACCCTTACCCTTACCCTTACCCTTACCCTTACCCTTACCCTTACCCTTACCCTTACCCTTACCCTTACCCTTACCCTTACCCTTACCCTTGCTTTTACCCTTAAGCTTACCCTTACCCTTACCCTTACCCTTACCTTTACCCTTGCTTTTACCCTTAAGCTTACCCTGACCCTTACCCTTACCCTTACCCTTAAGCTTACCCTTACCCTTACCCTTACCCTTACCCTTACCCTTACCCTTACCCTTACCCTTACCCTTACCCTTGCTTTTACCCTTAAGCTCACCCTTACCCTTACCCTTACCCTTACCCTCACCCTTACCCTTACCCTTACCCTTACCCTTACCCTTACCCTTGCTTTTACCCTTAGGCTTACCCTTACCTTCACCCTTACCCTTACCCTTACCCTTACCCTTACCCTTGCTTTTACCCTTAAGCTTACCCTTACCCTTACCCTTACCCTTACCCTTACCCTTACCCTTACCCTTACCCTTACCCTTACCCTTACCCTTGCTTTTACCCTTAAGCTTACCTTTACACTTACCCTTACCCTTACCCTTACCCTTACCCTTACCCTTACCCTTACCCTTACCCTTACCCTTACCCTTGCTTTTACCCTTAAGCTTACCCTTACCCTCACCCTTACCCTTACCCTTACCCTTACCTTTACCCTTACCCTTACCCCTACCCTTGCTTTTACCCTTAAGCTTAACCTTACCCTTACCCTTACCCTTACCCTTACCCTTGCTTTTACCCTTAAGCTTACCCTTACCCTTACCCTTACCCTTACCCTTACCCTTACCCTTACCCTTACCCTTGCTTTTACCCTTAAGCTTACCCTTACCCTTACCCTTACCCTCACCCTTACCCTTGCTTTTACAATTAGGCTTACCCTTACCCTTACCCTTACCCTTACCCTTACCCTTACCCTTACCCTTACCCTTACCCTTACCTTTACCCTTACCCTTGCTTTTAACCTTAAGCTTACCCTTACCCTTACCCTTACCCTTACCCTCACCCTTACCCTTGCTTTTACCCTTAAGCTTACCCTTACCCTTACCCTTACCCTTACCCTTACCCTTACCCTTACCCTTACCCTAACCCTTGCTTTTACCCTTAAGCTTACCCTTACCCTTACCCTTACCCTTACCCTTAAGCTTACCCTTACCCTTACCCTTACCCTTACCCTTACCCTTACCCTTACCCTTACCCTTACCCTTACCCTTACCCTTACCCTTACCCTTACCCTTACCCTTGCTTTTACCCTTAAGCTTACCCTTACCCTTACCCTTACCCTTACCCTAACCCCTACCCTTGCTTTTACACTTAAGCTTACCCTTACCCTTACCCTTACCCTTAAGCTTACCCTTACCCTTACCCTTACCCTTACCCTTACCCTTACCCTTACCCTTACCCTTGCTTTTACCCTTAAGCTTACCCTTACCCTTACCCTTACCCTTACCCTTACCCTTACCCTTACCCTTAACCTTACCCTTACCCTTACCCTTGCTTTTACCCTTAGGCTTACCCTTACCTTTACCCTTATCCTTACCCTTACCCTTACGCTTACCCTTACCCTTACCCTTACCCTTGCTTTTACCCTTAAGCTTACCCTTACCCTTACCCTTACCCTTACCCTTACCCTTACCCTTACCCTTACCCTTACCCTAACCCTTACCCTTACCCTTACCCTTACCCTTACCCTTACCCTTGCTTTTACCCTTAAGCTTACCCTTACCCTTACCCTTACCCTTACCCTTACCCTTACCCTTACCCTTACCCTTACCCTTACCCTTACCCTTACCCTTGCTTTTACCCTTAATCTTACCCCTACCCTTACCCTTACCCTCACCCTTACCCTTGCTTTTACCCTTAGGCTTACCCTTACCCTTACCCTTACCCTTACCCTTACCCTTACCCTTACCCTTACCCTTACCCTTACCTTTACCCTTACCCTTGCTTTTACCCTTAAGCTTACCCTTACCCTTACCCTTACCCTTACCCTCACCCTTACCCTTGCTTTTACCCTTAAGCTTACCCTTACCCTTACCCTTACCCTTACCCTTACCCTTACCCTTACCCTTACCCTTACCCTAACCCTTGCTTTTACCCTTAAGCTTACCCTTACCCTTACCCTTACCCTTACCCTTAAGCTTACCCTTACCCTTACCCTTACCCTTACCCTTACCCTTACCCTTACCCTTACCCTTACCCTTACCCTTGCTTTTACCCTTAAGCTTACCCTTACCCTTACCCTTACCCTTACCCTTACCCCTACCCTTGCTTTTACCCTTAAGCTTACCCTTACCCTTACCCTTACCCTTAAGCTTACCCTTACCCTTACCCTTACCCTTACCCTTACCCTTAACCTTACCCTTACCCTTACCCTTGCTTTTACCCTTAAGCTTACCCTTACCCTTACCCTTACCCTTACCCTTACCCTTAACCTTACCCTTACCCTTACCCTTACCCTTGCTTTTACCCTTAAGCTTACCCTTACCCTTACCCTTACCCTTACCCTTACCCTTACCCTTACCCTTACCCTTACCCTTACCCTTACCCTTACCCTTGCTTTTACCCTTAAGCTTACCTTTACACTTACCCTTACCCTTACCCTTACCCTTACCCTTACCCTTACCCTTACCCTTACCCTTACCCTTACCCTTGCTTTTACCCTTAAGCTTACCCTTACCCTTACCCTTACCCTTACCCTTACCCTTACCTTTACCCTTACCCTTACCCCTACCCTTGCTTTTACCCTTAAGCTTAACCTTACCCTTACCCTTACCCTTACCCTTACCCTTACCCTTGCTTTTACCCTTAAGCTTACCCTTACCCTTACCCTTACCCTTACCCTTACCCTTACCCTTACCCTTACCCTTGCTTTTACCCTTAAGCTTACCCTTACCCTTACCCTTACCCTCACCCTTACCCTTGCTTTTACAATTAGGCTTACCCTTACCCTTACCCTTACCCTTACCCTTACCCTTACCCTTACCCTTACCCTTACCTTTACCCTTACCCTTGCTTTTAACCTTAAGCTTACCCTTACCCTTACCCTTACCCTTACCCTCACCCTTACCCTTGCTTTTACCCTTAAGCTTACCCTTACCCTTACCCTTACCCTTACCCTTACCCTAACCCTTGCTTTTACGCTTAAGCTTACCCTTACCCTTACCCTTACCCTTACCCTTAAGCTTACCCTTACCCTTACCCTTACCCTTACCCTTACCCTTACCCTTACCCTTACCCTTACCCTTACCCTTACCCTTACCCTTACCCTTACCCTTGCTTTTACCCTTAAGCTTACCCTTACCCTTACCCTTACCCTTACCCTTACCCCTACCCTTGCTTTTACACTTAAGCTTACCCTTACCCTTACCCTTACCCTTAAGCTTACCCTTACCCTTACCCTTACCCTTACCCTTACCCTTACCCTTACCCTTACCCTTGCTTTTACCCTTAAGCTTACCCTTACCCTTACCCTTACCCTTACCCTTACCCTTACCCTTAACCTTACCCTTACCCTTACCCTTACCCTTGCTTTTACCCTTAGGCTTACCCTTACCTTTACCCTTATCCTTACCCTTACCCTTACGCTTACCCTTACCCTTACCCTTACCCTTGCTTTTACCCTTAAGCTTACCCTTACCCTTACCCTTACCCTTACCCTTACCCTTACCCTTACCCTTACCCTTACCCTTACCCTTACCCTTACCCTTACCCTTACCCTTACCCTTACCCTTACCCTTGCTTTTACCCTTAAGCTTACCCTTACCCTTACCCTTACCCTTACCCTTACCCTTACCCTTACCCTTACCCTTACCCTTACCCTTACCCTTGCTTTTACCCTTAATCTTACCCCTACCCTTACCCTTACCCTCACCCTTACCCTTGCTTTTACCCTTAGGCTTACCCTTACCCTTACCCTTACCCTTACCCTTACCCTTACCCTTACCCTTACCCTTACCCTTACCTTTACCCTTACCCTTGCTTTTACCCTTAAGCTTACCCTTACCCTTACCCTTACCCTTACCCTCACCCTTACCCTTGCTTTTACCCTTAAGCTTACCCTTACCCTTACCCTTACCCTTACCCTTACCCTTACCCTTACCCTTACCCTTACCCTTACCCTAACCCTTGCTTTTACCCTTAAGCTTACCCTTACCCTTACCCTTACCCTTACCTTTAAGCTTACCCTTACCCTTACCCTTACCCTTACCCTTACCCTTACCCTTACCCTTACCCTTACCCTTGCTTTTACCCTTAAGCTTACCCTTACCCTTACCCTTACCCTTACCCTTACCCCTACCCTTGCTTTTACCCTTAAGCTTACCCTTACCCTTACCCTTACCCTTAAGCTTACCCTTACCCTTACCCTTACCCTTACCCTTACCCTTACCCTTACCCTTACCCTTACCCTTACCCTTGCTTTTACCCTTAAGCTTACCCTTACCCTTACCCTTACCCTTACCCTTACCCTTAACCTTACCCTTACCCTTACCCTTACCCTTGCTTTTACCCTTAGGCTTACCCTTACCTTTACCCTTATCCTTACCCTTACCCTTACCCTTACCCTTACCCTTACCCTTACCCTTGCTTTTACCCTTAAGCTTACCCTTACCCTTACCCTTACCCTTACCCTTACCCTTACCCTTACCCTTACCCTTACCCTTACCCTTACCCTTACCCTTACCCTTACCCTTACCCTTACCCTTGCTTTTACCCTTAAGCTTACCCTTACCCTTACCCTTACCCTTACCCTTACCCTTACCCTTACCCCTACCCTTGCTTTTACCCTTAAGCTTAACCTTACCCTTACCCTTACCCTTACCCTTACCCTTACCCTTACCCTTGCTCTTACCCTTAAGCTTACCCTTACCCTTACCCTTACCCTTACCCTTACCCTTACCCTTACCCTTACCCTTGCTTTTACCCTTAAGCTTACCCTTACCCTTACCCTTACCCTTACCCTTGCTTTTACCCTTAGGCTTACCCTTACCCTTACCCTCACCCTTACCCTTGCTTTTACCCTTAAGCTTAACCTTACCCTTACCCTTACACTTACCCTTACCCTTACCCTTACCCTTACCCTTACCCTTACCCTTACCCTTACCCTTACCCTTGTCCTTGCTTTTACCCTTAAGCTTACCCTTACCCTTACCCTTACCCTTACCCTTACCCTTACCCTCACCCTTACCCTTGCTTTTACCCTTAAGCTTACCCTTACCCTTACCCTTACCCTTACCCTTACCCTTACCCTTACCCTTACCCTTGTCCTTGCTTTTACCCTTAAGCTTACCCTTACCCTTACCCTTACCCTTACCCTTACCCTTACCCTCACCCTTACCCTTGCTTTTACCCTTAAGCTTAACCTTACCCTTACCCTTACACTTACCCTTACCCTTACCCTTACCCTTACCCTTACCCTTACCCTTACCCTTACCCTTGTCCTTGCTTTTACCCTTAAGCTTACCCTTACCCTTACCCTTACCCTTACCCTTACCCTTACCCTTACCCTCACCCTTACCCTTGCTTTTACCCTTAAGCTTACCCTTACCCTTACCCTTACCCTTACCCTCACCCTTACCCTTGCTTTTACCCTTAAGCTTACCCTTAAGCTTACCCTTACCCTTACCCTTACCCTTACCCTTACCCTTACCCTTACCCTTACCCTTCCCCTTACCCTTACCCTTACCCTTACCCTTACCCTTACCCTTGCTTTTACCCTTAGGCTTACCCTTACCTTTACCCTTACCCTTACCCTTACCCTTACCCTTACCCTCACCCTTACCCTTGCTTTTACCCTTAAGCTTACCCTTACCCTTACCCTTACCCTTACCCTTACCCTTGCTTTTACCCTTAAGCTTTCCCTTACCCTTACCCTTGCCCTTACCCTTACCCTTGCTTTTACCCTTAGGCTTACCCTTACCCTTACCCTTACCCTTACCCTTGATTTTACCCTTAAGCTTACCCTTACACTTACCCTTACCCTTACCCTTACCCTTACCCTTACCCTTACCCTTACCCTTACCCTTACCCTTACCCTTACCCTTGCTTTAACCCTTAGGCTTACCCTTACCTTTACCCTTACCCTTACCCTTACCCTTACCCTTACCCTTACCCTTACCCTCACCTTTACCCTTACCCTTACCCTTACCCTTGCTTTTACCCTTAAGCTTACCCTTACCCTTACCCTCACCCTTACCCTTACCCTTACCCTTGCTTATACCCTTAAGCTTACCCTTACCCTTACCCTTACCCTTACCCTTACCCTTACCCTTACCCTTACCCTTACCCTCACCCTTACCCTTGCTTCTACCCTTAGGCTTACCCTTACCTTTACCCTTACCCTTACCCTTACCCTTACCCTTACCCTTACCCTTACCCTTACCCTTACCCTTACCCTTACCCTTACCCTTACCCTTGCTTTTACCCTTAAGCTTACCCTTACCCTTACCCTTACACTTACCCTTACCCAAACCCTTACCCTTGCTTTTACCCTTTAGCTTACCCTTACACTTACCCTTACCCTTACCCTTACCCTTACCCTTACCCTTACCCTTACCCTTACCCTTACCCTTACCCTTACCCTTACCCTTACCCTTACCCTTACCCTTGCTTTTACCCTTAAGCTTACCCTTACCCTTACCCTTACCCTTACCCTTACCCTTACCCTTACCCTTGCTTTTACCCTTTAGCTTACCCTTACCCTTACCCTTACCCTTACCCTTACCCTTGCTTTTACCCTTAGGCTTACCCTTACCTTTACCCTTACCCTTACCCTTACCCTTACCCTCACCCTTGCTTTTACCCTTAAGCTTACCCTTACCCTTACCCTTACCCTTACCCTTACCCTTACCCTTACCCTTACCCTTACCCTTACCCTTACCCTTACCCTTACCCTTACCCTTACCCTTACCCTTACCCTTACCCTTACCCTTACCCTTACCCTTACCCTTACCCTTACCCTTACCCTTACCCTCACCCTTACCCTTACCCTTGCTTTTACCCTTAAGCTTACCCTTACCCTTACCCTTACCCTTACCCTTACCCTTACCCTTACCCTTACCCTTACCCTTACCCTTACCCTTGCTTTTACCCTTAGGCTTACCCTAACCTTTACCCTTACCCTTACCCCTACCCTTACCCTTACCCTTACCCTTGCTTTTACCCTTAAGCTTACCCTTACCCTTACCCTTACCCTTACCCTTGCTTTTACCCTTAGGCTTACCCTTACCCTTACCCTTACCCTTACCCTTAAGCTTACCCTTACCCTTACCCTTACCCTTACCCTTACCCTTACCCTTACCCTTACCCTTACCCTTACCCTTACCCTTACCCTTGCTTTTACCCTTAAGCTTACCCTTACCCTTACCCTTACACTTACCCTTACCCTTACCCTTACCCTTACCCTTACCCTTACCCTAACCCTTACCCTTACCCTTGCTGTTACCCTTAGGCTTACCCTTACCTTTACCCTTACCCTTACCCTTACCCTTAAGCTTACCCTTACCCTTACCCTTACCCTTACCCTCACCCTTACTTTTACCCTTACCCTTACCCTTACCCTTGCTTTTACCCTTAAGCTTACCCTTACCCTTACCCTTACACTTACCCTTACCCTTACCCTTACCCTTACCCTTACCCTTACACTTACCCTTACCCTAACCCTTACCCTTACCCTTGCTTTTACCCTTAGGCTTACCCTTACCTTTACCCTTACCCTTACTCTCACCCTTACCCTTACCCTTACCCCTACCCTTACCCTTACCCTTACCCTTGCTTTTACCCTTAAGCTTACCCTTACCCTTACCCTTACCCTTACCCTTACCCTTACCCTTACCCTTACCCTCACCCTTGCTTTTACCCTTAAGCTTACCCTTACCCTTACCCTTACCCTTACCCTTACCCTTACCCTTACCCTTGCTTTTACCCTTAAGCTTACCCTTACCCTTACCCTTACCCTTACCCTTACCCTTGCTTTCACCCTTAGGCTTACCCTTACCCTTACCCTTACCCTTACCCTTGCTTTTACCCTTAAGCTTACCCTTACCCTTACCCTTACCCTTACTCTTACCCTTACCCTTACCCTTACCCTTACCCTTACCCTTACCCTTACCCTTGCTTTCACCCTTAGGCTTACCCTTACCTTTACCCTTACCCTTACCCTTACCCACACCCTTACCCTTACCCTTACCCTTACCCTTACCCTTACCTTTACCCTTGCTTTTACCCTTAAGCTTACCCTTACCCTTACCCTTACCCTTACCCTTACCCTTACCCTTACCCTTACCCTTACCCTTACCCTTACCCTTACCCTTACCCTTACCCTTACCCTTACCCTTACCCTTACCCTTGATTTTACCCTTAAGCTTACCCTTACCCTTACCCTTACCCTTACCCTTACCCTTACCCTTACCCTTACCCTTACCCTTACCCTTGCTTTTACCCTTAAGCTTACCCTTACCCTTACCCTTACCCTTACCCTTGAGCCTACCCTTACCCTTACCCTTACCCTTACCCTTACCCTTACCCTTACCCTTACCCTTGCTTTTACCCTTAAGCTTACCCTCACCCTTACCCTTACCCTTACCCTTACCCTTGCTTTTACCCTTACCCTTATCCTTACCCTTAAGCTTACCCTTACCCTTACCCTTACCCTTACCCTTACCCTTACCCTTACCCTTACCCTTACCCTTACCCTTACCCTTACCCTTGCTTTTACCCTTAAGCTTACCCTTACCCTTACCCTTACCCTTACCCTTACCCTTACCCTTGCTTTTACCCTTAGGCTTACCCTTACCTTTACCCTTACCCTTACCCTTACCCTTACCCTTACCCTTACCCTTACCCTTACCCTTGCTTTTACCCTTAAGCTTACCCTTACCCTTACCCTTACCCTTACCCTTACCCTTACCCTTACCCTTACCCTTACCCTTACCCTCACCCTTGCTTTTACCCTTAAGCTTACCCTTACCCTTACCCTTACCCTTACCCTTACCCTTACCCTTACCCTTACCCTTACCCTTACCCTTACCCTTACCCTTACCCTTACCCTTACCCTTACCCTTACCCTTACCCTTACCCTTACCCTTACCCTTACCCTCACCCTTACCCTTACCCTTGCTTTTACCCTTAAGCTTACCCTTACCCTTACCCTTACCCTTACCCTTACCCTTACCCTTACCCTTACCCTTACCCTTACCCTTACCCTTACCCTTACCCTTGCTTTTACCCTTAGGCTTACCCTTACCTTTACCCTTACCCTTACCCCTACCCTTACCCTTACCCTTACCCTTGCTTTTACCCTTAAGCTTACCCTTACCCTTACCCTTACCCTTACCCTTGCTTTTACCCTTAGGCTTACCCTTACCCTTACCCTTACCCTTACCCTTAAGCTTACCCTTACCCTTACCCTTACCCTTACCCTTACCCTTACCCTTACCCTTACCCTTACCCTTACCCTTACCCTTACCCTTACCCTTACCCTTACCCTTGCTTTTACCCTTAAGCTTATTCTTACCCTTACCCTTACACTTACCCTTACCCTTACCCTTACCCTTACCCTTACCCTTACCCTTACCCTAACCCTTACCCTTACCCTTGCTTTTACCCTTAGGCTTACCCTTACCTTTACCCTTACCCTTACCCTTACCCTTAAGCTTACCCTTACCCTTACCCTTACCCTTACCCTTACCCTCACCCTTACCCTTACCCTTACCCTTACCCTTACCCTTACCCTTACCCTTACCCTTACCCTTACCCTTACCCTTGCTTTTACCCTTAAGCTTACCCTTACCCTTACCCTTACACTTACCCTTACCCTTACCCTTACCCTTACCCTTACCCTTACCCTTACCCTTACCCTTACCCTTACCCTTACCCTTACCCTTACCCTAACCCTTACCCTTACCCTTGCTTTTACCCTTAGGCTTACCCTTACCTTTACCCTTACCCTTACCCTTACCCTTACCCTTACCCTTACCCTTATCCTTACCCTTACCCTTGCTTTTACCCTTAAGCTTACCCTTACCCTTACCCTTACCCTTACCCTTACCCTTACCCTTACCCTTACCCTTACCCTTACCCTTGCTTTTACCCTTGCTTTTACCCTTAAGCTTACCCTTACCCTTACCCTTACCCTTACCCTTACCCTCACCCTTACCCTTACCCTTACCCTTGCTTTTACCCTTAAGCTTACCCTTACCCTTACCCTTACCCTTACCCTTACCCTTACCCTTACCCTTACCCTCACCCTTGCTTTTACCCTTAAGCTTACCCTTACCCTTACCCTTACCCTTACCCTTACCCTTACCCTTACCCTTACCCTTACCCTTACCTTTACCCTTACCCTTACCCTTACCCTTACCCTTACCCTTACCCTCACCCTTACCCTTACCCTTGCTTTTACCCTTAAGCTTACCCTTACCCTTACCCTTACCCTTACCCTTACCCTTACCCTTACCCTTACCCTTACCCTTACCCTTACCCTTACCCTTACCCTTGCTTTTACCCTTAGGCTTACCCTTACCTTTACCCTTACCCTTACCCTTACCCTTACCCTTACCCTTACCCTTACCCTTGCTTTTACCCTTAAGCTTATCCTTACCCTTACCCTTACCCTTACCCTTGCTTTTACCCTTAGGCTTACCCTTACCCTTACCCTTACCCTTACCCTTAAGCTTACCCTTACCCTTACCCTTACCCTTACCCTTACCCTTACCCTTACCCTTACCCTTACCCTTACCCTTACCCTTACCCTTACCCTTGCTTTTACCCTTAAGCTTACCCTTACCCTTACCCTTACACTTACCCTTACCCTTACCCTTACCCTTACCCTTACCCTTACCCTTACCCTTACCCTAACCCTTACCCTTACCCTTGCTTTTACCCTTAGGCTTACCCTTACCTTTACCCTTACCCTTACCCTTACCCTTAAGCTTACCCTTACCCTTACCCTTACCCTTACCCTTACCCTTACCCTTACCCTTACCCTTACCCTTACCCTTACCCTTACCCTTACCCTTGCTTTTACCCTTAAGCTTACCCTTACCCTTACCCTTACACTTACCCTTACCCTTACCTATACCCTTACCCTTACCCTTACCCTTACCCTTACCCTAACCCTTACCCTTACCCTTGCTTTTACCCTTAGGCTTACCCTTACCTTTACCCTTACCCTTACCCTTACCCTTACCCTTACCCTTACCCTTACCCTTACCCTTACCCTTACCCTTACCCTTACCCTTACCCTTACCCTTGCTTTTACCCTTAAGCTTACCCTTACCCTTACCCTTACCCTTACCCTTACCCTTACCCTTACCCTTACCCTTACCCTTGCTTTTACCCTTAAGCTTACCCTTACCCTTACCCTTACCCTTACCCTTACCCTCACCCTTACCCTTACCCTTACCCTTGCTTTTACCCTTAAGCTTACCCTTACCCTTACCCTTACCCTTACCCTTACCCTTACCCTTACCCTTACCCTTACCCTTACCCTTGCTTTCACCCTTAAGCTTACCCTTACCCTTACCCTTACCCTTACCCTTACCCTTACCCTTACCCTTACCCTTACCCTTACCCTTACCCTTACCCTTACCCTTACCCTTACCCTTACCCTTACCCTTACCCTTACCCTTACCCTTACCCTTGCTTTTACCCTTAGGCTTACCCTTACATTTACCCTTACCCTTACCCTTACCCTTACCCTTACCCTTGCTTTAACCCATAAGCTTACCCTTACCCTCACCCTTACCCTTACCCTTACCCTTGCTTTTACCCTTAAGCTTACCCTTACCCTTACCCTTACCCTTACCCTTACCCTTGTTTTACCCTTAGGCTTACCCTTACCCTTACCCTTGCTTTTACCCTTAAGCTTACCCTTACACTTACCCTTACCCTTACCCTTACCCTTACCCTTACCCTTACCCTTACCTTTACCCTTACCCTTGCTTTTACCCTTAGGCTTACCCTAACCTTTACCCTTACCCTTACCCTTACCCTTACCCTTACCCTTACCCTTACCCTTACCCTAACCCATACCCTTACCCTTGCTTTTACCCTTAAGCTTACCCTTACCCTCACCCTTACCCTTACCCTTACCCTTACCCTTACCCTTCCCTTACCCTTGCTTTTACCCTTAAGCTTACCCTTACCCTTACCCTTACCCTCACCCTTACCCTTACCCTTGCTTATACCCTTAAGCTTACCCTTACCCTTACCCTTACCCTTACCCTTACCCTTACCCTTACCCTTACCCTTACCCTTACCCTTGCTTTTACCCTTAGGCTTACCCTTACCTTTACCCTTACCCTTACCCTTACCCTTACCCTTGCTTTTACCCTCAAGCTTACCCTTACCCTTACCCTTACCCTTACCCTAACCCTTACCCTTGCTTTTACCCTTAAGCTAACCCTTACCCTTACCCTTACCCTTACCCTTACCCTTACCCTTACCCTTACCCTTACCCTTGCTTTTACCCTTAAGCTTACCCTTACCCTTACCCTTACCCTTACCCTTACCCTTACCCTTACCCTTACCCTTACCCTTACCCTTACCCTTACCCTTGCTTTTACCCTAAGGCTTACCCTTACCTTTACCCTTACCCTTACCCATACCCTTGCTTTTACCCTTAAGCTTACACTTACCCTTACCCTTACCCTTACCCTTACCCTTACCCTTGCTTTTACACTTAAGCTTACCCTTACCCTTACCCTTACCCTTACCCTTACCCTTACCCTTACCCTTACCCTTACCCTTACCCTTACCCTTACCCTTGCTTTTACCCTTACCCTTACCCTTGCTTTTACCCTTAGGCTTACCCTTACCCTTACCCTTACCCTTACCCTTACCCTTACCCTTACCCTTACCCTTGCTTTTACCCTTAAGCTTACCCTTACCCTTACCCTTACCCTTACCCTTACCCTTACCCTTACCCTTACCCTTACCCTTACCCTTACCCTTACCCTTACCCTTACCCTTACCCTTGCTTTTACCCTTAAGCTTACCCTTACCCTTACCCTTACCCTTACCCTTACCCTTACCCTTACCCTTACCCTTACCCTTACCCTTACCCTTACACTTGCTTTTACCCTTAAGCTTACCCTTACCCTTACCCTTACCCTTACCCTTACCCTTACCCTTACCCTTACCCTTGCTTTTACCCTTAAGCTTACCCTTACCCTTACCCTTACCCTTACCCTTACCCTTACCCTTACCCTTACCCTTACCCTTACCCTTACCCTTACCCTTACCCTTACCCTTACCCTTACCCTTACCCTTACCCTTACCCTTACCCTTACCCATACCCTTGCTTTTACCCTTAGGCTTACCCTTACCTTTACCCTTACCCTTACCCTTACCTTTACCCTTACCCTTACCCTTACCCTTGCTTTTACCCTTAAGCTTACCCTTACCCTTACCCTTACCCTTACCCTTACCCTTGCTTTTACCCTTAAGCTTACCCTTACCCTTACCCTTACCCTTACCCTTACCCTTGCTTTTACCCTTAGGCTTACCCTTACCCTTACCCTTACCCTTACCCTTACCCTTACCCTTACCCTTACCCTTACCCTTACCCTTACCCTTACCCTTACCCTCACCCTTGCTTTTACCCTTAAGCTTACCCTTACCCTTACCCTTACCCTTACCCTTACCCTTACCCTTACCCTTACCCTTACCCTTACCCTTACCCTTACCCTTACCCTTACCCTTACCCTTGCTTTTACCCTTAGGCTTACCCTTACCTTTACCCTTACCCTTACCCTTACCCTTACCCTTACCCTTACCCTTACCCTTACCCTTACCCTTGCTTTTACCCTTAAGCTTACCCTTACCCTTACCCTTACCCTTACCCTTACCCTTACCCTTGCTTTTACCCTTAAGCTTACCCTTACCCTTACCCTTACCCTTACCCTTACCCTTACCCTTACCCTTGCTTTTACCCTTAAGCTTACCCTTACCCTTACCCTTACCCTTACCCTTACCCTTACCCTCACCCTTGCTTTTACCCTTAAGCTTACCCTTACCCTTACCCTTACCCTTACCCTTACCCTTACCCTTACCCTTACCCTTACCCTTACCCTTACCCTTACCCTTACCCTTACCCTAACCCTTACCCTTACCCTTACCCTTACCCTTACCCTTACCCTTGCTTTTACCCTTAGGCTTACCCTTACCTTTACCCTTACCCTTACCCTTACCCTTACCCTCACCCTTACCCTTGCTTTTACCCTTAAGCTTACCCTTACCCTTACCCTTACCCTTACCCTTACCCTTACCCTTACCCTTGCTTTTACCCTTAAGCTTTCCCTTACCCTTACCCTTACCCTTACCCTTACCCTTGCTTTTACCCTTAGGCTTACCCTTACCCTTACCCTTACCCTTACCCTTGATTTTACCCTTAAGCTTACCCTTACACTTACCCTTACCCTTACCCTTACCCTTACCCTTACCCTTACCCTTACCCTTACCCTTACCCTTACCCTTACCCTTGCTTTTACCCTTAGGCTTACCCTTACCTTTACCCTTACCCTTACCCTTACCCTTACCCTTACCCTTACCCTTACCCTTACCCTCACCCTTACCCTTACCCTTACCCTTACCCTTGCTTTTACCCTTAAGCTTACCCTTACCCTTACCCTTACCCTTACCCTTACCCTCACCCTTACCCTTACCCTTACCCTTGCTTATACCCTTAAGCTTACCCTTACCCTTACCCTTACCCTTACCCTTACCCTTACCCTTACCCTTACCCTTACCCTTACCCTTACCCTTACCCTTACCCTTACCCTTGCTTTTACCCTTAGGCTTACCCTTACCTTTACCCTTACCCTTACCCTTACCCTTACCCTTACCCTTACCCTTACCCTTACCCTTACCCTTACCCTTACCCTTACCCTTACCCTTGCTTTTACCCTTAAGCTTACCCTTACCCTTACCCTTACCCTTACCCTTACCCAAACCCTTACCCTTGCTTTTACCCTTTAGCTTACCCTTACACTTACCCTTACCCTTACCCTTACCCTTACCCTTACCCTTACCCTTACCCTTACCCTTACCCTTACCCTTACCTTTACCCTTACCCTTACCCTTACCCTTACCCTTGCTTTTACCCTTAAGCTTACCCTTACCCTTACCCTTACCCTTACCCTTACCCTTACCCTTACCCTTACCCTTACCCTTGCTTTTACCCTTTAGCTTACCCTTACCCTTACCCTTACCCTTACCCTTACCCTTGCTTTTACCCTTAGGCTTACCCTTACCTTTACCCTTACCATTACCCTTACCCTTACCCTTACCCTTACCCTTACCCTTACCCTTGCTTTCACCCTTAAGCTTACCCTTACCCTTACCCTTACCCTTACCCTTACCCTTACCCTTGCTTTTACCCTTAAGCTTACCCTTACCCTTACCCTTACCCTTACCCTTACCCTTGCTTTTACCCTTAGGCTTACCCTTACCCTTACCCTTACCCTTACCCTTGCTTTTACCCTTAAGCTTACCCTTACCCTTACCCTTACTCTTACCCTTACCCTCACCCTTACCCTTACCCTTACCCTTACCCTTACCCTTACCCTTACCCTTACCCTTACCCTTGCTTTTACCCTTAGGCTTACCCTTACCTTTACCCTTACCCTAACCCTTACCCTTACCCTTACCCTTACCCTTGCTTTTACCCTTAAGCTTACCCTTACCCTTACCCTTACCCTTACCCTTACCCTTACCCTTACCCTTACCCTTACCCTTACCCTTACCCTTACCCTTGCTTTTACCCTTAAGCTTACCCTTACCCTTACCCTTACCCTTACCCTTACCCTTACCCTTACCTTACCCTTGCCCTTACCCTTGCTTTTACCCTTAAGCTTACCCTTACCCTTACCCTTACCCTTACCCTTACCCTTACCCTTACCCTAACCCTTACCCTTGCTTTTACCCTTAAGCTTACCCTTACCCTTACCCTTACCCTTACCCTTACCCTTACCCTTACCTTTACCCTTACCCTTACACTTACCCTTACCCTTACCCTTACCCTTACCCTTACCCTTACCCTTGCTTTTACCCTTAAGCTTACCCTTACCCTTACCCTTACCCTTACCCTTACCCATACCCTTACCCTAACCCTTGCTTTTACCCTTAGGCTTACCCTTACCTTTACCCTTACCCTTACCCTTACCCTTACCCTTACCCTTACCCTTACCCTTGCTTTTACCCTTAAGCTTACCCTTACCCTTACCCTTACCCTTACCCTTACCCTTACCCTTGCTTTTACCCTTAAGCTTACCCTTGCCCTTACCCTTACCCTTACCCTTACCCTTGCTTTTACCCTTAGGCTTACCCTTACCCTTACCCTTGCTTTTACTTTTAAGCTTAGCCTTACCCTTACCCTTACTCTTACCCTTACCCTTACCCTTACCCTTACCCTTACCCTTACCCTTACCCTTACCCTTACCCTTGCTTTTACCCTTAGGCTTACCCTTACCTTTACCCTTACCCTAACCCTTACCCTCACCCTTACCCTTACCCTTACCCTTGCTTTTACCCTTAAGCTTACCCTTACCCTTACCCTTACCCTTACCCTTACCCTTACCCTTGCTTTTACCCTTAAGCTTACCCTTACCCTTACCCTTACCCTTACCCTTACCCTTACCCTTACCCTTACCCTTACCCTTACCCTTGCTTTAACCCTTAAGCTTACCCTTACCCTTACCCTTACCCTTACCCTTACCCTTACCCTTACCCTTACCCTTACCCTTACCCTTACCCTTATCCTTGCTTTTACCCTTAGGCTTACCCTTACCTTTACCCTTACCTTTACCCTTACCCTTACCCTTACCCTTGCTTTTACCCTTAAGCTTACCCTTACCCTTACCCTTACCCTTACCCTTAAGCTTACCCTTACCCTTACCCTTACCCTTACCCTTACCCTTACCCTTACCCTTGCTTTTACCCTTAAGCTTACCCTTACCCTTACCCTTACCCTTACCCTTGCTTTTACCCTTAAGCTTACCCTTACCCTTACCCTTACCCTTACCCTTAAGCTTTCCCTTACCCTTACCCTTACCCTTACCCTTACCCTTACCCTTACCCTTACCCTTACCCTTACCCTTACCCTTACCCTTACCCTTACCCTAACCCTTACCCTTACCCTTACCCTTACCCTTGCTTTTACCCTTAAGCTTACCCTTACCCTTACCCTTACCCTTACCCTTAAGCTTACCCTTACCCTTACCCTTACCCTTACCCTCACCCTTTCTCTTACTCTTGCTTTTACCCTTAAGCTTACCCTTACCCTTACCCTTAAGCTTACCCTTACCCTTACCCTTACCCTTGCTTTTACCCTTAAGCTTACCCTTACCCTTACCCTTACCCTTACCCTTACGCTTACCCTTACCCTTACCCTTACCCTTACCCTTACCCTTACCCTTACCCTTACCCTTACCCTTACCCTTACCCTTGCTTTTACCCTTAAGCTTAACCTTACCCTTACCCTTACCCTTACCCTTGCTTTTACCCTTAAGCTTACCCTTACCCTTACCCTTACCCTTACCCTTAAGCTTACCCTTACCCTTACCCTTACCCTTACCCTTACCCTTACCCTTACCCTTACCCTTACCCTTACCCTTACCCTTGCTTTTACCCTTAAGCTTACCCTTACCCTTACCCTTAACCTTACCCTTACCCTTACCCTTACCCTTACCCTTACCCTTGCTTTTACCCTTAGGCTTACCCTTACCTTTACCCTTACCCTTACCCTTACCCTTACCCTTACCCTTACCCTTACCCTTACCCTTACCTTTACCCTTACCCTTGCTTTTACCCTTAAGCTTACCCTTACCCTTACCCTTACCCTTACCCTTACCCTTACTCTTGCTTTTACCCTTAAGCTTACCCTTACCCTTACCCTTACCCTTACCCTTACCCTTACCCTTGCTTTTACCCTTAGGCTTACCCTTACCCTTTCCCTTACCCTTACCCTTGCTTTTACCCTTAAGCTTACCCTTACCCTTACCCTTACCCTTACCCTTACCCTTACCCTTACCCTTACCCTTACCCTTACCCTTACCCTTACCCTTACCCTTACCCTTACCCTTACCCTTACCCTTACCCTTGCTTTTACCCTTAAGCTTACCCTTACCCTTACCCTTAACCTTACCCTTACCCTTACCCTTACCCTTACCCTTACCCTTGCTTTTACCCTTAGGCTTACCCTTACCCTTACCCTTACCCTTACCCTTACCCTTACCCTTACCCTTACCCTTACCCTTACCCTTACCCTTACCCTTACCCTTACCCTTACCCTTACCCTTACCCTAACCCTTACCCTTACCCTTACCCTTACCCTTACCCTTGCTTTTACCCTTAGGCTTACCCTTACCTTTACCCTTACCCTTACCCTTACCCTTACCCTTACCCTTACCCTTACCCTTACCCTTGCTCTTACCCTTAAGCTTACCCTTACCCTTACCCTTACCCTTACCCTTACCCTTACCCTTACCCTTACCCTTACCCTTACCCTTACCCTCACCCTTACTTTTACCCTTAAGCTTACCCTTACCCTTACCCTTACCCTTGCTTTTACCCTTAAGCTTACCCTTACCCTTACCCTTACCCTTACCCTTACCCTTGCTTTTACCCTTAGGCTTACCCTTACCCTTACCCTTACCCTTACCCTTGCTTTTACCCTTAAGCTTACCCTTACCCTTACCCTTACCCTTACTCTTACCCTTACCCTTACCCTTACCCTTGCTTTTAACCTTAGGCTTACCCTTACCTTTACCCTTACCCTTACCCTTACCCTTACCCTTACCCTTACCCTTACCCTTACCCTTACCCTTACCCTTACCCTTGCTTTTACCCTTAAGCTAACCCTTACCCTTACCCTTACCCTTAACCTTACCCTTACCCTTGCTTTTACCCTTAAGCTCACCCTTACCCTTACCCTTACCCTTACCCTTACACTTACCCTTACCCCGACCCTTACCCTTGCTTTTACCCTTAAGCTTACCCTTACCCTTACCCTTACCCTTACCCTTAAGCTTACCCTCACCCTTACCCTTACCCTTACCCTTACCCTTACCCTTACCCTTGCTTTTACCCTTAAGCTTACCCTTACCCTTACCCTTACCCTTACCCTTACCCTTGCTTTTACCCTTAAGCTTACCCTTACCCTTACCCTTACCCTTACCCTTAAGCTTACCCTTAACCTTACCCTTACCCTTACCCTTACCCTTACCCTTGCTTTTACCCTTAAGCTTACCCTTACCCTTACCCTTACCCTTACCCTAACCCTTACCCTTAACCTTACCCTTACCCTTACCCTTACCCTTACCCTTACCCTTGCTTTTACCCTTAGGCTTACCCTTACCTTTACCCTTACCATTACCCTTACCCTTACCCTTACCCTTACCCTTACCCTTACCCTTGCTTTTACCCTTAAGCTTACCCTTACCCTTACCCTTACCCTTACCCTTACCCTTACCCTTACCCTTACCCTTACCCTTGCTTTTACCCTTAAGCTTACCCTTACCCTTACGCTTACCCTTACCCTTACCCTTACCCTTACCCTTACCCTTACCCTTACCCTTACCCTTGCTTTTACCCTTAAGCTTACCCTTACCCTTACCCTTACTCTTACCCTTACCCTTACCCTTACCCTTACCCTTGCTTTTACCCTTAAGCTTACCCTTACCCTTACCCTTACCCTTACCCTTACCCTTACCCTTACCCTTGCTTTTACCCTTAGGCTTACCCTTACCTTTAGCCTTACCCTTACCCTTACCCTTACCCTTACCCTTACCCTTGCTTTTACCCTTAAGCTTACCCTTACCCTTACCCTTACCCTTACCCTTACCCTTACCCTTACCCTTACCCTTGCTTTTACCCTTAAGCTTACCCTTACCCTTACCCTTACCCTTACACTTACCCTTGCTTTTACCCTTAGGCTTACCCTTACCCTTACCCTTACCCTTAAGCTTACCCTTACCCTTACCCTTACCCTTACCCTTACCCTTACCCTTACCCTTACCCTTACCCTTACCCTTGCTTTTACCCTTAAGCTTACCCTTACCCTTACCCTTACCCTTACCCTTACCCTTACCCTTACCCTTACCCTTACCCTTACCCTTACCCTTACCCTTGCTTTGACCCTTAGGCTTACCCTTACCTTTACCCTTACCCTTACCCTTACCCTTACCCTTACCCTTACCCTTACCCTTACCCTTACCCTTACCCTTACCCTTACCCTTACCCTTGCTTTTACCCTTAAGCTTACCCTTACCCTTACCCTTACCCTTACCCTTACCCTTACCCTTACCCTTGCTTTTACCCTTAAGCTTACCCTTACCCTTACCCTTGCTTTTACCCTTAGGCTTACCCTTACCCTTACCCTTACCCTTACCCTTGCTTTTACCCTTAAGCTTACCCTTACCCTTACCCTTACCCTTACCCTTACCCTTACCCTTACCCTTACCCTCACCCTTACCCTTACCCTTACCCTTACCCTTACCCTTGCTTTTACCCTTAGGCTTAACCTTACCTTTACCCTTACCCTTACCCTTACCCTTACCCTTACCCTTACCCTCACCCTTACCCTTACCCTTACCCTTACCCTTGCTTTTACCCTTAGGCTTAACCTTACCTTTACCCTTACCCTTACCCTTACCTTTACCCTTACCCTTACCCTTACCCTTACCCTTACCCTTACCCTTACCCTTACCCTTACCCTTACCCTTACCCTTACCCTTACCCTTACCCTTACCCTTGCTTTTACCCTTAAGCTTACCCTTACCCTCACCCTTACCCTTACCCTTACCCTAACCCTTACCCTTACCCTTGCTTTTACCCTTAAGCTTACCCTTACCCTTACCCTTACCCTTACCCTCACCCTTACCCTTACCCTTACCCTTGCTTATACCCTTAAGCTTACCCTTACCCTTACCTTTACCCTCACCCTTACCCTTACCCTTACCCTTACCCTTACCCTTCCCCTTACCCTTACCCTTGCTTTTACCCTTAGGCTTACCCTTACCTTTACCCTTACCCTTACCCTTACCCTTACCCTTACCCTTACCCTTACCCTTACCCTTGCTTTTACCCTTAAGCTTACCCTTACCCTTACCCTTACCCTTACCCTTACCCTAACCCTTACCCTTGCTTTTACCCTTAAGCTTACCCTTACCCTTACCCTTACCCTTACCCTTACCCTTACCCTTACCCTTACCCTTACCCTTACCCTTACCCTTACCCTTGCTTTTACCCTTAAGCTTACCCTTACCCTTACCCTTACCCTTACCCTTACCCTTACCCTTACCCTTACCCTTACCCTTATCCTTACCCTTGCTTTTACCCTTAAGCTTACCCTTACCCTTACCCTTACCCTTACCCTTACCCTTACCCTTACCCTTACCCTTGCTTTTACTCTTAGGCTTACCCTTACCTTTACCCTTACCCTTACCCTTACCCTTACCCTCACCCTTACCCTTACCCTTGCTTTTACCCTTAAGCTTACCCTTACCCTTACCCTTACCCTTACCCTTACCCTTGCTTTTACCCTTAAGCTTACCCTTACCCTTACCCTTAACCTTAGCCTTACCCTTGCTTTTACCTTTAGGCTTACCCTTACCCTTACCCTTACCCTTACCCTTGCTTTTACCCTTAAGCTTACCCTTACCCTTACCCTTACTCTTACCCTTACCCTTACCCTTACCCTTTCCCTTACCCTTACCCTTACCCTTACCCTTACCCTTGCTTTTACCCTTAGGCTTACCCTTACCTTTACCCTTACCCTAACCCTTACCCTTACCCTTACCCTTACCCTTACCCTTGCTTTTACCCTTAAGCTTACCCTTACCCTTACCCTTACCCTTACCCTTACCCTTACCCTTACCCTTACCCTTACCCTTACCCTTACCCTTACCCTTACCCTTGCTTTCACCCTTAAGCTTACCCTTACCCTTACCCTTACCCTTACCCTTACCCTTACCCTTACCCTTACCCTTACCCTTACCCTTACCCTTACCCTTACCCTTGCTTTTACCCTTAAGCTTACCCTTACCCTTACCCTTACCCTTACCCTTACCCTTACCCTTACCCTTACCCTTACCCTTACCCTTACCCTTACCCTTGCTTTTACCCTTAGGCTTACCCTTACCTTTACCCTTACCCTTACCCTTACCCTTACCCTTACCCTTGCTTTTACCCTTAAGCTTACCCTTACCCTTACCCTTACCCTTAAGCTTACCCTCACCCTTACCCTTACCCTTACCCTTACCCTTACCCTTACCCTTACCCTTACCCTTACCCTTACCCTTAACCTTGCTTTCACCCTTACCCTTACCCTTACCCTTACCCTTACCCTTGCTTTTACCCTTAAGCTTACCCTTACCCTTACCCATACCCTTACCCTTAAGCTTACCCTTACCCTTGCCCTTACCCTTACCCTTACCCTTACCCTTGCTATTACCCTTAAGCTTACCCTTACCCTTACCCTTACCCTTACCCTTACCCTTACCCTTACCCTTACCCTTACCCTCACCCTTACCCTTACCCTTACCCTTGCTTTTACCCTTAGGCTTACCCTTACCTTTACCCTTACCATTACCCTTACCCTTACCCTTACCCTTACCCTTACCCTTACCCTTGCTTTTACCCTTAAGCTTACCCTTACCCTTACCCTTACCCTTAAGCTTACCCTTACCCTTACCCTTACCCTTAAGCTTACCCTTACCCTTACCCTTACCCTTACCCTTACCCTTACCCTTACCCTTACCCTTGCTTTCACCCTTACCCTTACCCTTACCCTTACCCTTACCCTTGCTTTTACCCTTAAGCTTACCCTTACCCTTACCCTTACCCTTACCCTTAAGCTTACCCTTACCCTTACCCTTACCCTTACCCTTACCCTTGCTTTTACCCTTAAGCTTACCCTTACCCTTACCCTTACCCTTACCCTTACCCTTACCCTTACCCTCACCCTTACCCTTACCCTTACCCTTGCTAAGGGTAAGGGTAAGGGTAAGGGTAAGCTTAAGGGTAAGGGTAAGGGTAAGGGTAAGGGTAAGCTTAAGGGTAAAAGCAAGGGTAAGGGTAAGGGTAAGGGTAAGGGTAAGCTTAAGGGTAAGGGTAAGGGTAAGGGTAAGGGTAAGCTTAAGGGTAAAAGCAAGGGTAAGGTTAAGGGTAAGGGTAAGGGTAAGGGTAAGGGTAAGGGTAAGCTTAAGGGTAAGGGTAAGGGTAAGGGTAAGGGTAAGCTTAAGGGTAAAAGCAAGGGTAAGGGTAAGGGTAAGGGTAAGGGTAAGGGTAAGGGTAAGGGTAAGGGTAAGGGTAAGGGTAAGGGTAAAGGTAAGCTTAAGGGTAAGTGTAAGGGTAAGGGTAAGCTTAAGGGTAAAAGCAAGGGTAAGGGTAAGGGTAAGGGTAAGGGTAAGGGTAAGGGTAAGGGTAAGCTTAAGGGTAAAAGCAAGGGTAAGGGTAAGGGTAAGGGTAAGGGTAAGGGTAAAAGTGAGGGTAAGGGTAAGGGTAAGGGTAAGGGTAATCTTTAGGGTAAGGGTAAGGGTAAGGGTAAGCTTTAGGGTAAAAGCAAGGGTAAGGGTAAGGGTAAGGGTAAGGGTAAGGGTAAAGGTAAGGGTAAGCCTAAGGGTAAAAGCAAGGGTAAGGGTAAGGGTAAGGGTAAGGGTAAGGGTAAGGGTAAGGGTAAGGGTAAGGGTAAGCTTAAGGGTAAAAGCAAGGGTAAGGGTAAGGGTAAGGGTAAGGGTAAGGGTAAGGGTAAGGGTAAGGGTAAGGGTAAGCTTAAGGGTAAAAGCAAGGGTAAGGGTAAGGGTAAGGGTAAGGGTAAGGGTAAGGGTAAGGGTAAGGGTAAGGGTAAGGGTAAGGGTAAGGGTAAGGGTAAGAGTAAGGGTAAGGGTAAGGGTAAGCTTAAGGGTAAAAGCAAGGGTAAGGGTAAGGGTAAGGGTAAGCCTAAGGGTAAAAGCAAGGGTAAGGGTAAGGTTAAGGGTAAGGGTAAGGGTAAGCTTAAGGGTAAAAGCAAGGGTAAGGGTAAGGGTAAGGGTAAGGGTAAGGGTAAGCTTAAGGGTAAAAGCAAGGGTAAGGGAAAGTGTGAGGGTAAGGGTAAGGGTAAGGGTAAGGGTAAAGGTAAGGGTAAGCCTAAGAGTAAAAGCAAGGGTAAGGGTAAGGGTAAGGGTAAGGGTAAGGGTAAGGGTAAGGGTAAGGGTAAGCTTAAGGGTAAAAGCAAGGGTAAGGATAAGGGTAAGGGTAAGGGTAAGGGTAAGGGTAAGGGTAAGGGTAAGGGTAAGGGTAAGGGTAAGCTTAAGGGTAAAAGCAAGGGTAAGGGTAAGGGTAAGGGTAAGCTTACCCTTACCCTTACCCTTACCCTTACCCTTACACTTTCCCTTGCTTTTACCCTTAGGCTTACCCTTACCCTTACCCTTACCCTTACCCTTAAGCTTACCCTTACCCTTACCCTTAAACTTACCCTTACCCTTACCCTTACCCTTACCCTTACCCTTACCCTTACCCTTGCTTTTACCCTTAAGCTTACCCTTACCCTTACCCTTACCCTTACCCTTACCCTTACCCTTACCCTTACCCTTGCTTTGACCCTTAGGCTTACCCTTACCTTTACCCTTACCCTTACCCTTACCCTTACCCTTACCCTTACCCTTACCCTTACCCTAACCCTTACCCTTGCTTTTACCCTTAAGCTTACCCTTACCCTTACCCTTACCCTTA
Organism: Myrrha octodecimguttata; assembly: GCA_958510865.1. Classification (NCBI taxonomy): domain Eukaryota; kingdom Metazoa; phylum Arthropoda; class Insecta; order Coleoptera; family Coccinellidae; genus Myrrha; species Myrrha octodecimguttata. Next base: position 778,985 of record CAUEHS010000729.1, read on the forward strand.
CCCTTACCCTTACCCTTGCTTTTACCCTTAAGCTTACCCTTACCCTTACCCTTACCCTTACCCTTACCCTTGCTTTTACCCTTAGGCTTACCCTTACCCTTACCCTTACCCTTGCTTTTACCCTTAAGCTTACCCTTACCCTTACCCTTACCCTTACCCTTACCCTTACTCTCACCCTTACCCTTACCCTTACCCTTACCCTTACCCTTACCCTTACCCTTACCCTTACCCTTGCTTTTACCCTTAGGCTTAACCTTACCTTTACCCTTACCCTTACCCTTACCCTTACCCTTACCCTTACCCTTACCCTTACCCTTACCCTTACCCTTACCCTTACCCTTGCTTTTACCCTTAAGCTTACCCTTACCCTTACCCTTACCCTTACCCTTACCCTTACCCTTACCCTTACCCTTACCCTTGCTTTTACCCTTAAGCTTACCCTTACCCTTACCCTTACCCTTACCCTCACCCTTACCCTTACCCTTACCCTTGCTTATACCCTTAAGCTTACCCTTACACTTACCCTTACCCTTACCCTTACCCTTACCCTTACCCTTTCCCTTACCCTTACCCTTACCCTTACCCTTACCCTTACCCTTACCCTTACCCTTACCCTTGCTTTTACCCTTAGGCTTACCCTTACCTTTACCCTTACCCTTACTCTTACCCTTACCCTTACCCTTACCATTGCTTTTACCCTTAAGCTTACCCTTACCCTTACCCTTACCCTTACCCTTACCCTAACCCTTACCCTTGCTTTCACCCTTAAGCTTACCCTTACCCTTACCCTTACCCTTACCCTTACCCTTACCCTTACCCTTACCCTCACCCTTACCCTTACCCTTACCCTTGCTTTTACCCTTAAGCTTACCCTTACCCTTACCCTTACCCTTACCCTCACCCTTACCCTTACCCTTATCCTTACCCTTGCTTTTACCCTTAAGCTTACCCTTACCCTTACCCTTACCCTTACCCTTACCCTTACCCTTACCCTTACCCTTACCCTTGCTTTTACTCTTAGGCTTACCCTTACCTTTACCCTTACCCTTACCCTTACCCTTACCCTCACCCTTACCCTTACCCTTGCTTTTACCCTTAAGCTTACCCTTACCCTTACCCTTACCCTTACCCTTGCTTTTACCCTTAAGCTTACCCTTACCCTTACCCTTAACCTTAATCTTACCCTTGCTTTTACCCTTAGGCTTACCCTTACCCTTACCCTTACCCTTACCCTTGCTTTTCCCCTTAAGCTTACCCTTACCCTTACCCTTACTCTTACCCTTACCCTTACCCTTACCCTTACCCTTACCCTTACCCTTACCCTTACCCTTACCCTTACCCTTACCCTTACCCTTACCCTTGCTTTTACCCTTAGGCTTACCCTTACCTTTACCCTTACCCTAACCCTCACCCTTACCCTTATCCTTACCCTTACCCTTGCTTTTACCCTTAAGCTTACCCTTACCCTTACCCTTACCCTTACCCTTACCCTTACCCTTACCCTTACCCTTACCCTTACCCTTACCCTTACCCTTACCCTTACCCTTGCTTTTACCCTTAAGCTTACCCTTACCCTTACCCTTACCCTTACCCTTACCCTTACCCTTACCCTTACCCTTACCCTTGCTTTTACCCTTAAGCTTACCCTTACCCTTACCCTTACCATTACCCTTACCCTTACCCTTACCCTTACCCTTACCCTTACCCTTACCCTTACCCTTACCCTTGCTTTCACCCTTAGGCTTACCCTTACCTTTACCCTTACCCTTACCCTTACCCTTACCCTTACCCTTGCTTTTACCCTTAAGCTTACCCTTACCCTTACCCTTACCCTTAAGCTTACCCTTACCCTTACCCTTACCCTTACCCTTACCTTTACCCTTACCCTTACCCTTACCCTTACCCTTGCTTTTACCCTTAAGCTTACCCTTACCCTTACCCTTACCCTTACCCTTACCCTTGCTTTTACCCTCAAGCTTACCCTTACCCTTACCCTTAAGCTTACCCTTACCCTTACCCTTACCCTTACCCTTACCCTTACCCTTACCCTTACCCTTACCCTTACCCTTACCCTTACCCTTACCCTTACCCTTACCCTTACCCTTACCCTTACCCTTACCCTTACCCTTACCCTTACCCTTACCCTTACCCTTGCTTTTACCCTTAAGCTTACCCTTACCCTTACCCTTACCCTTACCCTTAAGCTTACCCTTACCCTTACCCTTACCCTTACCCTTACCCTTACCCTTACCCTTACCCTTACCCTTAACCTCACCCTTGCTTTTACCCTTAAGCTTACCCTTACCCTTACCCTTACCCTTACCCTTAAGCTTACCCTTACCCTTACCCTTACCCTTACCCTTAAGCTTACCCTTACCCTTACCCTTACACTTACCCTTACCCTTACCCTTACCCTTACCCTTGCTTTTACCCTTAAGCTTATCCTTACCCTTACCCTAAGTAAGGGTAAGGGTAAGGGTAAGGGTAAGGGTAAGGGTAAGGGTAAGGGTAAGGGTAAGGGTAAGGGTAAGGGTAAGGGTAAGCTTAAGGGTAAAAGCAAGGGTAAGGGTAAGGGTAAGGGTAAGGGTAAGGGTAAGGGTAAAGGTAAGGGTAAGGGTAAGGGTAAGGGTAAGCTTAAGGGTAAGGGTAAGGGTAAGGGTAAGGGTAAGCCTAAGGGTAAAAGCAAGGGTAAGGGTAAGGGTAAGGGTAAGGGTAAGGGTAAGCTTAAGGGTAAAAGCAAGGGTAAGGGTAAGGCTAAGGGTAAGGGTAAGGGTAAGGGTAAGGGTAAGCTTAAGGGTAAAAGCAAGGGTAAGGGTAAGGGTAAGGGTAAGGGTAAGGGTAAGGGTAAGGGTAAGGGTAAAGGTGGGGGTAAGCCTAAGGGTAAAAGCAAGGGTAAGGGTAAGGGTAAGGGTAAGGGTAAGGGTAAGGGTAAGGGTAGGGGTAAGAGTAAGGGTAAGGGTAAGCTTAAGGGTAAAAGCAAGGGTAAGGGTAAGGGTAAGGGTAAGGGTAAGGGTAAGGGTAAGGGTAAGCTTAAGGGTAAAAGCAAGGGTAAGGGTAAGGGTAAGGGTAAGGGTAAGGGTAAGGGTAAGGGTAAGGGTAAGGGTAAGGGTAAGGGTAAGGGTAAGCTTAAGGGTAAAAGCAAGGGTAAGGGTAAGGGTAAGGGTAAGGGTAAGGGTAAGGGTAATGGTAAGGGTAAAGGTAAGGGTAAGCCTAAGGGTAAAAGCAAGGGTAAGGGTAAGGGTAAGGGTAAGGGTAAGGGTAAGGGTAAGGGTAAGGGTAAGGGTAAGGGTAAGGGTAAGGGTAAGGGTAAGGGTAAGGGTAAGGGTAAGCTTAAGGGTAAAAGCAAGGGTAAGGGTAAGGGTAAGGGTAAGGGTAAGGGTAAGGGTAAGCTTAAGGGTAAGGGTAAGGGTAAGGGTAAGGGTAAGCTTAAGGGTAAAAGCAAGGGTAAGGGTAAGGGTAAGGGTAAGGGTAAGGGTAAGCTTAAGGGTAAAAGCAAGGGTAAGGCTAAGGGTAAGGGTAAGGGTAAGGGTAAGGGTAAGGGTAAGCTTAAGGGTAAGGGTAAGGGTAAGGGTAAGGGTAAGCTTAAGGGTAAAAGCAAGAGTAAGGGTAAGAGTAAGGGTAAGGGTAAGGGTAAGGGTAAGGGTAAGGGTGAGCTTAAGGGTAAAAGCAAGGGTAAGGGTAAGGGTAAGGGTAAGGGTAAGGGTAAGGGTAAGGGTAAGGGTAAGGGTAAGGGTAAGGGTAAGGGTAAGGGTAAAGGTAAGGGTAAGCCTAAGGGTAAAAGCAAGGGTAAGGGTAAGGGTAAGGGTAAGGGTAAGAGTAAGGGTAAGGGTAAGGGTAAGGGTAAGCTTAAGGGTAAAAGCAAGGGTAAGGGTAAGGGTAAGGGTAAGGGTAAGCCTAAGGGTAAAAGCAAGGGTAAGGGTAAGGGTAAGGGTAAGGATAAGGGTAAGGGTAAGCCTAAGGGTAAAAGCAAGGGTAAGGGTAAGGGTAAGGGTAAGGGTAAGGGTAAGGGTAAGGGTAAGCTTAAGGGTAAAAGCAAGGGTGAGGGTAAGGGTAAGGGTAAGGGTAAGGGTAAGGGTAAGGGTAAGGGTAAGGGTAAGGGTAAGGGTAAGCTTAAGGGTAAAAGCAAGGGTAAGGGTAAGGGTAAGGGTAAGGGTAAGGGTAAGGGTAAGGGTAAGCTTAAGGGTAAAAGCAAGGGTAAGGGTAAGGGTAAGGGTAAGGGTAAGGGTAAGGGTAAAGGTAAGGGTAAGCCTAAGGGTAAAAGCAAGGGTAAGGGTAAGGGTAAGGGTAAGGGTAAGGGTAAGGGTAAGGGTAAGGGTAAGGGTAAGGGTAAGGGTAAGGGTAAGGGTAAGGGTAAGCCTAAGGGTAAAAGCAAGGGTAAGGGTAAGGGTAAGGGTAAGGGTAAGGGTAAGCTTAAGGGTAAAAGCAAGGGTAAGGGTAAGGGTAAGGGTAAGGGTAAGGGTAAGGGTAAGGGTAAGGGTAAGGGTAAGCTTAAGGGTAAAAGCAAGGGTAAGGGTAAGGGTAAGGGTAAGGGTAAGGGTAAGGATAAGGGTAAGGGTAAAGGTAAGGGTAAGCCTAAGGTTAAAAGCAAGGGTAAAGGTAAGGGTAAGGGTAAGGGTAAGGGTAAGGGTAAGGGTAAGGGTAAGCTTAAGGGTAAAAGCAAGGGTAAGGGTACGGGTAAGGGTAAGGGTAAGGGTAAGGGTAAGGGTAAGGGTAAGGGTAAGGGTAAGGGTAAGGGTAAGGGTAAGGGTAAGGGTAAGCTTAAGGGTAAGGGTAAGGGTAAGGGTAAGGGTAAGCTTAAGGGTAAAAGCAAGGGTAAGGGTAAGGGTAAGGGTAAGGGTAAGCTTAAGGGTAAAAGCAAGGGTAAGGGTAAGGGTAAGGGTAAGGGTAAGGATAAGGGTAAGGGTAAGGGTAAGCTTAAGGGTAAGGGTAAGGGTAAGGGTAAGGGTAAGCTCAAGGGTAAAAGCAAGGGTAAGGGTAAGGGTAAGGGTAAGGGTGAGGGTAAGCTTAAGGGTAAGGGTAAGGGTAAGGGTAAGGGTAAGCTTAAGGGTAAAAGCAAGGGTAAGGTTAAGGGTAAGGGTAAGGGTAAGGGTAAGGGTAAGGGTAAGGGTAAGCTTAAGGGTAAGGGTAAGGGTAAGGGTAAGGGTAAGCTTAAGGGTAAAAGCAAGGGTAAGGGTAAGGGTAAGGGTAAGGGTAAGTGTAAGGGTAAGGGTAAGGGTAAGGGTAAGGGTAAGGGTAAGGGTAAGGGTAAGGGTAAGGGTAAGGGTAAGCTTAAGGGTAAGGGTAAGGGTAAGGGTAAGCTTAAGGGTAAAAGCAAGGGTAAGGGTAAGGGTAAGGGTAAGGGTAAGCTTAAGGGTAAAAGCAAGGGTAAGGGTAAGGGTAAGGGTAAGGGTAAGGGTAAGGGTAAGGGTAAGGGTAAGGGTAAGCTTAAGGGTAAGGGTAAGGGTAAGGGTAAGCTTAAGGGTAAAAGCAAGGGTAAGGGTAAGGGTAAGGGTAAGGGTAAGGGTAAGGGTAAGGGTAAGGGTAAAGGTAAGGGTAAGCCTAAGGGTAAAAGCAAGGGTAAGGGTAAGGGTAAGGGTAAGGGTAAGGGTAAGGGTAAGGGTAAGGGTAAGGGTAAGGGTAAGGGTAAGGGTAAGGGTAAGGGTAAGGGTAAGCTTAAGGGTAAAAGCAAGGGTAAGGGTAAGGGTAAGGGTAAGGGTAAGGGTAAGGGTAAGGGTAAGGGTAAGGGTAAGGGTAAGCTTAAGGGTAAAAGCAAGGGTAAGGGTAAGGGTAAGGGTAAGGGTAAGGGTAAGGGTAAGGGTAAGGGTAAGGGTAAGGGTAAGGGTAAGCTTAAGGGTAAAAGCAAGGGTAAGGGTAAGGGTAAGGGTAAGGGTAAGGGTTAGGGTAAGGGTAAAGGTAAGGGTAAGCCTAAGGGTAAAAGCAAGGGTAAGGGTAAGGGTAAGGGTAAGGGTAAGGGTAAGGGTAAGGGTAAGGGTAAGGGTAAGGGTAAGAGTAAGGGTAAGGGTAAGGGTAAGCTTAAGGGTAAAAGCAAGGGTAAGGGTAAGGGTAAGGGTAAGGGTAAGGGTAAGCCTAAGGGTAAAAGCAAGGGTAAGGGTAAGGTTAAGGGTAAGGGTAAGGGTAAGCTTAAGGGTAAAAGCAAGGGTAAGGGTTAGGGTAAGGGTAAGGGTAAGGGTAAGCTTAAGGGTAAAAGCAAGGGTAAGGGTAAGGGTGAGGGTAAGGGTAAGGGTAAGGGTAAGGGTAAAGGTAAGGGTAAGCCTAAGAGTAAAAGCAAGGGTAAGGGTAAGGGTAAGGGTAAGGGTAAGGGTAAGGGTAAGGGTAAGCTTAAGGGTAAAAGCAAGGGTAAGGATAAGTGTAAGGGTAAGGGTAAAGGTAAGGGTAAGGGTAAGGGTAAGGGTAAGGGTAAGGGTAAGGGTAAGCTTAAGGGTAAAAGCAAGGGTAAGGGTAAGGGTAAGGGTAAGGGTAAGGGTAAGGGTAAGGGTAAGGGTAAGGGTAAGGGTAAGGGTAAGGGTAAGCTTAAGGGTAAAAGCAAGGGTAAGGGTTAGGGTAAGGGTAAGGGTAAGGGTAAGGGTAAGGGTAAGCTTAAGGGTAAAAGCAAGGGTAAGGGTAAGGGTAAGGGTAAGGGTAAGGGTAAGGGTAAGGGTAAAGGTAAGGGTAAGCCTAAGGGTAAAAGCAAGGGTAAGGGTAAGGGTAAGGGTAAGGGTAAGGGTAAGGGTAAGGGTAAGGGTAAGGGTAAGGGTAAGCTTAAGGGTATAAGCAAGGGTAAGGGTGAGGGTAAGGGTGAGGGTAAGGGTAAGGGTAAGGGTAAGGGTAAGCTTAAGTATAAAAGCAAGGGTAAGGGTAAGGGTAAGGGTAAGGGTAAGGGTAAGGGTAAGCTTAAGGGTAAAAGCAAGGGTAAGGGTAAGGGTAAGGGTAAGGGTAAGGGTAAGGGTAAGGGTAAGGGTAAGGGTAAGGGTAAGGGTAAGGGTAAGGGTAAGGGTAAGGGTAAGGGTAAGGGTAAGGGTAAGGGTAAAGGTAAGGTTAAGCCTAAGGGTAAAAGCAAGGGTAAGGGTAAGGGTAAGGGTAAGGGTAAGGGTAAGGGTAAGGGTAAGGGTAAGGGTAAGGGTAAGGGTAAGGGTAAGGGTAAGGGTAAGAGTAAGGGTAAGGGTAAGGGTAAGGGTAAGGGTAAGGGTAAGCTTAAGGGTAAAAGCAAGGGTAAGGGTAAGGGTAAGGGTAAGGGTAAGGGTAAAGGTAAGGGTAAGCCTAAGGGTAAAAGCAAGGGTAAGGGTAAGGGTAAGGGTAAGGGTGAGGGTAAGGGTAAGGGTAAGGGTAAGGGTAAGGGTAAGGGTAAGGGTAAGGGTAAGGGTAAGGGTAAGGGTAAGGGTAAGGGTAAGGGTAAGGGTAAGGGTAAGGGTAAGCTTAAGGGTAAAAGCAAGGGTAAGGGTAAGGGTAAGGGTAAGGGTAAGGGTAAGGGTAAGGGTAAGGGTAAGCTTAAGGGTAAAAGCAAGGGTAAGGGTAAGGGTAAGGGTAAGGGTAAGGGTAAGGGTGAGGGTAAGGGTAAGGGTAAGGGTAAGCTTAAGGGTAAAAGCAAGGGTAAGGGTAAGGGTAAGGGTAAGGGTAAGGGTTAGGGTAAGGGTAAAGGTAAGGGTAAGCCTAAGGGTAAAAGCAAGGGTAAGGGTAAGGGTAAGGGTAAGGGTAAGGGTAAGGGTAAGGGTAAGGGTAAGGGTAAGGGTAAGGGTAAGGGTAAGGGTAAGAGTAAGGGTAAGGGTAAGGGTAAGCTTAAGGGTAAAAGCAAGGGTAAGGGTAAGGGTAAGGGTAAGGGTAAGGGTAAGCCTAAGGGTAAAAGCAAGGGTAAGGGTAAGGTTAAGGGTAAGGGTAAGGGTAAGCTTAAGGGTAAAAGCAAGGGTAAGGGTTAGGGTAAGGGTAAGGGTAAGGGTAAGCTTAAGGGTAAAAGCAAGGGTAAGGGTAAGGGTGAGGGTAAGGGTAAGGGTAAGGGTAAGGGTAAAGGTAAGGGTAAGCCTAAGAGTAAAAGCAAGGGTAAGGGTAAGGGTAAGGGTAAGGGTAAGGGTAAGGGTAAGGGTAAGGGTAAGGGTAAGGGTAAGGGTAAGGGTAAGGGTAAGGGTAAGCTTAAGGGTAAAAGCAAGGGTAAGGATAAGGGTAAGGGTAAGGGTAAGGGTAAGGGTAAGGGTAAGGGTAAGGGTAAGGGTAAGGGTAAGGGTAAGCTTAAGGGTAAAAGCAAGGGTAAGGGTAAGGGTAAGGGTAAGGGTAAGGGTAAGGGTAAGGGTAAGGGTAAGGGTAAGGGTAAGGGTAAGGGTAAGCTTAAGGGTAAAAGCAAGGGTAAGGGTTAGGGTAAGGGTAAGGGTAAGGGTAAGGGTAAGGGTAAGCTTAAGGGTAAAAGCAAGGGTAAGGGTAAGGGTAAGGGTAAGGGTAAGGGTAAGGGTAAGGGTAAAGGTAAGGGTAAGCCTAAGGGAAAAAGCAAGGGTAAGGGTAAGGGTAAGGGTAAGGGTAAGGGTAAGGGTAAGGGTAAGCTTAAGGGTATAAGCAAGGGTAAGGGTGAGGGTAAGGGTGAGGGTAAGGGTAAGGGTAAGGGTAAGGGTAAGCTTAAGTATAAAAGCAAGGGTAAGGGTAAGGGTAAGGGTAAGGGTAAGGGTAAGGGTAAGGGTAAGCTTAAGGGTAAAAGCAAGGGTAAGGGTAAGGGTAAGGGTAAGGGTAAGGGTAAGGGTAAGGGTAAGGGTAAGGGTAAGGGTAAGGGTAAGGGTAAGGGTAAGGGTAAGGGTAAGGGTAAGGGTAAGGGTAAGGGTAAAGGTAAGGTTAAGCCTAAGGGTAAAAGCAAGGGTAAGGGTAAGGGTAAGGGGCTTGCTTTTACCCTTAAGCTTACCCTTACCCTTACCCTTACCCTTACCCTTACCCTTACCCTTACCCTTACCCTTACCCTTGCTTTTACCCTTAAGCTTACCCTTACCCTTACCCTTACACTTACCCTTACCCTTACCCTTACCCTTACCCTTACCCTTACCCTTACCCTTGCTTTTACCCTTAGGCTTACCCTTACCTTTACCCTTACCCTTACCCTTACCCTTACCCTTACCCTTACCCTTGCTTTTACCCTTAAGCTTACCCTTACCCTTACCCTTACCCTTAAGCTTACCCTTACCCTTACCCTTACCCTTACCCTTACCCTTACCCTTACCCTTACCCTTACCCTTACCCTTACCCTTACCCTTACCCTTACCCTTACCCTTACCCTTACCCTTACCCTTACCCTTGCTTTTACCCTTAAGCTTACCCTTACCCTTACCCTTACCCTTGCTTTTACCCTTAAGCTTACCCTTACCCTTACCCTTACCCTTAAGCTTACCCTTACCCTTACCCTTACCCTTACCCTTACCCTTACCCTTACCCTTACCCTTACCCTTACCCTTACCCTTACCCTTACCCTTGCTTTTACCCTTAAGCTCACCCTTACCCTTACCCTTACCCTTACCCTTAAGCTTACCCTTACCCTTACCCTTACCCTTACCCTTACCCTTAACCTTACCTTGCTTTTACCCTTAAGCTTACCCTTACCCTTGCCCTTACCCTTACCCTTAAGCTTACCCTTACCCTTACCCTTACCCTTACCCTTTCCCTTGCTTTTACCCTTAAGCTTACCCTTACCCTTACCCTTACCCTTACCCTTAAGCTTACCCTTACCCTTACCCTTACCCTTACCCTTACCCTTACCCTTACCCTTACCCTTGCTTTTACCCTTAAGCTTACCCTTACCCTTACCCTAAGTAAGGGTAAGGGTAAGGGTAAGGGTAAGGGTAAGGGTAAGGGTAAGGGTAAGGGTAAGGGTAAGGGTAAGGGTAAGGGTAAGGGTAAGGGTAAGGGTAAGGGTAAGCTTAAGGGTAGAAGCAAGGGTAAGGGTAAGGGTAAGGGTAAGGGTAAGGGTAAGGGTAAGGGTAAGGGTAAGGGTAAGGGTGAGGGTAAGGGTAAGGGTAAGGGTAAGGGTAAGGGTAAGGGTAAGGGTAAGGGTAAGCTTAAGGGTAAGGGTAAGGGTAAGGGTAAGGGTAAGCCTAAGGGTAAAAGCAAGGGTAAGGGTAAGGGTAAGGATAAGGGTAAGGGTAAGCTTAAGGGTAAAAGCAATGGTAAGGGTAAGGCTAAGGGTAAGGGTAAGGGTAAGGGTAAGGGTAAGCTTAAGGGTAAAAGCAAGGGTAAGGGTAAGGGTAAGGGTAAGGGTAAGGGTAAGGGTAAGGGTAAAGGTGAGGGTAAGCCTAAGGGTAAAAGCAAGGGTAAGGGTAAGGGTAAGGGTAAGGGTAAGGGTAAGGGTAAGGGTAGGGGTAAGAGTAAGGGTAAGGGTAAGCTTAAGGGTAAAAGCAAGGGTAAGGGTAAGGGTAAGGGTAAGGGTAAGCTTAAGGGTAAAAGCAAGGGTAAGGGTAAGGGTAAGGGTAAGGGTAAGGGTAAGGGTAAGGGTAAGGGTAAGGGTAAGGGTAAGGGTAAGGGTAAGGGTAAGGGTAAGGGTAAGGGTAAGGGTAAGGGTAAGGGTAAGGGTAAGGGTAAGGGTAAGCTTAAGGGTAAAAGCAAGGGTAAGGGTAAGGGTAAGGGTAAGGGTAAGGGTAAGGGTAATGGTAAGGGTAAAGGTAAGGGTAAGCCAAAGGGTAAAAGCAAGGGTAAGGGTAAGGGTAAGGGTAAGGGTAAGGGTAAGGGTAAGGGTAAGGGTAAGGGTAAGGGTAAGGGTAAGGGTAAGGGTAAGGGTAAGGGTAAGGGTAAGCTTAAGGGTAAAAGCAAGGGTAAGGGTAAGGGTAAGGGTAAGGGTAAGGGTAAGGGTAAGGGTAAGCTTAAGGGTAAGGGTAAGGGTAAGGGTAAGGGAAAGCTTAAGGGTAAAAGCAAGGGTAAGGGTAAGGGTAAGGGTAAGGGTAAGGGTAAGCTTAAGGGTAAAAGCAAGGGTAAGGGTAAGGGTAAGGGTAAGGGTAAAGGGTAAGGGTAAGGGTAAGCTTAAGGGTAAGGGTAAGGGTAAGGGTAAGGGTAAGCTTAAGGGTAAAAGCAAGGGTAAGGGTAAGAGTAAGGGTAAGGGTAAGGGTAAGGGTAAGGGTAAGGGTAAGGGTAAGGGTAAGGGTGAGCTTAAGGGTAAAAGCAAGGGTAAGGGTAAGGGTAAGGGTAAGGGTAAGGGTAAGGGTAAGGGTAAGGGTAAGGGTAAGGGTAAGGGTAAGGGTAAGGGTAAGGGTAAGGGTAAGGGTAAGCTTAAGGGTAAAGGCAAGGGTAAGGGTAAGGGTAAGGGTAAGGGTAAGGGTAAGGGTAAGGGTAAGGGTAAGGGTAAGGGTAAGGGTAAAGGTAAGGGTAAGCCTAAGGGTAAAAGCAAGGGTAAGGGTAAGGGTAAGGGTAAGGGTAAGAGTAAGGGTAAGGGTAAGGGTAAGTGTAAGCTTAAGGGTAAAAGCAAGGGTAAGGGTAAGGGTAAGGGTAAGGGTAAGCCTAAGGGTAAAAGCAAGGGTAAGGGTAAGGGTAAGGGTAAGGGTAAGGGTAAGCTTAAGGGTAAAAGCAAGGGTAAGGGTAAGGGTAAGGGTAAGGGTAAGGGTAAGCTTAAGGGTAAAAGCAAGGGTGAGGGTAAGGGTAAGGGTAAGGGTAAGGGTAAGGGTAAGGGTAAGGGTAAGGGTAAGGGTAAGGGTAAGGGTAAGGGTAAGGGTAAGGGTAAGGGTAAGCTTAAGGGTAAAAGCAAGGGTAAGGGTAAGGGTAAGGGTAAGGGTAAGGGTAAGGGTAAGGGTAAGGGTAAGGGTAAGGGTAAGGGTAAGGGTAAGCTTAAGGGTAAAAGCAAGGGTAAGGTTAAGGGTAAGGGTAAGGGTAAGGGTAAGGGTAAAGGTAAGGGTAAGCCTAAGGGTAAAAGCAAGGGTAAGGGTAAGGGTAAGGGTAAGGGTAAGGGTAAGGGTAAGGGTAAGGGTAAGGGTAAGGGTAAGGGTAAGGGTAAGGGTAAGGGTAAGGGTAAGGGTAAGGGTAAGGGTAAGGGTAAGGGTAAGGGTAAGGGTAAGGGTAAGGGTAAGGGTAAGGGTAAGCTTAAGGGTAAAAGCAAGGGTAAGGGTAAGGGTAAGGGTAAGGGTAAGCCTAAGGGTAAAAGCAAGGGTAAGGGTAAGGGTAAGGGTAAGGGTAAGGGTAAGCTTAAGGGTAAAAGCAAGGGTAAGGGTAAGGGTAAGGGTAAGGGTAAGGGTAAGGGTAAGGGTAAGCTTAAGGGTAAAAGCAAGGGTAAGGGTAAGGGTAAGGGTAAGGTTAAGGGTAAGGGTAAAGGTAAGGGTAAGCCTAAGGGTAAAAGCAAGGGTAAGGGTAAGGGTAAGGGTAAGGGTAAGGGTAAGGGTAAGGGTAAGGGTAAGGGTAAGCTTAAGGGTAAAAGCAAGGGTAAGGGTAAGGGTAAGGGTAAGGGTAAGGGTAAGGGTAAGGGTAAGGGTAAGGGTAAGGGTAAGCTTAAGGGTAAGGGTAAGGGTAAGGGTAAGGGTAAGCTTAAGGGTAAAAGCAAGGGTAAGGGTAAGGGTAAGGGTAAGGGTAAGCTTAAGGGTAAAAGCAAGGGTAAGGGTAAGGGTAAGGGTAAGGGTAAGGGTAAGGGTAAGGGTAAGGGTAAGCTTAAGGGTAAGGGTAAGGGTAAGGGTAAGGGTAAGCTTAAGGGTAAAAGCAAGGGTAAGGGTAAGGGTAAGGGTAAGGGTAAGGGTAAGCTTAAGGGTAAGGGTAAGGGTAAGGGTAAGGGTAAGGGTAAGCTTAAGGGTAAAAGCAAGGGTAAGGTTAAGGGTAAGGGTAAGGGTAAGGGTAAGGGTAAGGGTAAGGGTAAGGGTAAGCTTAAGGGTAAGGGTAAGGGTAAGCTTAAGGGTAAAAGCAAGGGTAAGGGTAAGGGTAAGGGTAAGGGTAAGGGTAAGGGTAAGGGTAAGGGTAAGGGTAAGGGTAAGGGTAAGGGTAAGGGTAAGGGTAAGCTTAAGGGTAAAGGTAAGGGTAAGGGTAAGCTTAAGGGTAAAAGCAAGGGTAAGGGTAAGGGTAAGGGTAAGGGTAAGGGTAAGCTTAAGGGTAAAAGCAAGGGTAAGGGTAAGGGTAAGGGTGAGGGTAAGGGTAAGGGTAAGGGTAAGGGTAAGGGTAAAGGAAGGGTAAGCTTAAGGGTAAGGGTAAGGGTAAGGGTAAGCTTAAGGGTAAAAGCAAGGGTAAGGGTAAGGGTAAGGGTAAGGGTAAAGGTAAGGGTAAGCCTAAGGGTAAAGGCAAGGGTAAGGGTAAGGGTAAGGGTAAGGGTAAGGGTAAGGGTAAGGGTAAGGGTAAGGGTAAGGGTAAGGGTAAGGGTAAGGGTAAGGGTAAGGGTAAGGGTAAGCTTAAGGGTAAAAGCAAGGGTAAGGGTAAGTGTAAGGGTAAGGGTAAGGGTAAGGGTAAGGGTAAGGGTAAAGGTAAGCTTAAGGGTAAAAGCAAGGGTAAGGGTAAGGGTAAGGGTAAGGGTAAGGGTAAGGGTAAGGGTAAGGGTAAGGGTAAGGGTAAGCTTAAGGGTAAAAGCAAGGGTAAGGGTAAGGGTAAGGGTAAGGGTAAGGGTTAGGGTAAGGGTAAAGGTAAGGGTAAGCCTAAGGGTAAAAGCAAGGGTAAGGGTAAGGGTAAGGGTAAGGGTAAGGGTAAGGGTAAGGGTAAGGGTAAGGGTAAGGGTAAGGGTAAGAGTAAGGGTAAGGGTAAGGGTAAGCTTAAGGGTAAAAGCAAGGGTAAGGGTAAGGGTAAGGGTAAGGGTAAGCCTAAGGGTAAAAGCAAGGGTAAGGGTAAGGTTAAGGGTAAGGGTAAGGGTAAGCTTAAGGGTAAAAGCAAGGGTAAGGGTAAGGGTAAGTGTAAGGGTAAGGGTAAGCTTAAGGGTAAAAGCAAGGGTAAGGGTAAGGGTGAGGGTAAGGGTAAGGGTAAGGGTAAAGGTAAGGGTAAGCCTAAGAGTAAAAGCAAGGGTAAGGGTAAGGGTAAGGGTAAGGGTAAGGGTAAGGGTAAGCTTAAGGGTAAAAGCAAGGGTGAGGATAAGGGTAAGGGTAAGGGTAAGGGTAAGGGTAAGGGTAAGGGTAAGGGTAAGCTTAAGGGTAAAAGCAAGGGTAAGGGTAAGGGTAAGGGTAAGGGTAAGGGTAAGGGTAAGGGTAAGGGTAAGGGTAAGGGTAAGGGTAAGGGTAAGGGTAAGGGTAAGGGTAAGGGTAAGCTTAAGGGTAGAAGCAAGGGTAAGGGTTAGGGTAAGGGTAAGGGTAAGGGTAAGGGTAAGGGTAAGCTTAAGGGTAAAAGCAAGGGTAAGGGTAAGGGTAAGGGTAAGGGTAAGGGTAAGGGTAAGGGTAAGGGTAAAGGTAAGGGTAAGCCTAAGGGTAAAAGCAAGGGTAAGGGTAAGGGTAAGGGTAAGGGTAAGGGTAAGGGTAAGGGTAAGGGTAAGGGTAAGGGTAAGGGTAAGGGTAAGCGTAAGCTTAAGGGTATAAGCAAGGGTAAGGGTAAGGGTAAGGGTGAGGGTAAGGGTAAGGGTAAGGGTAAGGGTAAGCTTAAGGGTAAAAGCAAGGGTAAGGGTAAGGGTAAGGGTAAGGGTAAGGGTAAGGGTAAGGGTAAGCTTAAGGGTAAAAGCAAGGGTAAGGGTAAGGGTGAGGGTAAGGGTAAGGGTAAGGGTAAGGGTAAGGGTAAGGGTAAAGGTAATGTTAAGCCTAAGGGTAAAAGCAAGGGTAAGGGTAAGGGTAAGGGTAAGGGTAAGGGTAAGGGTAAGGGTAAGGGTAAGGGTAAGGGTAAGGGTAAGGGTAAGCTTAAGGGTAAAAGCAAGGGTAAGGGTAAGGGTTAGGGTAAGGGTAAGCCTAAGGGTAAAAGCAAGGGTAAGGGTAAGGGTAAGGGTAAGGTTAAGGGTAAGCTTAAGGGTAAAAGCAAGGGTAAGGGTAAGGGTAAGAGTAAGGGTAAGGGTAAGGGTAAGGGTAAGCTTAAGGGTAAAAGCAAGGGTAAGGGTAAGGGTAAGGGTAAGGGTAAGGGTAAGGGTAAGGGTAAGGGTAAGGGTAAGCTTAAGGGTAAAAGCAAGGGTAAGGGTAAGGGTAAGGGTAAGGGTAAGGGTAAGGGTAAGGCTAAAGGTAAGGGTAAGCCTAAGGGTAAAAGCAAGGGTAAGGGTAAGGGTAAGGGTAAGGGTAAGGGTAAGGGTAAGGGTAAGCCTAAGGGTAAAAGCAAGGGTAAGTGTAAGGGTAAGGGTAAGGGTAAGGGTAAGCTTAAGGGTAAAAGCAAGGGTAAGGGTAAGGGTAAGGGTAAGCCTAAGGGTCAAAGCAAGGGTAAGGGTAAGGGTAAGGGTAAGGGTAAGGGTAAGGGTAAGGGTAAGGGTAAGGGTAAGCTTAAGGGTAAAAGCAAGGGTAAGGGTAAGGGTAAGGGTAAGGGTAAGGGTAAGGGTAAGGGTAAGGGTAAGGGTAAAGGTAAGGGTAAGCCTAAGGGTCAAAGCAAGGGTAAGGGTAAGGGTAAGGGTAAGGGTAAGGGTAAGGGTAAGGGTAAGGGTAAGGGTAAGCTTAAGGGTAAAAGCAAGGGTAAGGGTAAGGGTAAGGGTAAGGGTAAGGGTAAGGGTAAGGGTAAGGGTAAGCCTAAGGGTAAAAGCAAGGGTAAGTGTAAGGGTAAGGGTAAGGGTAAGGGTAAGCTTAAGGGTAAAAGCAAGGGTAAGGGTAAGGGTAAGGGTAAGGGTAAGGGTAAGGGTAAGGGTAAGCTTAAGGGTAAAAGCAAGGGTAAGGGTAAGGGTAAGGGTAAGGGTAAGGGTAAGGGTAAGGCTAAAGGTAAGGGTAAGCCTAAGGGTAAAAGCAAGGGTAAGGGTAAGGGTAAGGGTAAGGGTAAGGGTAAGGGTAAGGGTAATGGTAAGGGTAAGGGTAAGGGTAAGGGTAAGGGTAAAGGTAAGGGTAAGGGTAAGCTTAAGGGTAAAAGCAAGGGTAAGGGTAAGGGTAAGGGTAAGGGTAAGGGTAAGGGTAAGAGTAAGGGTAAGGGTTAGGGTAAGCTTAAGGGGAAAAGCAAGGGTAAGGGTAAGGGTAAGGGTAAGGGTAAGGGTAAGGGTAAGGGTAAGGGTAAGGGTAAGGGTAAGGGTAAGCTTAAGGGTAAAAGCAAGGGTAAGGGTAAGGGTAAGGGTAAGGGTAAGGGTAAGGGTAAGGGTAAGGGTAAGGGTAAGGGTAAGGGTAAGCTTAAGGGTAAAAGCAAGGGTAAGGGTAAGGGTAAGGGTAAGGGTAAGGGTAAGGGTAATGGTAAGGGTAAAGGTAAGGGTAAGCCTAAGGGTAAAAGCAAGGGTAAAGGTAAGGGTAAGGGTAAGGGTAAGGGTAAGGTTAAGGGTAAGGGTTAGGGTCAGGGTAAGGGTATGGGTAAGGGTAAGCTCAAGGGTAAAAGCAAGGGTAAGGGTAAGGGTAAGGGTAAGGGTAAGGGTAAGGGTAAGGGTAAGCTTAAGGGTAAAAGCAAGGGTAAGGGTAAGGGTAAGGGTAAGGGTAAGGGTAAGCTTAAGGGTAAAAGCAGGGGTAAGGGTAAGGGTAAGGGTAAGGGTAAGGGTAAGGGTAAGCTTAAGGGTAAGGGTAAGGGTAAGGGTAAGGGTAAGCTTAAGGGTAAGGGTAAGGGTCAGGGTAAGGGTAAGTGTAAGGGTAAGGGTAAGGGTAAGGGTAAGGGTGAGCTTAAGGGTAAAAGCAAGGGTAAGGGTAAGGTTAAGGGTAAGGGTAAGGGTAAGGGTAAGGGTAAGGGTTAGCTTAAGGGTAAAAGCAAGGGTAAGGGTAAGGGTAAGGGTAAGGGTAAGGGTAAGGGTAAGGGTAAGGGTAAGGGTAAGGGTAAGGGTAAGGGTAAGGGTAAGGGTAAGGGTAAGGGTAAAGGTAAGGGTAAGCCTAAGGGTAAAAGCAAGGGTAAGGGTAAGGGTAAGGGTAAGGGTAAGAGTAAGGGTAAGGGTAAGGGTAAGGGTAAGCTTAAGGGTAAAAGCAAGGGTAAGGGTAAGGGTAAGGGTAAGGGTAAGCCTAAGGGTAAAAGCAAGGGTAAGGGTAAGGGTAAGGGTAAGGGTAAGGGTAAGCTTAAGGGTAAAAGCAAGGGTAAGGGTAAGGGTAAGGGTAAGGGTAAGGGTAAGGGAAAGCTTAAGGGTAAAAGCAAGGGTGAGGGTAAGGGTAAGGGTAAGGGTAAGGGTAAGGGTAAGGGTAAGGGTAAGCTTAAGGGTAAAAGCAAGGGTAAGGGTAAGGGTAAGGGTAAGGGTAAGGGTAAGGGTAAGGGCAAGAGTAAGGGTAAGCTTAAGGGTAAAAGCAAGGGTAAGGGTAAGGGTAAGGGTAAGGGTAAAGGTAAGGGTAAGCCTAAGGGTAAAACAAGGGTAAGGGTAAGGGTAAGGGTAAGGGTAAGGGTAAGGGTAAGGGTTAGGGTTAGGGTAAGGGTAAGGGTAAGGGTAAGGGTAAGGGTAAGGGTAAGGGTAAGGGTAAGGGTAAGGGTAAGGGTAAGGGTAAGGGTAAGGGTAAGGGTAAGGGTAAGCTTAAGGGTAAAAGCAAGGGTAAGGGTAAGGGAAAGGGTAAGGGTAAGCCTAAGGGTAAAAGCAAGGGTAAGGGTAAGGGTAAGGGTAAGGGTAAGGGTAAGCTTAAGGGTAAAAGCAAGAGTAAGGGTAAGGGTAAGGGTAAGGGTAAGGGTAAGGGTAAGCTTAAGGGTAAAAGCAAGGGTAAGGGTAAAGGTAAGGGTAAGGGTAAGGGTAAGGGTAAGGGTAAGGGTAAGGGTAAGGGTAAGGGTAAAGGTTAGGGTAAGCCTAAGGGTAAAAGCAAGGGTAAGGGTAAGGGTAAGGGTAAGGGTAAGGGTAAGGTTAAGGGTAAGGGTAAGGGTAAGCTTAAGGGTAAAAGCAAGGGTAAGGGTAAGGGTAAGGGTAAGGGTAAGGGTAAGGGTAAGGGTAAGGTTAAGGGTAAGGGTAAGGGTAAGCTTAAGGGTAAGGGTAAGGGTAAGGGTAAGGGTAAGCTTAAGGGTAAAAGCAAGGGTAAGGGTAAGGGTAAGGGTAAGGGTAAGCTTAAGGGTAAAAGCAAGGGTAAGGGTAAGGGTAAGGGTAAGGGTAAGGGTAAGGGTAAGGGTAAGGGTAAGGGTAAGGGTAAGGGTAAGGGTAAGGGTAAGGGTAAGGGTAAGGGTAAGCTTAAGGGTAAGGGTAAGGGTAAGGGTAAGGGTAAGCTTAAGGGTAAAAGCAAGGGTAAGGGTAAGGGTAAGGGTAAGGGTAAGGGTAAGCTTAAGGGTAAGGGTGAGGGTGAGGGTAAGGGTAAGCTTAAGGGTAAAAGCAAGGGTAAGGGTAAGGGTGAGGGTAAGGGTAAGGGTAAGGGTAAGGGTAAGCTTAAGGGTAAGGGTAAGGGTAAGGGTAAGGGTAAGCTTAAGGGTAAAAGCAAGGGTAAGTTTAAGGGTAAGGGTAAAGGTAAGGGTAAGGGTAAGGGTAAGGGTAAGGGTAAGGGTAAGGGAAAGCTTAAGGGTAAGGGTAAGGGTAAGGGTAAGCTTAAGGGTAAAAGCAAGGGTAAGGGTAAGGGTAAGGGTAAGGGTAAGGGTAAGGGTAAGCTTAAGGGTAAAAGCAAGGGTTAGGGTAAGGGTAAGGGTAAGGGTAAGGGTAAGGGTAAGGGTAAGCTTAAGGGTAAGGGTAAGGGTAAGGGTAAGGGTAAGCTTAAGGGTAAAAGCAAGGGTAAGGGTAAGGGTAAGGGTAAGGGTAAGGGTAAAGGTGAGGGTAAGCCTAAGGGTAAAAGCAAGGATAAGGGTAAGGGTAAGGGTAGGGGTAAGGGTAAGGGTAAGGGTAAGGGTAAGGGTAAGGGTAAGGGTAAGGGTAAGGGTAAGCTTAAGGGTAAAAGCAAGGGTAAGGGTAAGGGTAAGGGTAAGGGTAAGGGTAAGGGTAAGGGTAAGGGTAAGGGTAAGGGTAAGCTTGAGGGTAAAAGCAATGGTAAGGGTAAGGGTAAGGGTAAGGGTAAGGGTAAGGGTAAGGGTAAGCTTAAGGGTAAAAGCAAGGGTAAGGGTAAGGGTAAGGGTAAGGGTAAGGGTTAGGGTAAGGGTAAAGGTAAGGGTAAGCCTAAGGGTAAAAGCAAGGGTAAGGGTAAGGGTAAGGGTAAGGGTAAGGGTAAGGGTAAGGGTAAGGGTAAGGGTAAGGGTAAGGGTAAGAGTAAGGGTAAGGGTAAGGGTAAGCTTAAGGGTAAAAGCAAGGGTAAGGGTAAGGGTAAGGATAAGGGTAAGGGTAAGGGTAAGGGTAAGGGTAAGGGTAAGGGTAAGGGTAAGGGTAAGGGTAAGGGTAAGCTTAAGGGTAAAAGCAAGGGTAAGGGTTAGGGTAAGGGTAAGGGTAAGGGTAAGGGTAAGGGTAAGCTTAAGGGTAAAAGCAAGGGTAAGGGTAAGGGTAAGGGTAAGGGTAAGGGTAAGGGTAAGGGTAAAGGTAAGGGTAAGCCTAAGGGTAAAAGCAAGGGTAAGGGTAAGGGTAAGGGTAAGGGTAAGGGTAAGGGTGCGGGTAAGGGTAAGGGTAAGCTTAAGGGTAAAAGCAAGGGTAAGGGTAAGGGTAAGGGTAAGGGTAAGGGTAAGGGTAAGGGTAAGGGTAAGGGTAAGGGTAAGCTTAAGGGTAAAAGCAAGGGTAAGGGTATGGGTAAGGGTAAGGGTAAGGGTAAGGGTAAGGGTAAGGGTAAGGGTAAAGGTAAGGGTAAGGGTAAGGGTAAGGGTAAGGGTAAGGGTAAGGGTAAGGGTAAGGGTAAGCTTAAGGGTAAAAGCAAGGGTAAGGGTTAGGGTAAGGGTAAGGGTAAGGGTAAGGGTAAGGGTAAGCTTAAGGGTAAAAGCAAGGGTAAGGGTAAGGGTAAGGGTAAGGGTAAGCTTAAGGGTAAAAGCAAGGGTAAGGGTCAGGGTAAGGGTAAGTGTAAGGGTAAGGGTAAGGGTAAGGGTAAGGGTGAGCTTAAGGGTAAAAGCAAGGGTAAGGGTAAGGTTAAGGGTAAGGGTAAGGGTAAGGGTAAGGGTAAGGGTTAGCTTAAGGGTAAAAGCAAGGGTAAGGGTAAGGGTAAGGGTAAGGGTAAGGGTAAGGGTAAGGGTAAGGGTAAGGGTAAGGGTAAGGGTAAGGTAAGGGTAAGGGTAAGGGTAAGGGTAAGGGTAAAGGTAAGGGTAAGCCTAAGGGTAAAAGCAAGGGTAAGGGTAAGGGTAAGGGTAAGGGTAAGAGTAAGGGTAAGGGTAAGGGTAAGGGTAAGCTTAAGGGTAAAAGCAAGGGTAAGGGTAAGGGTAAGGGTAAGGGTAAGCCTAAGGGTAAAAGCAAGGGTAAGGGTAAGGGTAAGGGTAAGGGTAAGGGTAAGCTTAAGGGTAAAAGCAAGGGTAAGGGTAAGGGTAAGGGTAAGGGTAAGGGTAAGGGTGAGCTTAAGGGTAAAAGCAAGGGTGAGGGTAAGGTTAAGGGTAAGGGTAAGGGTAAGGGTAAGCTTAAAGGTAAAAGCAAGGGTAAGGGTAAGGGTAAGGGTAAGGGTAAGGGTAAGGGTCAGGGCAAGGGTAAGGGTAAGCTTAAGGGTAAAAGCAAGGGTAAGGGTAAGGGTAAGGGTAAGGGTAAGGGTAAAGGTAAGGGTAAGCCTAAGGGTAAAACAAGGGTAAGGGTAAGGGTAAGGGTAAGGGTAAGGGTTAGGGTTAGGGTAAGGGTAAGGGTAAGGGTAAGGGTAAGGGTAAGGGTAAGGGTAAGGGTAAGCTTAAGGGTAAGGGTAAGGGTAAGGGTAAGGGTAAGCTTAAGGGTAAAAGCAAGAATAAGGGTAAGGGTAAGGGTAAGGGTAAGGGTAAGGGTAAGCTTAAGGGTAAAAGCAAGGGTAAGGGTAA
This sequence comes from Myrrha octodecimguttata, assembly GCA_958510865.1. Lineage (NCBI taxonomy): Eukaryota > Metazoa > Arthropoda > Insecta > Coleoptera > Coccinellidae > Myrrha > Myrrha octodecimguttata. The sequence continues at coordinate 799,661 of CAUEHS010000729.1, forward strand.
GGGAAAGGGTAAGGGTAAGCCTAAGGGTAAAAGCAAGGGTAAGGGTAAGGGTAAGGGTAAGGGTAAGGGTAAGCTTAAGGGTAAAAGCAAGAGTAAGGGTAAGGGTAAGGGTAAGGGTAAGGGTAAGGGTAAGCTTAAGGGTAAAAGCAAGGGTAAGGGTAAAGGTAAGGGTAAGGGTAAGGGTAAGGGTAAGGGTAAGGGTAAGGGTAAGGGTAAGGGTAAAGGTAAGGGTAAGCCTAAGGGTAAAAGCAAGGGTAAGGGTAAGGGTAAGGGTAAGGGTAAGGGTAAGGTTAAGGGTAAGGGTAAGGGTAAGCTTAAGGGTAAAAGCAAGGGTAAGGGTAAGGGTAAGGGTAAGGGTAAGGGTAAGGGTAAGGGTAAGGTTAAGGGTAAGGGTAAGGGTAAGCTTAAGGGTAAGGGTAAGGGTAAGGGTAAGGGTAAGCTTAAGGGTAAAAGCAAGGGTAAGGGTAAGGGTAAGGGTAAGGGTAAGCTTAAGGGTAAAAGCAAGGGTAAGGGTAAGGGTAAGGGTAAGGGTAAGGGTAAGGGTAAGGGTAAGGGTAAGGGTAAGGGTAAGGGTAAGGGTAAGGGTAAGCTTAAGGGTAAGGGTAAGGGTAAGGGTAAGGGTAAGCTTAAGGGTAAAAGCAAGGGTAAGGGTAAGGGTAAGGGTAAGGGTAAGGGTAAGGGTAAGCTTAAGGGTAAGGGTAAGGGTGAGGGTAAGGTTAAGCTTAAGGGTAAAAGCAAGGGTAAGGGTAAGGGTGAGGGTAAGGGTAAGGGTAAGGGTAAGGGTAAGCTTAAGGGTAAGGGTAAGGGTAAGGGTAAGGGTAAGGGTAAGGGTAAGCTTAAGGGTAAAAGCAAGGGTAAGTTTAAGGGTAAGGGTAAAGGTAAGGGTAAGGGTAAGGGTAAGGGTAAGGGTAAGGGTAAGGGTAAGGGTAAGGGAAAGCTTAAGGGTAAGGGTAAGGGTAAGGGTAAGCTTAAGGGTAAAAGCAAGGGTAAGGGTAAGGGTAAGGGTAAGGGTAAGGGTAAGCTTAAGGGTAAAAGCAAGGGTTAGGGTAAGGGTAAGGGTAAGGGTAAGGGTAAGGGTAAGGGTAAGCTTAAGGGTAAGGGTAAGGGTAAGGGTAAGGGTAAGCTTAAGGGTAAAAGCAAGGGTAAGGGTAAGGGTAAGGGTAAGGGTAAGGGTAAAGGTAAGGGTAAGCCTAAGGGTAAAAGCAAGGATAAGGGTAAGGGTAAGGGTAGGGGTAAGGGTAAGGGTAAGGGTAAGGGTAAGGGTAAGGGTAAGGGTAAGGGTAAGCTTAAGGGTAAAAGCAAGGGTAAGGGTAAGGGTAAGGGTAAGGGTAAGGGTAAGGGTAAGGGTAAGGGTAAGGGTAAGGGTAAGCTTGAGGGTAAAAGCAATGGTAAGGGTAAGGGTAAGGGTAAGGGTAAGGGTAAGGGTAAGGGTAAGCTTAAGGGTAAAAGCAAGGGTAAGGGTAAGGGTAAGGGTAAGGGTAAGGGTTAGGGTAAGGGTAAAGGTAAGGGTAAGCCTAAGGGTAAAAGCAAGGGTAAGGGTAAGGGTAAGGGTAAGGGTAAGGGTAAGGGTAAGGGTAAGGGTAAGGGTAAGGGTAAGGGTAAGGGTAAGGGTAAGAGTAAGGGTAAGGGTAAGGGTAAGCTTAAGGGTAAAAGCAAGGGTAAGGGTAAGGGTAAGGATAAGGGTAAGGGTAAGGGTAAGGGTAAGGGTAAGGGTAAGGGTAAGGGTAAGGGTAAGGGTAAGCTTAAGGGTAAAAGCAAGGGTAAGGGTTAGGGTAAGGGTAAGGGTAAGGGTAAGGGTAAGGGTAAGCTTAAGGGTAAAAGCAAGGGTAAGGGTAAGGGTAAGGGTAAGGGTAAGGGTAAGGGTAAGGGTAAGGGTAAGGGTAAAGGTAAGGGTAAGCCTAAGGGTAAAAGCAAGGGTAAGGGTAAGGGTAAGGGTAAGGGTAAGGGTAAGGGTAAGGGTAAGGGTAAGGGTAAGCTTAAGGGTAAAAGCAAGGGTAAGGGTAAGGGTAAGGGTAAGGGTAAGGGTAAGGGTAAGGGTAAGGGTAAGGGTAAGGGTAAGCTTAAGGGTAAAAGCAAGGGTAAGGGTATGGGTAAGGGTAAGGGTAAGGGTAAGGGTAAGGGTAAGGGTAAGGGTAAGGGTAAAGGTAAGGGTAAGGGTAAGGGTAAGGGTAAGGGTAAGGGTAAGGGTAAGGGTAAGGGTAAGGGTAAGCTTAAGGGTAAAAGCAAGGGTAAGGGTTAGGGTAAGGGTAAGGGTAAGGGTAAGGGTAAGGGTAAGCTTAAGGGTAAAAGCAAGGGTAAGGGTAAGGGTAAGGGTAAGGGTAAGGGTAAGGGTAAGGGTAAGGGTAAGGGTAAGGGTAAGGGTAAGGGTAAGGGTAAGGGTAAGGGTAAGGGTAAGCTTAAGGGTAAAAGCAAGGGGAAGGGTAAGGGTAAGGGTAAGGGTAAGGGTAAGGGTAAGGGTAAGCTTAAGGGAAAAAGCAAGGGTAAGGGTAAGGGTAAGGGTAAGGGTAAGGGTTAGGGTAAGGGTAAAGGTAAGGGTAAGCCTAAGGGTAAAAGCAAGGGTAAGGGTAAGGGTAAGGGTAAGGGTAAGGGTAAGGGTAAGGGTAAGGGTAAGGGTAAGGGTAAGGGTAAGGGTAAGGGTAAGGGTAAGGGTAAGGGTAAGGGTAAGGGTAAGGGTTAGGGTAAGAGTAAGGGTAAGGGTAAGGGTAAGCTTAAGGGTAAAAGCAAGGGTAAGGGTAAGGGTAAGGGTAAGGGTAAGGGTGAGCCTAAGGGTAAAAGCAAGGGTAAGGGTAAGGGTAAGGGTAAGGGTAAGGGTAAGCTTAAGGGTAAAAGCAAGGGTAAGGGTAAGGGTAAGGGTAAGGGTAAGGGTAAGGGTAAGGGTAAGGGTAAGGGTAAGCTTAAGGGTAAAAGCAAGGGTAAGGGTAAGGGTAAGGGTAAGGGTAAGGGTAAGGGTAAGGTTAAGGGTAAGGGTAAGGGTAAGGGTAAGGGTAAGGGTAAGAGTAAGGGTAAGGGTAAGCTAAAGGGTAAAAGCAAGGGTAAGGGTTAGGGTAAGGGTAAGGGTAAGGGTAAGGGTAAGGGTAAGCTTAAGGGTAAAAGCAAGGGTAAGGGTAAGGGTAAGGGTAAGGGTAAGGGTAAGGGTAAGGGTAAGGGTAAGGGTAAGGGTAAGGGTAAAGGTAAGGGTAAGCCTAAGGGTAAAAGCAAGGGTAAGGGTAAGGGTAAGGGTAAGGGTAAGGGTAAGGGTAAGGGTAAGGGTAAGCTTAAGGGTATAAGCAAGGGTAAGGGTAAGGGTAAGGGTGAGGGTAAGGGTAAGCGTAAGGGTAAGGGTAAGGGTAAGCTTAAGGGTAAAAGCAAGGGTAAGGGTAAGGGTAAGGGTAAGGGTAAGGGTAAGGGTGAGCTTAAGGGTAAAAGCAAGGGTAAGGGTAAGGGTAAGGGTAAGGGTAAGGGTAAGGGTAAGGGTAAGGGTAAAGGTAAGGGTAAGGGTAAGGGTAAAGGTAAGGGTAAGCCTTAGGGTAAAAGCAAGGGTAAGGGTAAGGGTAAGGGTAAGGGTAAGGGTAAGGGTAAGGGTAAGGGTAAGGGTAAGGGTAAGGGTAAGGGTAAGGGTAAGTGTAAGGGTAAGCTTAAGGGTAAAAGCAAGGGTAAGGGTAAGGGTGAGGGTAAGGGTAGACCTAAGGGTAAAAGCAAGGGTAAGGGTAAGGGTAAGGGTAAGGGTAAGGGTAAGCTTAAGGGTAAAAGCAACGGTAAGGGTAAGGGTAAGGGTAAGGGTAAGGGTAAGGGTAAGGGTAAGGGTAAGGGTAAGGGTAAGCTTAAGGGTAAAAGCAAGGGTAAGGGTAAGGGTAAGGGTAAGGGTAAGGGTAAGGGTAAAGGTAAGGGTAAGCCTAAGGGTAAAAGCAAGGGTAAGGGTAAGGGTAAGGGTAAGGGTAAGGGTAAGGGTAAGGGTAAGGGTAAGGGTAAGGGTAAGGGTAAGGGTAAGGGTAAGGGTAAGGGTAAGAGTAAGCTTAAGGGTAAAAGCAAGGGTAAGGGTAAGGGTAAGGGTAAGGGTAAGGGTAAGGGTAAGGGTAAGGGTAAGCTTAAGGGTAAAAGCAAAGGTAAGGGTAAGGGTAAGGGTAAGGGTAAGGGTAAGGGTAAGGGTAAGGGTAAGGGTAAGGGTAAGCTTAAGGGTAAAAGCAAGGGTAAGGGTAAGGGTAAGCTTAAGGGTAAAAGCAAGGGTAAGGGTAAGGGTAAGGGTAAGGGTAAGGGTAAGGGTAAGGGTAAAGGTAAGGGTAAGCCTAAGGGTTAAAGCAAGGGTAAGGGTAAGGGTAAGGGTAAGGGTAAGGGTAAGGGTAAGGGTAAGGGTAAGGGTAAGGGTAAGGGAAAGGGTAAGGGTAAGGGTAAGGGTAAGCTTAAGGGTAAAAGCAAGGGTGAGGGTAAGGGTAAGGGTAAGGGTAAGGGTAAGGGTAAGGGTAAGGGTAAGGGTAAGGGTAAGGGTAAGGGTAAGGGTAAGGGTAAGGGTAAGGGTAAGGGTAAGCCTAAGGGTAAAAGCAAGGGTAAGGGTAAGGGTAAGGGTAAGGGTAAGGGTAAGCTTAAGGGTAAAAGCAAGGGTAAGGGTAAGGGTAAGGGTAAGGGTAAGGGTAAGGGTAAGCTTAAGGGTAAAAGCAAGGGTAAGGGTAAGGGTAAGGGTAAGGGTAAGGGTAAGGGTAAGGGTAAGGGTAAAGGTAAGGGTAAGCCTAAGGGTAAAAGCAAGGGTATGGGTAAGGGTAAGGGTAAGGGTAAGGGTAAGGGTAAGGGTAAGGGTAAGGGTAAGGGTAAGGGTAAGGGTAAGGGTAAGGGTAAGGGTAAGGGTAAGGGTAAGCTTAAGGGTAAAAGCAAGGGTAAGGGTAAGGGTAAGGGTAAGGGTAAGGGTAAGGGTAAGGGTAAGGGTAAGGGTAAGGGTAAGGGTAAGGGTAAGGGTAAGCTTAAGGGTAAAAGCAAGGGTAAGGGTAAGGGTAAGGGTAAGGGTAAGGGTAAGGGTAAGGGTAAGGGTAAGGGTAAGGGTAAGGGTAAGGGTAAGGGTAAGGGTAAGGGTAAGGGTAAGCTTAAGGGTAAAAGCAAGGGTAAGGGTAAGGGTAAGGGTAAGGGTAAGGGTAAGGGTAAGGGTAAGGGTAAGCTTAAGGGTAAAAGCAAGGGTAAGGGTAAGGGTAAGGGTAAGGGTAAGGGTAAGGGTAAGGGTAAGCCTAAGGGTAAAAGCAAGGGTAAGGGTAAGGGTAAAAGCAAGGGTAAGGGTAAGGGTAAGGGTAAGGGTAAGGGTAAGGGTAAGGGTAAGGGTAAGGGTAAGGGTAAGCTTAAGGGTAAAAGCAAGGGTAAGGGTAAGGGTAAGGGTAAGGGTAAGGGTAAGTGTAAGCTTAAGGGTAAAAGCAAGGGTAAGGGTAAGGGTAAGGGTAAAGGTAAGGGTAAGCCTTAGGGTTAAAGCAAGGGTAAGGGTAAGGGTAAGGGTAAGGGTAAGGGTAAGGGTAAGGGTAAGGGTAAGGGTAAGCTTAAGGGTAAAAGCAAGGGTAAGGGTAAGGGTAAGGGTAAGGGTAAGGGTAAGGGTAAGGGTAAGGGTAAGCTTAAGGGTAAAAGCAAGGGTAAGGGTAAGGGTAAGGGTAAGGGTAAGGGTAAGGGTAAGGGTAAGCTTAAGGGTAGAAGCAAGGGTAAGGGTTAGGGTAAGGGTAAGGGTAAGGGTAAGGGTAAGCTTGAGGGTAAAAGCAAGGGTAAGGGTAAGGGTAAGGGTAAGGGTAAAGGTAAGGGTAAGCCTAAGGGTAAAAGCAAGGGTAAGGGTGAGGGTAAGGGTAAGGGTAAGGGTAAGGGTAAGGGTAAGGGTAAGGGTAAGGGTAAGGGTAAGGGTAAGGGTAAGCTTAAGGGTATAAGCAAGGGTAAGGGTAAGGGTAAGGGTGAGGGTAAGAGTAAGGGTAAGGGTAAGCTTAAGGGTAAAAGCAAGGGTAAGGGTAAGGGTAAGGGTAAGGGTAAGGGTAAGGGTAAGGGTAAGCTTAAGGGTAAAAGCAAGGGTAAGGGTAAAGGTAAGGGTAAGGGTAAGGGTAAGGGTAAGGGTAAGGGTAAGGGTAAGGGTAAGGGTAAGGGTAAAGGTTAGGGTAAGCCTAAGGGTAAAAGCAAGGGTAAGGGTAAAGGTAAGGGTAGGGGTAAGGGTAAGGGTAAGGGTAAGGGTAAGGGTAAGGGTAAGGGTAAGGGTAAGGGTAAGCTTAAGGGTAAAAGCAAGGGTAAGGGTAAGGGTAAGGGTAAGGGTAAGGGTAAGGGTAAGGGTAAGGGTAAGGGTAAGGGTAAGGGTAAGCTTAAGGGTAAAAGCAAGGGTAAGGGTAAGGGTAAGGGTAAGGGTAAGGGTAAGGGTAAGGGTAAGGGTAAGGGTAAGGGTAAGCTTAAGGGTAAAAGCAAGGGTAAGGGTATGGGTAAGGGTAAGGGTAAGGGTAAGGGTAAGGGTAAGGGTAAGGGTAAGGGTAAGGGTAAGGGTAAAGGTAAGGGTAAGGGTAAGGGTAAGGGTAAGGGTAAGGGTAAGGGTAAGGGTAAGGGTAAGGGTAAGCTTAAGGGTAAAAGCAAGGGTAAGGGTTAGGGTAAGGGTAAGGGTAAGGGTAAGGGTAAGGGTAAGCTTAAGGGTAAAAGCAAGGGTAAGGGTAAGGGTAAGGGTAAGGGTAAGGGTAAGGGTAAGGGTAAGGGTAAGGGTAAGGGTAAGGGTAAGGGTAAGGGTAAGGGTAAGGGTAAGGGTAAGCTTAAGGGTAAAAGCAAGGGGAAGGGTAAGGGTAAGGGTAAGGGTAAGGGTAAGGGTAAGGGTAAGCTTAAGGGAAAAAGCAAGGGTAAGGGTAAGGGTAAGGGTAAGGGTAAGGGTTAGGGTAAGGGTAAAGGTAAGGGTAAGCCTAAGGGTAAAAGCAAGGGTAAGGGTAAGGGTAAGGGTAAGGGTAAGGGTAAGGGTAAGGGTAAGGGTAAGGGTAAGGGTAAGGGTAAGGGTAAGGGTAAGGGTAAGGGTAAGGGTAAGGGTTAGGGTAAGAGTAAGGGTAAGGGTAAGGGTAAGCTTAAGGGTAAAAGCAAGGGTAAGGGTAAGGGTAAGGGTAAGGGTAAGGGTGAGCCTAAGGGTAAAAGCAAGGGTAAGGGTAAGGGTAAGGTTAAGGGTAAGGGTAAGCTTAAGGGTAAAAGCAAGGGTAAGGGTAAGGGTAAGGGTAAGGGTAAGGGTAAGGGTAAGGGTAAGGGTAAGGGTAAGGGTAAGGGTAAGCTTAAGGGTAAAAGCAAGGGTAAGGGTAAGGGTAAGGGTAAGGGTAAGGGTAAGGGTAAGGGTAAGGGTAAGGGTAAGGGTAAGGGTAAGGGTAAGGGTAAGGGTAAGGGTAAGGGTAAGGGTAAGGGTAAGGGTAAGGGTAAGAGTAAGGGAAAGGGTAAGAGTAAGGGTAAGGGTAAGCTAAAGGGTAAAAGCAAGGGTAAGGGTTAGGGTAAGGGTAAGGGTAAGGGTAAGGGTAAGGGTAAGCTTAAGGGTAAAAGCAAGGGTAAGGGTAAGGGTAAGGGTAAGGGTAAGGGTAAGGGTAAGGGTAAGGGTAAGGGTAAGGGTAAGGGTAAGGGTAAGGGTAAGGGTAAAGGTAAGGGTAAGCCTAAGGGTAAAAGCAAGGGTAAGGGTAAAAGCAAGGGTAAGGGTAAGGGTAAGGGTAAGGGTAAGGGTAAGGGTAAGGGTAAGCTTAAGGGTAAAAGCAAGGGTAAGGGTAAAGGTAAGGGTAAGGGTAAGGGTAAGGGTAAGGGTAAGGGTAAGGGTAAGGGTAAGGGTAAGGGTAAAGGTTAGGGTAAGCCTAAGGGTAAAAGCAAGGGTAAGGGTAAAGGTAAGGGTAGGGGTAAGGGTAAGGGTAAGGGTAAGGGTAAGGGTAAGGGTAAGGGTAAGGGTAAGGGTAAGCTTAAGGGTAAAAGCAAGGGTAAGGGTAAGGGTAAGGGTAAGGGTAAGGGTAAGGGTAAGGGTAAGGGTAAGGGTAAGGGTAAGGGTAAGCTTAAGGGTAAAAGCAAGGGTAAGGGTAAGGGTAAGGGTAAGGGTAAGGGTAAGGGTAAGGGTAAGGGTAAGGGTAAGGGTAAGCTTAAGGGTAAAAGCAAGGGTAAGGGTATGGGTAAGGGTAAGGGTAAGGGTAAGGGTAAGGGTAAGGGTAAGGGTAAGGGTAAGGGTAAGGGTAAAGGTAAGGGTAAGGGTAAGGGTAAGGGTAAGGGTAAGGGTTAGGGTAAGGGTAAAGGTAAGGGTAAGCCTAAGGGTAAAAGCAAGGGTAAGGGTAAGGGTAAGGGTAAGGGTAAGGGTAAGGGTAAGGGTAAGGGTAAGGGTAAGGGTAAGGGTAAGGGTAAGGGTAAGGGTAAGGGTAAGGGTAAGGGTTAGGGTAAGAGTAAGGGTAAGGGTAAGGGTAAGCTTAAGGGTAAAAGCAAGGGTAAGGGTAAGGGTAAGGGTAAGGGTAAGGGTGAGCCTAAGGGTAAAAGCAAGGGTAAGGGTAAGGGTAAGGTTAAGGGTAAGGGTAAGCTTAAGGGTAAAAGCAAGGGTAAGGGTAAGGGTAAGGGTAAGGGTAAGGGTAAGGGTAAGGGTAAGGGTAAGGGTAAGGGTAAGGGTAAGCTTAAGGGTAAAAGCAAGGGTAAGGGTAAGGGTAAGGGTAAGGGTAAGGGTAAGGGTAAGGGTAAGGGTAAGGGTAAGGGTAAGGGTAAGGGTAAGGGTAAGGGTAAGGGTAAGGGTAAGGGTAAGGGTAAGGGTAAGGGTAAGAGTAAGGGAAAGGGTAAGAGTAAGGGTAAGGGTAAGCTAAAGGGTAAAAGCAAGGGTAAGGGTTAGGGTAAGGGTAAGGGTAAGGGTAAGGGTAAGGGTAAGCTTAAGGGTAAAAGCAAGGGTAAGGGTAAGGGTAAGGGTAAGGGTAAGGGTAAGGGTAAGGGTAAGGGTAAGGGTAAGGGTAAGGGTAAGGGTAAGGGTAAGGGTAAAGGTAAGGGTAAGCCTAAGGGTAAAAGCAAGGGTAAGGGTAAGGGTAAGGGTAAGGGTAAGGGTAAGGGTAAGCTTAAGGGTATAAGCAAGGGTAAGGGTAAGGGTAAGGGTGAGGGTAAGGGTAAGCGTAAGGGTAAGGGTAAGGGTAAGCTTAAGGGTAAAAGCAAGGGTAAGGGTAAGGGTAAGGGTAAGGGTAAGGGTAAGGGTAAGCTTAAGGGTGAAAGCAAGGGTAAGGGTAAGGGTAAGGGTAAGGGTAAGGGTAAGGGTAAGGGTAAGGGTAAAGGTAAGGGTAAGGGTAAGGGTAAAGGTAAGGGTAAGCCTAAGGTTAAAAGCAAGGGTAAGGGTAAGGGTAAGGGTAAGGGTAAGGGTAAGGGTAAGGGTAAGGGTAAGGGTAAGGGTAAGGGTAAGTGTAAGGGTAAGCTTAAGGGTAAAAGCAAGGGTAAGGGTAAGGGTGAGGGTAAGGGTAGACCTAAGGGTAAAAGCAAGGGTAAGGGTAAGGGTAAGGGTAAGGGTAAGCTTAAGGGTAAAAGCAACGGTAAGGGTAAGGGTAAGGGTAAGGGTAAGGGTAAGGGTAAGCTTAAGGGTAAAAGCAAGGGTAAGGGTAAGGGTAAGGGTAAGGGTAAGGGTAAGGGTAAGGGTAAAGGTAAGGGTAAGCCTAAGGGTAAAAGCAAGGGTAAGGGTAAGGGTAAGGGTAAGGGTAAGGGTAAGGGTAAGGGTAAGGGTAAGGGTAAGGGTAAGGGTAAGGGTAAGGGTAAGGGTAAGGGTAAGGGTAAGGGTAAGGGTAAGGGTAAGGGTAAGGGTAAGGGTAAGGGTAAGCTTAAGGGTAAAAGCAAGGGTAAGGGTAAGGGTAAGGGTAAGGGTAAGGGTAAGGGTAAGGGTAAGGGTAAGCTTAAGGGTAAAAGCAAGGGTAAGGGTAAGGGTAAGGGTAAGGGTAAGGGTAAGGGTAAGGGTAAGGGTAAGCTTAAGGGTAAAAGCAAGGGTAAGGGTAAGATTAAGGGTAAAAGCAAGGGTAAGGGTAAGGGTAAGGGTAAGGGTAAGGGTAAGGGTAAGGGTAAAGGTAAGGGTAAGCCTAAGGGTTAAAGCAAGGGTAAGGGTAAGGGTAAGGGTAAGGGTAAGGGTAAGGGTAAGGGAAAGGGTAAGGGTAAGGGTAAGGGTAAGCTTAAGGGTAAAAGCAAGGGTGAGGGTAAGGGTAAGGGTAAGGGTAAGGGTTAGGGTAAGGGTAAGGGTAAGGGTAAGGGTAAGGGTAAGGGTAAGGGTAAGGGTAAGGGTAAGCCTAATGGTAAAAGCAAGGGTAAGGGTAAGGGTAAGGGTAAGGGTAAGGGTAAGCTTAAGGGTAAAAGCAAGGGTAAGGGTAAGGGTAAGGGTAAGGGTAAGGGTAAGGGTAAGGGTAAGCTTAAGGGTAAAAGCAAGGGTAAGGGTAAGGGTAAGGGTAAGGGTAAGGGTAAGGGTAAGGGTAAGGGTAAGGGTAAGGGTAAGGGTAAGGGTAAGGGTAAAGGTAAGGGTAAGCCTAAGGGTAAAAGCAAGGGTATGGGTAAGGGTAAGGGTAAGGGTAAGGGTAAGGGTAAGGGTAAGGGTAAGGGTAAGGGTAAGGGTAAGGGTAAGGGTAAGGGTAAGGGTAAGCTTAAGGGTAAAAGCAAGGGTAAGGGTAAAGGTAAGGGTAAGGGTAAGGGTAAGGGTAAGGGTAAGGGTAAGGGTAAGGGTAAGGGTAAGGGTAAGCTTAAGGGTAAAAGCAAGGGTAAGGGTAAGGGAAAGGGTAAGGGTAAGGGTAAGGGTAAGGGTAAGGGTAAGGGTAAGGGTAAGGGTAAGGGTAAGGGTAAGGGTAAGGGTAAGGGTAAGCTTAAGGGTAAAAGCAAGGGTAAGGGTAAGGGTAAGGGTAAGGGTAAGGGTAAGGGTAAGGGTAAGGGTAAGCCTAAGGGTAAAAGCAAGGGTAAGGGTAAGGGTAAAAGCAAGGGTAAGGGTAAGGGTAAGGGTAAGGGTAAGGGTAAGGGTAAGGGTAAGGGTAAGGGTAAGGGTAAGCTTAAGGGTAAAAGCAAGGGTAAGGGTAAGGGTAAGGGTAAGGGTAAGGGTAAGTGTAAGCTTAAGGGTAAAAGCAAGGGTAAGGGTAAGGGTAAGGGTAAAGGTAAGGGTAAGCCTTAGGGTTAAAGCAAGGGTAAGGGTAAGGGTAAGGGTAAGGGTAAGGGTAAGGGTAAGGGTAAGGGTAAGGGTAAGGGTAAGGGTAAGGGTAAGCTTAAGGGTAAAAGCAAGGGTAAGGGTAAGGGTAAGGGTAAGGTTAAGGGTAAGGGTAAGGGTAAGGGTAAGGGTAAGCTTAAGGGTAAAAGCAAGGGTAAGGGTAAGGGTAAGGGTAAGGGTAAGGGTAAGGGTAAGGGTAAGGGTAAGGGTAAGCCTAATGGTAAAAGCAAGGGTAAGGGTAAGGGTAAGGGTAAGGGTAAGGGTAAGCTTAGGGGTAAAAGCAAGGGTAAGGGTAAGGGTAAGGGTAAGGGTAAGGGTAAGGGTAAGGGTAAGCTTAAGGGTAAAAGCAAGGGTAAGGGTAAGGGTAAGGGTAAGGGTAAGGGTAAGGGTAAGGGTAAGGGTAAGGGTAAGGGTAAGGGTAAGGGTAAGGGTAAAGGTAAGGGTAAGCCTAAGGGTAAAAGCAAGGGTATGGGTAAGGGTAAGGGTAAGGGTAAGGGTAAGGGTAAGGGTAAGGGTAAGGGTAAGGGTAAGGGTAAGGGTAAGGGTAAGGGTAAGGGTAAGCTTAAGGGTAAAAGCAAGGGTAAGGGTAAAGGTAAGGGTAAGGGTAAGGGTAAGGGTAAGGGTAAGGGTAAGGGTAAGGGTAAGGGTAAGGGTAAGCTTAAGGGTAAAAGCAAGGGTAAGGGTAAGGGAAAGGGTAAGGGTAAGGGTAAGGGTAAGGGTAAGGGTAAGGGTAAGGGTAAGGGTAAGGGTAAGGGTAAGGGTAAGGGTAAGGGTAAGGGTAAGCTTAAGGGTAAAAGCAAGGGTAAGGGTAAGGGTAAGGGTAAGGGTAAGGGTAAGGGTAAGGGTAAGGGTAAGCCTAAGGGTAAAAGCAAGGGTAAGGGTAAGGGTAAAAGCAAGGGTAAGGGTAAGGGTAAGGGTAAGGGTAAGGGTAAGGGTAAGGGTAAGGGTAAGGGTAAGGGTAAGGGTAAGCTTAAGGGTAAAAGCAAGGGTAAGGGTAAGGGTAAGGGTAAGGGTAAGGGTAAGTGTAAGCTTAAGGGTAAAAGCAAGGGTAAGGGTAAGGGTAAGGGTAAAGGTAAGGGTAAGCCTTAGGGTTAAAGCAAGGGTAAGGGTAAGGGTAAGGGTAAGGGTAAGGGTAAGGGTAAGGGTAAGGGTAAGGGTAAGGGTAAGGGTAAGGGTAAGCTTAAGGGTAAAAGCAAGGGTAAGGGTAAGGGTAAGGGTAAGGTTAAGGGTAAGGGTAAGGGTAAGGGTAAGGGTAAGCTTAAGGGTAAAAGCAAGGGTAAGGGTAAGGGTAAGGGTAAGGGTAAGCTTAAGGGTAAAAGCAAGGGTAAGGGTTAGGGTAAGGGTAAGGGTAAGGGTAAGGGTAAGCTTGAGGGTAAAAGCAAGGGTAAGGGTAAGGGTAAGGGTAAGGGTAAAGGTAAGGGTAAGCCTAAGGGTAAAAGCAAGGGTAAGGGTAAGGGTAAGGGTAAGGGTAAGGGTAAGGGTAAGGGTAAGGGTAAGGGTAAGGGTAAGCTTAAGGGTATAAGCAAGGGTAAGGGTAAGGGTAAGGGTGAGGGTAAGGGTAAGGGTAAGGGTAAGCTTAAGGGTAAAAGCAAGGGTAAGGGTAAGGGTAAGGGTAAGGGTAAGGGTAAGGGTAAGGGTAAGGGTAAGCTTAAGGGTAAAAGCAAGGGTAAGGGTAAGGGTAAGGGTAAGGGTAAGGGTAAGGGTAAGGGTAAAGGTTAGGGTAAGCCTAAGGGTAAAAGCAAGGGTAAGGGTAAAGGTAAGGGTAAGGGTAAGGGTAAGGGTAAGGGTAAGGGTAAGGGTAAGGGTAAGCTTAAGGGTAAAAGCAAGGGTAAGGGTAAGGGTAAGGGTAAGGGTAAGCCTAAGGGTAAGCTTAAGGGTAAAAGCAAGGGTAAGGGTAAGGGTAAGGTTGAGGGTAAGGGTAAGCTTAAGGGTTAAAGCAAGGGTAAGGGTAAGGGTAAGGGTAAGGGTAAGGGTAAGGGTAAAGGTAAGGGTAAGCCTAAGGGTAAAAGCAAGGGTAAGGGTAACGGTAAGGGTAAGGGTAAGGGTAAGGGTAAGGGTAAGGGTAAGGGTAAGGGTAAGGGTAAGGGTAAGGGTAAGGGTAAGGGTAAGGGTAAGCTTAAGGGTAAAAGCAAGGGTAAGGGTAAGGGTAAGGGTAAGGGTACGGGTAAGGGTAAGGGTAAGGGTAAGGGTAAGGGTAAGGGTAAGGGTAAGGGTAAGGGTAAGGGTAAGCTTAAGGGTAAAAGCAAGGGTAAGGGTAAGGGTAAGGGTGAGGGTAAGGGTAAGGGTAAGGGTAAGGGTAAGCTTAAGGGTAAAAGCAAGGGTAAGGGTAAGGGTAAAGGTAAGGGTAAGGGTAAGGGTAAGGGTAAGGGTAAGCTTAAGGGTAAAAGCAAGGGTAAGGGTAAGGGTAAGGGTAAGGGTAAGGGTAAGGGTAAGGGTAAGGGTAAGGGTAAAGGTAAGGGTAAGCCTAAGGGTAAAAGCAAGGGTAAGGGTAAGGGTTAGGGTAAGGGTAAGGGTAAGGGTAAGGGTAAGGGTAAGGGTAAGGGTAAGGGTAAGGGTAAGGGTAAGGGTAAGTGTAAGGGTAAGGGTAAGGGTAAGATTAAGGGTAAAAGCAAGGGTAAGGGTAAGGGTAAGGGTAAGGGTAAGGGTAAGGGTAAGGGTAAGGGTAAGGGTAAGCTTAAGGGTAAGGGTAAGGGTAAGGGTAAAGGTAAGGGTAAGCCTAAGGGTAAAAGCAAGGGTAAGGGTAAGGGTTAGGGTAAGGGTAAGGGTAAGGGTAAGGGTAAGGGTAAGTGTAAGGGTAAGGGTAAGGGTAAGCTTAAGGGTAAAAGCAAGGCTAAGGGTAAGGGTAAGGGTAAGGGTAAGGGTAAGGGTAAGGGTAAGGGTAAGGGTAAGGGTAAGCTTAAGGGTAAGGGTAAGGGTAAGGGTAAGGGTAAGCCTAAGGGTAAAAGCAAGGGTAAGGGTAAGGGTAAGGGTAAGGGTAAGGGTAAGCTTAAGGGTAAAAGCAAGGGTAAGGGTAAGGGTAAGGGTAAGGGTAAGGGTAAGCTTAAGGGTAAAAGCAAGGATAAGGGTAAGGGTAAGGGTAAGGGTAAGGGTAAGGGTAAGGGTAAAGGTAAGGGTAAGCCTAAGGGTAAAAGCAAGGGTAAGGGTAAGGGTAAGGGTAAGGGTAAGGGTAAGGGTAAGGGTAAGGGTAAGGGTAAGGGTAAGGGTAAGGGTAAGCTTAAGGGTAAAAGCAAGGGTAAGGGTAAGAGTAAGGGTAAGGGTAAGGGTAAGGGTAAGGGTAAGGGTAAGGGTAAGGGTAAGGGTAAGGGTAAGGGTAAGGGTAAGGGTAAGGGTAAGGGTAAGGGTAAGGGTAAGGGTAAGGGTAAGGGTAAGCTTAAGGGTAAAAGCAAGGGTGAGGGTAAGTGTAAGGGTAAGGGTAAGGGTAAGGGTAAGGGTAAGGGTAAGGGTAAGGGTAAGGGTAAGGGTAAGGGTAAGCTTAAGGGTAAAAGCAAGGGTAAGGGTAAGGGTAAGGGTAAGGGTAAGGGTAAGGGTAAGGGTAAAGGTAAGGGTAAGCCTAAGGGTAAAAGCAAGGGTAAGGGTAAGGGTAAGGGTAAGGGTAAGGGTAAGGGTAAGGGTAAGGGTAAGGGTAAGGGTAAGGGTAAGGGTAAGGGTAAGGGTAAGGGTAAGGGTAAGGGTAAGCTTAAGGGTAAAAGCAAGGGTGAGGGTAAGGGTAAGGGTAAGGGTAAGGGTAAGGGTAAGGGTAAGGGTAAGGGTAAGGGTAAGGGTAAGGGTAAGGGTAAGGGTAAGGGTAAGGGTAAGGGTAAGGGTAAGGGTAAGCCTAAGGGTAAAAGCAAGGGTAAGGGTAAGGGTAAGGGTAAGGGTAAGGGTAAGGGTAAGGGTAAGCTTAAGGGTAAAAGCATGGGTAAGGGTAAGGGTAAGGGTAAGGGTAAGGGTAAGGGTAAGCTTAAGGGTAAAAGCAAGGGTAAGGGTAAGGGTAAGGGTAAGGGTAAGGGTAAGGGTAAGGGTAAAGGTAAGGGTAAGCCTAAGGGTAAAAGCAAGGGTATGGGTAAGGGTAAGGGTAAGGGTAAGGGTAAGGGTAAGGGTAAGGGTAAGGGTAAGGGTAAGGGTAAGGGTAAGGGTAAGGGTAAGGGTAAGGGTAAGGGTAAGGGTAAGCTTAAGGGTAAAAGCAAGGGTAAGGGTAAGGGTAAGGGTAAGGGTAAGGGTAAGGGTAAGGGTAAGGGTAAGGGTAAGGGTAAGGGTTAGGGTAAGGGTAAGCTTAAGGGTAAAAGCAAGGGTAAGGGTAAGGGTAAGGGTAAGGGTAAGGGTAAGGGTAAGGGTAAGGGTAAGGGTAAGGGTAAGGGTAAGGGTAAGGGTAAGGGTAAGGGTAAGGGTAAGCTTAAGGGTAAAAGCAAGGGTAAGGGTAAGGGTAAGGGTAAGGGTAAGGGTAAGGGTAAGGGTAAGGGTAAGGGTAAGCTTAAGGGTAAAAGCAAGGGTAAGGGTAAGGGTAAGGGTAAGGGTAAGGGTAAGGGTAAGCCTAAGGGTAAAAGCAAGGGTAAGGGTAAGGGTAAAAGCAAGGGTAAGGGTAAGGGTAAGGGTAAGGGTAAGGGTAAGGGTAAGGGTAAGGGTAAGGGTAAGGGTAAGGGTAAGGGTAAGCTTAAGGGTAAAAGCAAGGGTAAGGGTAAGGGTAAGGGTAAGGGTAAGGGTAAGTGTAAGCTTAAGGGTAAAAGCAAGGGTAAGGGTAAGGGTAAGGGTAAAGGTAAGGGTAAGCCTTAGGGTAAAAGCAAGGGTAAGGGTAAGGGTAAGGGTAAGGGTAAGGGTAAGGGTAAGGGTAAGCTTAAGGGTAAAAGCAAGGGTAAGGGTAAGGGTAAGGGTAAGGGTAAGGGTAAGGGTAAGGGTAAGGGTAAGGGTAAGGGTAAGGGTAAGCTTAAGGGTAAAAGCAAGGGTAAGGGTAAGGGTAAGGGTAAGGGTAAGCTTAAGGGTAAAAGCAAGGGTAAGGGTTAGGGTAAGGGTAAGGGTAAGGGTAAGGGTAAGCTTGAGGGTAAAAGCAAGGGTAAGGGTAAGGGTAAGGGTAAGGGTAGAGGTAAGGGTAAGCCTAAGGGTAAAAGCAAGGGTAAGGGTAAGGGTAAGGGTAAGGGTAAGGGTAAGGGTAAGGGTAAGGGTAAGGGTAAGGGTAAGGGTAAGGGTAAGTGTTAGCTTAAGGGTATAAGCAAGGGTAAGGGTAAGGGTGAGGGTAAGGGTAAGGGTAAGGGTAAGCTTAAGGGTAAAAGCAAGGGTAAGGGTAAGGGTAAGGGTAAGGGTAAGGGTAAGGGTAAGCTTAAGGGTAAAAGCAAGGGTAAGGGTAAGGGTAAGGGTAAGGGTAAGGGTAAGGGTAAGGGTAAGGGTAAGGGTAAGGGTAAGGGTAAAGGTTAGGGTAAGCCTAAGGGTAAAAGCAAGGGTAAGGGTAAAGGTAAGGGTAAGGGTAAGGGTAAGGGTAAGGGTAAGGGTAAGGGTTAGGGTAAGGGTAAGCTTAAGGGTAAAAGCAAGGGTAAGGGTAAGGGTAAGGGTAAGGGTAAGCCTAAGGGTAAAACAAGGGTAAGGGTAAGGGTAAGGGTAAGGGTAAGGGTAAGCTTAAGGGTAAAAGCAAGGGTAAGGGTAAGGGTAAGGGTGAGGGTAAGGGTAAGCTTAAGGGTTAAAGCAAGGGTAAGGGTAAGGGTAAGGGTAAGGGTAAGGGTAAGGGTAAAGGTAAGGGTAAGCCTAAGGGTAAAAGCAAGGGTAAGGGTAAGGGTAAGGGTAAGGGTAAGGGTAAGGGTAAGGGTAAGGGTAAGGGTAAGGGTAAGGGTAAGGGTAAGGGTAAGGGTAAGGGTAAGCTTAAGGGTAAAAGCAAGGGTAAGGGTAAGGGTAAGGGTAAGGGTAAGGGTAAGGGTAAGGGTAAGGGTAAGGGTAAGGGTAAGCTTAAGGGTAAAAGCAAGGGTAAGGGTAAGGGTAAGGGTGAGGGTAAGGGTAAGGGTAAGGGTAAGCTTAAGGGTAAAAGCAAGGGTAAGGGTAAGGGTAAGGGTAAGGGTAAGGGTAAGGGTAAGGGTAAGGGTAAAGGTAAGGGTGAGCCTAAGGGTAAAAGCAAGGGTAAGGGTAAGGGTTAGGGTAAGGGTAAGGGTAAGGGTAAGGGTAAGGGTAAGGGTAAGGGTAAGGGTAAGTGTAAGGGTAAGGGTAAGGGTAAGATTAAGGGTAAAAGCAAGGGTAAGGGTAAGGGTAAGGGTAAGGGTAAGGGTAAGGGTAAGGGTAAGGGTAAGGGTAAGGGTAAGGGTAAGCTTAAGGGTAAGGGTAAGGGTAAGGGTAAAGGTAAGGGTAAGCCTAAGGGTAAAAGCAAGGGTAAGGGTAAGGGTTAGGGTAAGGGTAAGGGTAAGGGTAAGGGTAAAAGCAAGGGTAAGGGTAAGGGTAAGGGTAAGGGTAAGGGTAAGGGTAAGGGTAAGGGTAAAGGTTAGGGTAAGCCTAAGGGTAAAAGCAAGGGTAAGGGTAAAGGTAAGGGTAAGGGTAAGGGTAAGGGTAAGGGTAAGGGTAAGGGTAAGGGTAAGGGTAAGGGTAAGCTTAAGGGTAAAAGCAAGGGTAAGGGTAAGGGTAAGGGTAAGGGTAAGCCTAAGGGTAAAACAAGGGTAAGGGTAAGGGTAAGGGTAAGGGTAAGGGTAAGCTTAAGGGTAAAAGCAAGGGTAAGGGTAAGGGTAAGGGTAAGGGTAAGGGTAAGGGTAAGGGTAAAGGTAAGGGTAAGCCTAAGGGTAAAAGCAAGGGTAAGGGTAAGGGTTAGGGTAAGGGTAAGGGTAAGGGTAAGGGTAAGGGTAAGGGTAAGGGTAAGGGTAAGGGTAAGTGTAAGGGTAAGGGTAAGGGTAAGATTAAGGGTAAAAGCAAGGGTAAGGGTAAGGGTAAGGGTAAGGGTAAGGGTAAGGGTAAGGGTAAGGGTAAGGGTAAGGGTAGGGGTAAGGGTAAGCTTAAGGGTTAGGGTAAGGGTAAGGGTAAAGGTAAGGGTAAGCCTAAGGGTAAAAGCAAGGGTAAGGGTAAGGGTTAGGGTAAGGGTAAGGGTAAGGGTAAGGGTAAGGGTGAGGGTAAGTGTAAGGGTAAGGGTAAGGGTAAACTTAAGGGTAAAAGCAAGGGTAAGGGTAAGGGTAAGGGTAAGGGTAAGGGTAAGGGTAAGGGTAAGGGTAAGGGTAAGGGTAAGGGTAAGGGTAAGCTTAAGGGTAAGGGTAAGGGTAAGGGTAAGGGTGAGCCTAAGGGTAAAAGCAAGGGTAAGGGTAAGGGTAAGGGTAAGGGTAAGGGTAAGCTTAAGGGTAAAAGCAAGGGTAAGGGTAAGGGTAAGGGTAAGGGTAAGGGTAAGGGTAAGCTTAAGGGTAAAAGCAAGGGTAAGGGTAAGGGTAAGGGTAAGGGTAAGGGTAAAGGTAAGGGTAAGCCTAAGGGTAAAAGCAAGGGTAAGGGTAAGGGTAAGGGTAAGGGTAAGGGTAAGGGTAAGGGTAGGGGTAAGGGTAAGGGTAAGGGTAAGCTTAAGGGTAAAAGCAAGGGTAAGGGTAAGAGTAAGGGTAAGGGTAAGGGTAAGGGTAAGGGTAAGGGTAAGGGTAAGGGTAAGGGTAAGGGTAAGGGTAAGGGTAAGGGTAAGGGTAAGGGTAAGGGTAAGCTTAAGGGTAAAAGCAAGGGTGAGGGTAAGGGTAAGGGTAAGGGTAAGGGTAAGGGTAAGGGTAAGGGTAAGGGTAAGGGAAAGGGTAAGCTTAAGGGTAAAAGCAAGGGTAAGGGTAAGGGTAAGGGTAAGGGTAAGGGTAAGGGTAAAGGTGAGGGTAAGCCTAAGGGTAAAAGCAAGGGTAAGGGTAAGGGTAAGGGTAAGGGTAAGGGTAAGGGTAAGGGTAAGGGTAAGGGTAAGGGTAAGGGTAAGGGTAAGGGTAAGTGTAAGCTTAAGGGTAAAAGCAAGGGTAAGGGTAAGGGTAAGGGTAAGGGTAAGGGTAAGGGTAAGGGTAAGGGTAAGGGTAAGGGTAAGGGTAAGGGTAAGCTTAAGGGTAAAAGCAAGGGTAAGGGTAAGGGTAAGGGTGAGGGTAAGGGTAAGGGTAAGGGTAAGGGTAAGCTTTAGGGTAAAAGCAAGGGTAAAGGTAAGGGTAAAGGTAAGGGTAAGGGTAAGGGTAAGGGTAAGGGTAAGCTTAAGGGTAAAAGCAAGGGTAAGGGTAAGGGTAAGGGTAAGGGTAAGGGTAAGGGTAAAGGTAAGGGTAAGCCTAAGGGTAAAAGCAAGGGTAAGGGTAAGGGTTAGGGTAAGGGTAAGGGTAAGGGTAAGGGTAAGGGTAAGGGTAAGGGTAAGGGTAAGGGTAAGTGTAAGGGTAAGGGTAAGGGTAAGATTAAGGGTAAAAGCAAGGGTAAGGGTAAGGGTAAGGGTAAGGGTAAGGGTAAGGGTAAGGGTAAGGGTAGGGGTAAGGGTAAGCTTAAGGGTTAGGGTAAGGGTAAGGGTAAAGGTAAGGGTAAGCCTAAGGGTAAAAGCAAGGGTAAGGGTAAGGGTTAGGGTAAGGGTAAGGGTAAGGGTAAGGGTAAGGGTAAGGGTGAGGGTAAGTGTAAGGGTAAGGGTAAGGGTAAGCTTAAGGGTAAAAGCAAGGGTAAGGGTAAGGGTAAGGGTAAGGGTAAGGGTAAGGGTAAGGGTAAGGGTAAGGGTAAGGGTAAGGATAAGGGTAAGCTTAAGGGTAAGGGTAAGGGTAAGGGTAAGGGTAAGCCTAAGGGTAAAAGCAAGGGTAAGGGTAAGGGTAAGGGTAAGGGTAAGGGTAAGCTTAAGGGTAAAAGCAAGGGTAAGGGTAAGGGTAAGGGTAAGGGTAAGGGTAAGGGTAAGCTTAAGGGTAAAAGCAAGGGTAAGGGTAAGGGTAAGGGTAAGGGTAAGGGTAAAGGTAAGGGTAAGCCTAAGGGTAAAAGCAAGGGTAAGGGTAAGGGTAAGGGTAAGGGTAAGGGTAAGGGTAAGGGTAGGGGTAAGGGTAAGGGTAAGGGTAAGCTTAAGGGTAAAAGCAAGGGTAAGGGTAAGAGTAAGGGTAAGGGTAAGGGTAAGGGTAAGGGTAAGGGTAAGGGTAAGGGTAAGGGTAAGGGTAAGGGTAAGGGTAAGGGTAAGGGTAAGGGTAAGGGTAAGGGTAAGGGTAAGGGTAAGCTTAAGGGTAAAAGCAAGGGTGAGGGTAAGGGTAAGGGTAAGGGTAAGGGTAAGGGTAAGGGTAAGGGTAAGGGTAAGGGAAAGGGTAAGCTTAAGGGTAAAAGCAAGGGTAAGGGTAAGGGTAAGGGTAAGGGTAAGGGTAAGGGTAAGGGTAAGGGTAAGGGTAAAGGTAAGGGTAAGCCTAAGGGTAAAAGCAAGGGTAAGGGTAAGGGTAAGGGTAAGGGTAAGGGTAAGGGTAAGCTTAAGGGTAAAAGCAAGGGTAAGGGTAAGGGTAAGGGTAAGGGTAAGGGTAAGGGTAAGGGTAAGGGTAAGGGTAAGGGTAAGGGTAAGCTTAAGGGTAAGGATAAGGGTAAGGGTAAAAGCAAGGGTAAGGGTAAGGGTAAGGGTAAGGGTAAGGGTAAGCTTAAGGGTAAAAGCAAGGGTAAGGGTAAGGGTAAGGGTAAGGGTAAGGGTAAGGGTAAGCTTAAGGGTAAGGGTAAGGGTAAGGGTAAGGGTAAGCTTAAGGGTAAAAGCAAGGGTAAGGGTAAGGGTAAGGGTAAGGGTAAGGGTAAGGGTAAGGGTAAGGGTAAGGGTAAGGGTAAGGGTAAGGGTAAGGCTAAGGGTAAGGGTAAGCTTAAGGGTAAAAGCAAGGGTAAGGGTAAGGGTAAGAGTAAGGGTAAGGGTAAGGGTAAGGGTAATGGTAAGGGTAAGGGTAGGGGTAAGCTTAAGGGTAAAAGCAAGGGTAAGGGTAAGGGTAAGGGTAAGGGTAAGGGTAAGGGTAAGCTTAAGGGTAAAAGCAAGGGTAAGGGTAAGGGTAAGGGTAAGGGTAAGGGTAAGGGTAAGGGTAAGGGTAAGGGTAAGGGTAAGGGTAAGGGTAAGCTTAAGGGTAAGGATAAGGGTAAGGGTAAAAGCAAGGGTAAGGGTAAGGGTAAGGGTAAGGGTAAGGGTAAGCTTAAGGGTAAAAGCAAGGGTAAGGGTAAGGGTAAGGGTAAGGGTAAGGGTAAGGGTAAGCTTAAGGGTAAGGGTAAGGGTAAGGGTAAGGGTAAGCTTAAGGGTAAAAGCAAGGGTAAGGGTAAGGGTAAGGGTAAGGGTAAGGGTAAGGGTAAGGGTAAGGGTAAGGGTAAGGGTAAGGGTAAGGGTAAGGGTAAGCTTAAGGGTAAAAGCAAGGGTAAGGGTAAGGGTAAGAGTAAGGGTAAGGGTAAGGGTAGGGGTAATGGTAAGGGTAAGGGTAAGGGTAAGCTTAAGGGTAAAAGCAAGGGTAAGGGTAAGGGTAAGGGTAAGGGTAAGGGTAAGGGTAAGGGTAAAGGTAAGGGTAAGCCTAAGGGTAAAAGCAAGGGTAAGAGTAAGGGAAAGGGTAAGGGTAAGGGTAAGAGTAAGGGTAAGGGTAAGGGTAAGGGTAAGCTTAAGGGTAAAAGCAAGGGTAAGGGTAAGGGTAAGGGTAAGGGTATGCCTAAGGGTAAAAGCAAGGGTAAGGGTAAGGGTAAGGGTAAGGGTAAGGGTAAGCTTAAGGGTAAAAGCAAGGGTAAGGGTAAGGGTAAGGGTAAGGGTAAGGGTAAGGGTAAGGGTAAGGGTAAGCTTAAGGGTAAAAGCAAGGGTGAGGGTAAGGGTAAGGGTAAGGGTAAGGGTAAGGGTAAGTGTAAGGGTAAGCTTAAGGGTAAAAGCAAGGGTAAGGGTAAGGATAAGGGTAAGGGTAAGGGTAAGGGTAAAGGTAAGGGTAAGGGTAAAGGTAAGGGTAAGGGTAAGGGTAAGGGTAAGAGTAAGGGTAAGGGTAAGGGTAAGGGTAAGGGTAAGGGTAAGGGTAAGGGTAAGCTTAAGGGTAAAAGCAAGGGTAAGGGTAAGGGTAAGGGTAAGGGTAAGCCTAAGGGTAAAAGCAAGGGTAAGGGTAAGGGTAAGGGTAAGGGTAAGGGTAAGCTTAAAGGTAAAAGCAAGGGTAAGGGTAAGGGTAAGGGAAAGGGTAAGGGTAAGGGTAAGCTTAAGGGTAAAAGCAAGGGTAAGGGTAAGGGTAAGGGTAAGGGTAAGGGTAAGGGTAAGGGTAAGGGTAAAGGTAAGGGTAAGCCTAAGGGTAAAAGCAAGGGTAAGGGTAAGGTTAAGGGTAAGGGTAAGGGTAAGGGTAAGGGTAAGGGTAAGGGTAAGGGTAAGGGTAAGGGTAAGCTTAAGGGTAAAAGCAAGGGTAAGGGTAAGGGTAAGGGTAAGGGTAAGGGTAAGGGTAAGGTTAAGGGTAAGGGTAAGGGTAAGCTTAAGGGTAAGGGTAAGGGTAAGGGTGAGGGTAAGCTCGAGGGTAAAAGCAAGGGTAAGGGTAAGGGTAAGGGTAAGGGTAAGGGTAAGCTTAAGGGTAAAAGCAAGGGTAAGGGTAAGGGTAAGGGTAAGGGTAAGGGTAAGGGTAAGGGTAAGGGTAAGCTTAAGGGTAAGGGTAAGGGTAAGTGTAAGGGTAAGCTTAAGGGTAGAAGCAAGGGTAAGGGTAAGGGTAAGGGTAAGGGTAAGGGTAAGGGTAAGGGTAAGCTTAAGGGTAAGGGTAAGGGTAAGGGTAAGGGTAAGCTTAAGGGTAAAAGCAAGGGTAAGGGTAAGGGTAAGGGTAAGGGTAAGGGTAAGCTTAAGGGTAAGGGTAAGGGTAAGGCTAAGGGTAAGCTTAAGGGTAAAAGCAAGGGTAAGGGTGAGGGTAAGGGTAAGGGTAAGGGTAAGGGTAAGGGTAAGGGTAAGGGTAAGGGTAAGGGTAAGGGTGAGGGTAAGCTTAAGGGTAAGGGTAAGGGTAAGGGTAAGGGTAAGCTTAAGGGTAAAAGCAAGGGTAAGGGTAAGGGTAAGGGTAAGGGTAAGGGTAAGGGTAAGCTTAAGGGTAAAAGCAAGGGTAAGGGTAAGGGTAAGGGTAAGGGTAAGGGTAAGGGTAAGGGTAAGGGTAAGCTTAAGGGTAAGGGTAAGGGTAAGGGTAAGGGTAAGCTTAAGGGTTAAAGCAAGGGTAAGGGTAAGGGTAAGGGTAAGGGTAAGGGTAAGGGTAAGGGTAAGGGTAAGGGTAAGCTTAAGGGTAAAAGTAAGGGTAAGGGTAAGGGTAAGGGTAAGGGTAAGGGTAAGGGTAAGGGTAAGGTTAAGGGTAAGGGTAAGGGTAAGGGTAAGCTTTAGGGTAAAAGCAAGGGTAAGGGTAAGGGTAAGGGTAAGGGTAAGGGTAAGGGTAAAGGTAAGGGTAAGCCTAAGGGTAAAAGCAAGTGTGAGGGTAAGGGTAAGGGTAAGGGTAAGGGTAAGGGTAAGGGTAAGGGTAAGCTTAAGGGTAAAAGCAAGGGTAAGGGTAAGGGTAAGGGTAAGGGTAAGCCTAAGGGTAAAAGCAAGGGTAAGGGTAAGGGTAAGGGTAAGGGTAAGGGTAAGGGTAAGGGTAAGGGTAAGCTTAAGGGTAAGCTTAAGGTTGAAAGCAAGGGTAAGGGTAAGGGTAAGGGTAAGGCGCACCCTTACCCTTACCCTTACCCTTGCTTTTACCCTTAAGCTTACCCTTACCCTTACCCTTACCCTCACCCTTACCCTTACCCTTACCCTTACCCTTACCCTTTCCCTTACCCTTACCCTTACCCTTACCCTTACCTTTACCCTTACCCTTACCCTTACCCTTGCTTTTACCCTTAGGCTTACCCTTACCTTTACCCTTACCCTTACCCTTACCCTTACCCTTACCCTTACCCTTACCCTTACCCTTGCTTTTACCCTTAAGCTTACCCTTACCCTTACCCTTACCCTTACCCTTGCTTTTACCCTTAAGCTTACCCTTACCCTTACCCTTTTCCTTACCCTTAAGCTTAACCTTACCCTTACCCTTACCCTTACCCTTATCCTTACCCTTACCCTTACCCTTACCCTTGCTTTTACCCTTAAGCTTACCCTTACCCTTACCCTTACCCTTACCCTTACCCTTACACTTACCCTTACCCTTACCCTTACCCTTACCCTTACCCTTGCATTTACCCTTAGGCTTACCCTTACCTTTACCCTTACCCTTACCCTTACCCTCACCCTTACCCTTACCCTTACCCTTACCCTTGCTTTTACCCTTAAGCTTACCCTTACCCTTACCCATACCCTTACCCTTACCCTTACCCTTGCTTTTACCCTAAAGCTTACCCTTACCCTTACCCTTACCCTTACCCTTACCCTTACCCTTACCCTTACCCTTACCCTTACCCTTACCCTTGCTTTTACCCTTAAGCTTACCCTTACCCTTACCCTTACCCTTACCCTTACCCTTACCCTTACCCTTGCTTTTACCCTTAAGCTTACCCTTACCCTTACCCTTACCCTTACCCTTACCCTTACCCTTACCCTTACCCTTACCCTTACCCTTACCCTTACCCTTACCCTTACACTTACCCTTGCTTTTACCCTTAGGCTTACCCTTACCTTTACCCTTACCCTTACCCTTACCCTTACCCTTACCCTTACCCTTACCCTTACCCTTGCTTTTACCCTTAAGCTTACCCTTACCCTTACCCTCACCCTTACCCTTACCCTTACCCTTACCCTTACCCTTACCCTTACCCTTACCCTTGCTTTTACCCTTAGGCTTACCCTTACCTTTACCCTTACCCTTACCCTTACCCTTACCCTTACCCTTACCCTTACCCTTACCCTTGCTTTTACCCTTAAGCTTACCCTTACCCTTACCCTTTCCCTTACCCTTACCCTTACCCTTACCCTTGCTTTTACCTTTAAGCTTACACTTACCCTTACCCTTACCCTTACCCTTACCCTTGCTTTTACCCTTAGGCTTACCCTTACCCTTACCCTTACCCTTACCCTTGCTTTTACCCTTAAGCTTACCCTTACTCTTACCCTTACCCTTACCCTTACCCTTACCCTTACCCTCACCCTTACCCTTACCCTTACCCTTACCCTTACCTTCACCCTTACCCTTACCCTTACCCTTACCCTTACCCTTACCCTTACCCTTACCCTTGCTTTTACCCTTAAGCTTACCCTTACCCTTACCCTTACCCTTACCCTTACCCTTACCCTTACCCTTACCCTTACCCTTACCCTTACCCTTACCCTTACCCTTACCCTTACCCTCACCCTTGCTTTTACCCTTAAGCTTACCCTTACCCTTACCCTTACCCTTACCCTTACCCTTACCCTTACCCTTGCTTTTACCCTTAAGCTTACCCTTACCCTTACCCTTACCCTTACCCTTACCCTTGCTTTTACCCTTAGGCTTACCCTTACCCTTACCCTTTCCCTTGCTTTTACCCTTAAGCTTACCCTTACCCTTACCCTTACCCTTACTCTTACCCTTACCCTTACCCTTACCCTTACCCTTACCCTTACCCTTGCTTTTACCCTTAGGCTTACCCTTACCTTTACCCTTACCCTTACCCTTACCCTTACCCTTACCCTTACCCTTACCCTTACCCTTACCCTTGCTTTTACCCTTAAGCTTACCCTTACCCTTACCCTTACCCTTACCCTTACCCTTACCCTTACCCTTACCCTTACCCTTACCCTTACCCTTACCCTTGCTTTTACCCTTAAGCTTACCCTTACCCTTACCCTTACCCTTACCCTTACCCTTACCCTTACCCTTACCCTTGCTTTTACCCTTAAGCTTACCCTTTCCCTTACCCTTACCCTTACCCTTAAGCTTACCCTTACCCTTACCCTTACCCTTACCCTTACCCTTACCCTTACCCTTACCCTTGCTTTTACCCTTAAGCTTACCCTTACCCTTACCCTTACCCTTACCCTTACCCTTGCTTTTACCCTTACCCTTATCCTTACCCTTAAGCTTACACTTACCCTTACCCTTACCCATACCCTTACCCTTACCCTTACCCTTACCCTTACCCTTGCTTTTACCCTTAAGCTTACCCTTACCCTTACCCTTACCCTTACCCTTACCCTTGCTTTTACCCTTAGGCTTACCCTTACCTTTACCCTTACCCTTACCCTTACCCTTACCCTTACCCTTACCCTTACCCTTACCCTTACCCTTACCCTTGCTTTTACCCTTAAGCTTACCCTTACCCTTACCCTTACCCTTACCCTTACCCTTACCCTTACCTTTACCCTTACCCTTACCCTCACCCTTGCTTTTACCCTTAAGCTTACCCTTACCCTTACCCTTACCCTTACCCTTACCCTTACCCTTACCCTTACCCTTACCCTTACCCTTACCCTTACCCTTACCCTTACCCTTACCCTTACCCTTACCCTTACCCTTACCCTTACCCTTGCTTTTACCCTTAAGCTTACCCTTACCCTTACCCTTACCCTTACCCTTACCCTTACCCTTACCCTTACCCTTACCCTTACCCTTACCCTTACCCTTACCCTTACCCTTACCCTTGCTTTTACCCTTACGCTTACCCTTACCTTTACCCTTACCCTTACCCTTACCCTTACCCTTACCCTTACCCTTGCTTTTACCCTTAAGCTTACCCTTACCCTTACCCTTACCCTTACCCTTACCCTTACCCTTGCTTTTACCCTTAAGCTTACCCTTACCCTTACCCTTACACTTGCTTTTACCCTTAGGCTTACCCTTACCCTTACACTTACCCTTACCCTTAAGCTTACCCTTACCCTTACCCCCTACCCTTACCCTTACCCTTACCCTTACCCTTACCCTTACCCTTACCCTTACCCTTGCTTTTACCCTTAAGCTTACCCTTACCCTTACCCTTACACTTACCCTCACCCTTACCCTTACCCTTACCCTTACCCTTACCCTAACCCTTACCCTTACCCTTGCTTTTACCCTTAGGCTTACCCTTACCTTTACCCTTACCCTTACCCTTAAGCTTACCCTTACCCTTACCCTTACCCTTACCCTTACCCTTACCCTTACCCTCACCCTTACCCTTACCCTTGCTTTTACCCTTAAGCTTACCCTTACCCTTACCCTTACACTTACCCTTACCCTTACCCTTACCCTTACCCTTACCCTTACCCTTACCCTTACCCTAACCCTTACCCTTACCCTTGCTTTTACCCTTAGGCTTACCCTTACCTTTACCCTTACCCTTACCCTTACCCTTACCCTTACCCTTACCCTTACCCTTACCCTTGCTTTTACCCTTAAGCTTACCCTTACCCTTACCCTTACCCTTACCCTTACCCTTACCCTTACCCTTGCTTTTACCCTTAAGCTTACCCTTACCCTTACCCTTACCCTTACCCTCACCCTTACCCTTACCCTTACCCTTGCTTTTACCCTTAAGCTTACCCTTACCCTTACCCTTACCCTTACCCTTACCCTTACCCTTACCCTTACCCTTACCCTTACCCTTACCCTTGCTTTTACCCTTAAGCTTACCCTTACCCTTACCCTTACCCTTACCCTTACCCTTACCCTTACCCTTACCCTTACCCTTACCCTTACCCTTACCCTTACCCTTACCCTTACCCTTACCCTTACCCTTGCTTTTACCCTTAGGCTTACCCTTACCTTTACCCTTACCCTTACCCTTACCCTTACCCTTACCCTTACCCTTACCCTTACCCTTGCTTTAACCCTTAAGCTTACCCTTACCCTCACCCTTACCCTTACCCTTACCCTTGCTTTTACCCTTAAGCTTACCCTTACCCTTACCCTTACCCTTACCCTTACCCTTGTTTTACCCTTAGGCTAACCCTTACCCTTACCCTTACCCTTACCCTTGCTTTTACCCTCAAGCTTACCCTTACCCTTAGCCTTACCCTTACCCTTACCCTTACCCTTACCCTTACCCTTACCCTTACCCTTACCCTTACCCTTACCCTTACCTTTACCCTTACCCTTGCTTTTACCCTTAGGCTTACCCTAACCTTTACCCTTACCCTTACCCTTACCCTTACCCTTACCCTTACCCTTACCCTTACCCTTACCCTTACCCTTACCCTTACCCTTACCCTTGCTTTTACCCTTAAGCTTACCTTTACCCTTACCCTTACCCTTACCCTTACCCTTACCCTTGCTTTTACCCTTAAGCTTACCCTTACCCTTACCCTTACCCTCACCCTTACCCTTACCCTTACCCTTGCTTATACCCTTAAGCTTACCCTTACCCTTACCCTTACCCTTACCCTTACCCTTACCCTTACCCTTACCCTTACCCTTACCCTTACCCTTACCCTTACCCTTACCCTTACCCTTACCCTTACCCTTGCTTTTACCCTTAGGCTTACCCTTACCTTTACCCTTACCCTTACCCTTACCCTTACCCTTGCTTTTACCCTTAAGCTTACCCTTACCCTTACCCTTACCCTTACCCTTACCCTTACCCTTACCCTTACCCTTACCCTTGCTTTTACCCTTAAGCTTACCCTTACCCTTACCCTTACCCTTACCCTTACCCTTACCCTTACCCTTACCCTTACCCTTACCCTTGCTTTTACTCTAAGGCTTACCCTTACCTTTACCCTTACCCTTACCCTTACCCTTGCTTTTACCCTTAAGCTTACACTTACCCTTACCCTTACCCTTACCCTTACCCTTACCCTTACCCTTACCCTTGCTTTTACCCTTAAGCTTACCCTTACCCTTACACTTACCCTTACCCTTACCCTTACCCTTACCCTTACCCTTACCCTTACCCTTACCCTTACCCTTACCCTTACCCTTGCTTTTACCCTTACCCTTACCCTTGCTTTTACCCTTAGGCTTACCCTTACCCTTACCCTTACCCTTACCCTTACCCTCACCCTAACCCTTACCCTTGCTTTTACCCTTAAGCTTACCCTTACCCTTACCCTTACCCTTACCCTTACCCTTACCCTTACCCTTACCCTTACCCTTACCCTTACCCTTGCTTTTACCCTTAAGCTTACCCTTACCCTTACCCTTACCCTTACCCTTACCCTTACCCTTACCCTTACCCTTAACCTTACCCTTACCCTTACCCTTACCCTTACCCTCACCCTTGCTTTTACCCTTAAGCTTACCCTTACCCTTACCCTTACCCTTACCCTTACCCTTACCCCTAACCTTACCCTTACCCTTACCCTTGCTTTTACCCTTAAGCTTACCCTTACCCTTACCCTTACCCTTACCCTTACCCTTACGCTTACCCTTACCCTTACCCTTACCCTTACCCATACCCTTGCTTTTACCCTTAGGCTTACCCTTACCTTTACCCTTACCCTTACCCTTACCCTTACCCTTACCCTTACCCTTACCCTTGCTTTTACCCTTAAGCTTACCCTTACCCTTACCCTTACCCTTACCCTTACCCTTACCCTTGCTTTTACCCTTAAGCTTACCCTTACCCTTACCCTTACCCTTACCCTTGCTTTTACCCTTAGGCTTACCCTTACCCTTACCCTTACCCTTACCCTTACCCTTACCCTTACCCTTACCCTTACCCTTACCCTTAACCTTACCCTTACCCTTGCCCTTACCCTCACCCTTGCTTTTACCCTTAAGCTTACCCTTACCCTTACCCTTACCCTTACCCTTACCCTTACCCTTACCCTTACCCTTACCCTTACCCTTACCCTTGCTTTTACCCTTAAGCTTACCCTTACCCTTACCCTTACTCTTACCCTTACCCTTACCCTTACCCTTACCCTTACCCTTACCCATACCCTTGCTTTTACCCTTAGGCTTACCCTTACCTTTACCCTTACCCTTACCCTTACCCTTACCCTTACCCTTACCCTTACCCTTACCCTTGCTTTTACCCTTAAGCTTACCCTTACCCTTACCCTTACCCTTACCCTTACCCTTACCCTTGCTTTTACCCTTAAGCTTACCCTTACCCTTACCCTTACCCTTACCCTTACCCTTGCTTTTACCCTTAGGCTTACCCTTACCCTTACCCTTACCCTTACCCTTACCCTTACCCTTACCCTTACCCTTACCCTTACCCTTACCCTTACCCTTACCCTTACCCTTACCCTTATCCTCACCCTTGCTTTTACCCTTAAGCTTACCCTTACCCTTACCCTTACCCTTACCCTTACCCTTACCCTTACCCTTACCCTTACCCTTACCCTTACCCTTACCCTTACCCTTACCCTTACCCTTACCCTTACCCTTACCCTTACTTTTACCCTTAGGCTTACCCTTACCTTTACCCTTACCCTTACCCTTACCCTTACCCTTACCCTTACCCTTACCCTTGCTTTTACCCTTAAGCTTACCCTTACCCTTACCCTTACCCTTACCCTTGCTTTTACCCTTAAGCTTACCCTTACCCTTACCCTTACCCTTACCCTTACCCTTATCCTTACCCTTACCCTTGCTTTTACCCTTAAGCTTACCCTTACCCTTACCCTTACCCTTACCCTTACCCTTACCCTTACCCTTACCCTTGCTTTTACCCTTAAGCTTACCCTTACCCTTACCCTTACCCTTACCCTTACCCTTACCCTTACCCTTACCCTTACCCTTACCCTTACCCTTACCCTTACCCTTACCCTTACCCTTACCCTTGCTTTTACCCTTAGGCTTACCCTTACCTTTACCCTTACCCTTACCCTTACCCTTACCCTTACCCTTACCCTTACCCTTGCTTTTACCCTTAAGCTTACCCTTACCCTTACCCTTACCCTTACCCTTACCCTTACCCTTGCTTTTACCCTTAAGCTTACCCTTACCCTTACCCTTACCCTTACCCTTACCCTTACCCTTACCCTTGCTTTTACCCTTAGGCTTACCCTTACCCTTACTCTTACCCTTACCCTTGCTTTTACCCTTAAGCTTACCCTTACACTTACCCTTACCCTTACCCTTACCCTTACCCTTACCCTTACCCTTACACTTACCCTTACCCTTACCCTTACCCTTACCCTTACCCTTACCCTTACCCTTACCCTTACCCTTACCCTTACCCTTGCTTTTACCCTTAGGCTTACCCTTACCTTTACCCTTACCCTTACCCTTACCCTTACCCTTACCCTTACCCTTACCCTTACCCTTACCCTTACCCTTACCCTTACCCTTACCCTTGCTTTTACCCTTAAGCTTACCCTTACCCTTACCCTTACCCTTACCCTTACCCTTACCCTTACCCTTACCCTTACCCTTGCTTTTACCCTTAAGCTTACCCTTACCCTTACCCTTACCCTTACCCTTACCCTCACCCTTACCCTTACCCTTACCCTTGCTTATACCCTTAAGCTTACCCTTACCCTTACCCTTACCCTTACCCTTACCCTTACCCTTACCCTTACCCTTACCCTTACCCTTACCCTTACCCTTGCTTTTACCCTTAGGCTTACCCTCACCTTTACACTTACCCTTACCCTTACCCTTACCCTTACCCTTACCCTTACCCTTACCCTTACCCTTACCCTTGCTTTTACCCTTAAGCTTACCCTTACCCTTACCCTTACCCTTACCCTTACCCTAACCCTTACCCTTGCTTTTACCCTTTAGCTTACCCTTACCCTTACCCTTACCCTTACCCTTACCCTTACCCTTACCCTTACCCTTACCCTTACCCTTACCCTTACCCTTGCTTTTACCCTTAAGCTTACCCTTACCCTTACCCTTACCCTTACCCTTACCCTTACCCTTACCCTTACCCTTGCTTTTACCCTTAAGCTTACCCTTACCCTTACCCTTACCCTTACCCTTGCTTTTACCCTTAGGCTTACCCTTACCTTTACCCTTACCCTTACCCTTACCCTTACCCTTACCCTTACCCTTACCCTTACCCTTACCCTTGCTTTTACCCTTAAGCTTACCCTTACCCTTACCCTTACCCTTACCCTTACCCTTACCCTTGCTTTTACCCTTAAGCTTACCCTTACCCTTACTCTTACCCTTACCCTTACCCTTGCTTTTACCCTTAGGCTTACCCTTACCCTTACCCTTACCCTTACCCTTGCTTTTACCCTTAAGCTTACCCTTACCCTTACCCTTACTCTTACCCTTACCCTCACCGTTACCCTTACCCTTACCCTTACCCTTACCCTCACCCTTACCCTTACCCTTGCTTTTACCCTTAGGCTTACCCTTACCTTTACCCTTACCCTAACCCTTACCCTTACCCTTACCCTTACCCTTAGCCTTACCCTTACCCTTGCTTTTACCCTTAAGCTTACCCTTACCCTTACCCTTACCCTTACCCTTACCCTTACCCTTACCCTTGCTTTTACCCTTAAGCTTACCCTTACCCTTACCCTTACCCTTACCCTTACCCTTACCCTTACCCTTACCCTTACCCTTACCCTTGCTTTTACCCTTAGGCTTACCCTTACCTTTACCCTTACCCTAACCCTTACCCTTACCCTTACCCTTACCCTTACCCTTACCCTTACCCTTGCTTTTACCCTTAAGCTTACCCTTACCCTTACCCTTACCCTTACCCTTACCCTTACCCTTACCCTTACCCTTGCTTTTACCCTTAAGCTTACCCTTACCCTTACCCTTACCCTTACCCTTACCCTTACCCTTACCCTTACCCTTACCCTTACCCTTACCCTTACCCTTACCCTTACCCTTGCTTTTACCCTTAAGCTTACCCTTACCCTTACCCTTACCCTTACCCTTACCCTTACCCTTACCCTTACCCTTACCCTTACCCTTATCCTTGCTTTTACCCTTAGGCTTACCCTTACCTTTACCCTTACCCTTACCCTTACCCTTACCCTTACCCTTGCTTTTACCCTTAAGCTTACCCTTACCCTTACCCTTACCCTTACCCTTAAGCTTACCCTTACCCTTAACCTTACCCTTACCTTTACCCTTACCCTTACCCTTACCCTTACCCTTACCCTTACCCTTACCCTTACCCTTGCTTTTACCCTTAAGCTTACCCTTACCCTTACCCTTACCCTTACCCTTACCCTTACCCTTGCTTTTACCCTTAAGCTTACCCTTACCCTTACCCTTACCCTTACCCTTAAGCTTTCCCTTACCCTTACCCTTACCCTTACCCTTACCCTTACCCTTACCCTTACCCTTACCCTTACCCTTACCCTTACCCTTACCCTTACTCTTACCCTTACCCTTACCCTTGCTTTTACCCTTAAGCTTACCCTTACCCTTACCCTTACCCTTACCCTTAAGCTTACCCTTACCCTTACCCTTACCCTTACCCTCACCCTTACCCTTACCCTTGCTTTTACCCTTAAGCTTACCCTTACCCTTACCCTTACCCTTAAGCTTACCCTTACCCTTACCCTTACCCTTACCCTTACCCTTACCCTTGCTTTTACCCTTAAGCTTACCCTTACCCTTACCCTTACCCTTACCCTTAAGCTTACCCTTACCCTTACCCTTACCCTTACCCTTACCCTTACCCTTACCCTTACCCTTACCCTTACCCTTACCCTTACCCTTACCCTTACCCTTACCCTTACCCTTACCCTTGCTTTTACCCTTAAGCTTACCCTTACCCTTACCCTTACCCTTACCCTTGCTTTTACCCTTGAGCTTACCCTTACCCTTACCCTTACCCTTACCCTTAAGCTTACCCTTACCCTTACCCTTACCCTTAATCTTACCCTTACCCTTACCCTTACCCTTACCCTTACCCTTGCTTTTACCCTTAAGCTTACCCTTACCCTTACCCTTAACCTTACCCTTACCCTTACCCTTACCCTTACCCTTACCCTTACCCTTGCTTTTACCCTTAGGCTTACCCTTACCTTTACCCTTACCCTTACCCTTACCCTTACCCTTACCCTTCCCTTACCTTTACCCTTACCCTTGCTTTTACCCTTAAGCTTACCCTTACCCTTACCCTTTTCCTTACCCTTACCCTTACTCTTGCTTTTACCCTTAAGCTTACCCTTACCCTTACCCTTACCCTTACCCTTACCCTTGCTTTTACCCTTAGGCTTACCCTTACCCTTTCCCTTACCCTTACCCTTGCTTTTACCCTTAAGCTTACCCTTACCCTTACCCTTACCCTTACCCTTACCCTTACCCTTACCCTTACCCTTACCCTTACCCTTACCCTTACCCTTACCCTTACCCTAACCCTTACCCTTACCCTTACCCTTACCCTTACCCTTGCTTTTACCCTTAGGCTTACCCTTACCTTTACCCTTACCCTTACCCTTACCCTTACCCTTACCCTTGCTTTTACCCTTAAGCTTACCCTTACCCTTACCCTTACCCTTACCCTTACCCTTACCCTTACCCTAACCCTTACCCTTGCTTTTACCCGTAAGCTTACCCTTACCCTTACCCTTACCCTTACCCTTACCCTTACCCTTACCCTTACCCTTACCCTTGCTTTTACCCTTAGGCTTACCCTTACCCTTACCCTTACCCTCACCCTTGCTTTTACCCTTAAGCTTACCCTTACCCTTACCCTTACCCTTACCCTTACTCTTACCCTTACCCTTACCCTTACTCTTACCCTTGCTTTTACCCTTAGGCTTACCCTTACCTTTACCCTTACCCTTACCCTTACCCTTACCCTTACCCTTACCCTTACCCTCGCTTTTACCCTTAAGCTAACCCTTACCCTTACCCTTACCCTTACCATTACCCTTAACCTTACCCTTACCCTTGCTTTTACCCTTAAGCTCACCCTTACCCTTACCCTTACCCTTACCCTTACCCTTACCCTTACACTTACCCTTACCCTGACCCTTACCCTTGCTTTTACCCTTAAGCTTACCCTTACCCTTACCCTTACCCTTACCCTTAAGCTTACCCTTACCCTTACCCTTACCCTTACCCTTACCCTTACCCTTACCCTTACCCTTGCTTTTACCCTTAAGCTTACCCTTACCCTTACCCTTACCCTTACCCTTGCTTTTACCCTTAAGCTTACCCTTACCCTTACCCTTACCCTTACCCTTACCCTTAAGCTTACCCTTACCCTTACCCTTACCCTTACCCTTACCCTTACCCTTACCCTTACCCTTACCCTTACCCTTACCCTTACCCTTGCTTTTACCCTTAAGCTTACCCTTACCCTTACCCTTACCCTTACCCTTACCCTAACCCTTACCCTTAACCTTACCCTTACCCTTACCCTTACCCTTACCCTTACCCTTACCCTTGCTTTTACCCTTAGGCTTACCCTTACCTTTACCCTTACCATTACCCTTACCCTTACCCTTACCCTTACCCTTAGCCTTACCCTTGCTTTTACCCTTAAGCTTACCCTTACCCTTACCCTTACCCTTACCCTTACCCTTACCCTTACCCTTACCCTTACCCTTACCCTTGCTTTTACCCTTAAGCTTACCCTTACCCTTACCCTTACCCTTACCCTTACCCTTACCCTTACCCTTACCCTTACCCTTACCCTTACCCTTGCTTTTACCCTTAAGCTTACCCTTACCCTTACCCTTACTCTTACCCTTACCCTTACCCTTACCCTTACCCTTGCTTTTACCCTTAAGCTTACCCTTTCCCTTACCTTTACCCTTACCCTTACCCTTACCCTTACCCTTACCCTTACCCTTACCCTTACCCTTACCCTTGCTTTTACCCTTAGGCTTACCCTTACCTTTAGCCTTACCCTTACCCTTACCCTTACCCTTACCCTTACCCTTACCCTTGCTTTTACCCTTAAGCTTACCCTTACCCTTACCCTTACCCTTACCCTTACCCTTACCCTTGCTTTTACCCTCAAGCTTACCCTTACCCTTACCCTTACCCTTACACTTACCCTTGCTTTCACCCTTAGGCTTACCCTTACCCTTACCCTTACCCTTACCCTTAAGCTTACCCTTACCCTTACCCTTACCCTTACCCTTACCCTTGCTTTGACCCTTAGGCTTACCCTTACCTTTACCCTTACCCTTACCCTTACCCTTACCCTTACCCTTACCCTTACCCTTACCCTTACCCTTGCTTTTACCCTTAAGCTTACCCTTACCCTTACCCTTACCCTTACCCTTACCTTTACCCTTACCCTTACCCTTGCTTTTACCCTTAAGCTTACCCTTACCCTTACCCTTACCCTTACCCTTACCCTTACCCTTGCTTTTACCCTTAGGCTTACCCTTACCCTTACCCTTACCCTTACCCTTGCTTTTACCCTTAAGCTTACCCTTACCCTTACCCTTACCCTTACCCTTACCCTTACCCTTACCCTTACCCTTACCCTTACCCTTACCCTTACCCTTACCCTTACCCTTACCCTTGCTTTTACCCTTAGGCTTAACCTTACCTTTACCCTTACCCTTACCCTTACCCTTACCCTTACCCTTACCCTTGCTTTTACCCTTAAGCTTACCCTTACCCTTACCCTTACCATTTCCCTTACCCTTGCTTTTACCCTTAAGCTTACCCTTACCCTTACCCTTACCCTTACCCTCACCCTTACCCTTACCCTTACCCTTGCTTATACCCTTAAGCTTACCCTTACCCTTACCCTTACCCTTACCCTTACCCTTACCCTTACCCTTACCCTTACCCTTACCCTTACCCTTGCTTTTACCCTTAGGCTTACCCTTACCTTTACCCTTACCCTTACCCTTACCCTTACCCTTACCCTTACCCTTGCTTTTACCCTTAAGCTTACCCTTACCCTTACCTTACCCTTACCCTTACCCTAACCCTTACCCTTGCTTTTACCCTTAAGCTTACCCTTACCCTTACCCTTACCCTTACCCTTACCCTTACCCTTACCCTTACCCTTACCCTTACCCTTGCTTTTACCCTTAAGCTTACCCTTACCCTTACCCTTAACCTTACCCTTACCCTTACCCTTACCCTTACCCTTACCCTTATCCTTACCCTTGCTTTTACACTTAAGCTTACCCTTACCCTTACCCTTACCCTTACCCTTACCCTTACCCTTACCCTTACCCTTACCCTTACCCTTACCCTTGCTTTTACTCTTAGGCTTACCCTTACCTTTACCCTTACCCTTACCCTTACCCTTACCCTCACCCTTACCCTTACCCTTGCTTTTACCCTTAAGCTTACCCTTACCCCTACCCTTACCCTTACCCTTACCCTTGCTTTTACCCTTAAGCTTACCCTTACCCTTACCCTTAACCTTACCCTTACCCTTGCTTTTACCCTTAGGCTTACCCTTACCCTTACCCTTACCCTTACCCTTGCTTTTACCCTTAAGCTTACCCTTACCCTTACCCTTACTCTTACCCTTACCCTTACCCTTACCCTTACCCTTACCCTTACCCTTACCCTTACCCTTACCCTTACCCTTGCTTTTACCCTTAGGCTTACCCTTACCTTTACCCTTACCCTAACCCTTACCCTTACCCTTACCCTTACCCTTGCTTTTACCCTTAAGCTTACCCTTACCCTTACCCTTACCCTTGCTTTTACCCTTAAGCTTCCCCTTCCCTTACCCTTACCCTTACCCTTACCCTTACCCTTACCCTTACCCTTGCTTTTACCCTTAAGCTTACCCTTACCCTTACCCTTACCCTTACCCTTACCCTTACCCTTACCCTTACCCTTACCCTTACCCTTGCTTTTACCCTTAGGCTTACCCTTACCTTTACCCTTACCCTTACCCTTACCCTTACCCTTACCCTTGCTTTTACCCTTAAGCTTACCCTTACCCTTACCCTTACCCTTAAGCTTACCCTTACCCTTACCCTTACCCTTACCCTTACCCTTACCCTTACCCTTACCCTTGCTTTTACCCTTAAGCTTACCCTTACCCTTACCCTTACCCTTACTGTTACCCTTGCTTTTACCCTTAAGCTTACCCTTACCCTTACCCTTACCCTTAAGCTTACCCTTACCCTTACCCTTACCCTTACCCTTACCCTTACCCTTACCCTTACCCTTACCCTTACCCTTACCCTTACCCTTACCCTTACCCTTGCTTTTACCCTTAAGCTTACCCTTACCCTTACCCTTACCCTTACCCTTAAACTTACCCTTACCCTTACCCTTACCCTTACCCTTAACCTTACCCTTGCTTTTACCCTTAAGCTTACCCTTACCCTTACCCTTACCCTTACCCTTACCCTTAAGCTTACCCTTACCCTTACCCTTACCCTTACCCTTACCCTTGCTTTTACACTTAAGCTTACCCTTACCCTTACCCTTACCCTTACCCTTAAGCTTACCCTTACCCTTACCCTTACCCTTACCCTTACCCTTACCCTTACCCTTACCCTTGCTTTTACCCTTAAGCTAACCCTTACCCTTACCCTTACCCTTACCCTTGCTTTTACCCTTAAGCTTACCCTTACCCTTACCCTTACCCTTACCCTTAAGCTTACCCTTACCCTTACCCTTACCCTTACCCTTACCCTTACCCTTACCCTTACCCTTGCTTTTACCCTTAAGCTTACCCTTACCCTTACCCTTACCCTTACCCTTACCCTTACCCTTACCCTTACCCTTGCTTTTACCCTTAGGCTTACCCTTACCTTTACCCTTACCCTTACCCTTACCCTTACCCTTACCCTTACCCTTACCCTTACCCTTGCTTTTACCCTTAAGCTTACCCTTACCCTTACCCTTACCCTTACCCTTACCCTTACCCTTACCCTTACCCTTGCTTTTACCCTTAAGCTTACCCTTACCCTTACCCTTACCCTTACCCTTACCCTTGCTTTTACCCTTAGGCTTACCCTTACCCTTACCCTTACCCTTACCCTTGCTTTTACCCTTAAGCTTACCCTTACCCTTACCCTTACCCTTACCCTTACCCTTACCCTTACCCTTACCCTAACCCTTACCCTTACCCTTACCCTTACCCTTACCCTTACCCTTACCCTTACCCTTACCCTTACCCTTACCCTTACCCTTACCCTTGCTTTTACCCTTAGGCTTACCCTTACCTTTACCCTTACCCTTACCCTTACCCTTACCCTTACCCTTGCTTTTACCCTTAAGCTTACCCTTACCCTTACCCTTACCCTTACCCTTACCCTTACCCTTACCCTTACCCTTACCCTTACCCTTGCTTTTACCCTTAAGCTTACCCTTACCCTTACCCTTACCCTTACCCTTACCCTTACCCTTACCCTTACCCTTAACCTTACCCTTACCCTCACCCTTGCTTTTACCCTTAAGCTTACCCTTACCCTTACCCTTACCCTTACCCTTACCCTTACCCTTACCCTTGCTTTTACCCTTAAGCTTACCCTTACCCTTACCCTTACCCTTACCCTTACCCTTACCCTTGCTTTTACCCTCAAGCTTACCCTTACCCTTACCCTTACCCTCACACTTACCCTTGCTTTTACCCTTAGGCTTACCCTTACCCTTACCCTTACCCTTAAGCTTACCCTTACCCTTACCCTTACCCTTACCCTTACCCTTGCTTTGACCCTTAGGCTTACCCTTACCTTTACCCTTACCCTTACCCTTACCCTTACCCTTACCCTTACCCTTACCCTTACCCTTACCCTTGCTTTTACCCTTAAGCTTACCCTTACCCTTACCCTTACCCTTACCCTTACCCTTACCCTTACCCTTACCCTTACCCTTACCCTTGCTTTTACCCTTAAGCTTACCCTTACCCTTACCCTTACCCTTACCCTTACCCTTGCTTTTACCCTTAGGCTTACCCTTACCCTTACCCTTACCCTTACCCTTGCTTTTACCCTTAAGCTTACCCTTACCCTTACCCTTACCCTTACCCTTACCCTTACCCTTACCCTTACCCTTACCCTTACCCTTACCCTTACCCTTACCCTTACCCTTGCTTTTACCCTTAGGCTTAACCTTACCTTTACCCTTACCCTTACCCTTACCCTTACCCTTACCCTTACCCTTACCCTTACCCTTACCCTTACCCTTACCCTTACCCTTACCCTTGCTTTTACCCTTAAGCTTACCCTTACCCTTACCCTTACCCTTACCCTTGCTTTTACCCTTAAGCTTACCCTTACCCTTACCCTTACCCTTACCCTCACCCTTACCCTTACCCTTACCCTTGCTTATACCCTTAAGCTTACCCTTACCCTTACCCTTACCCTTACCCTTACCCTTACCCTTACCCTTACCCTTACCCTTACCCTTACCCTTACCCTTACCCTTGCTTTTACCCTTAGGCTTACCCTTTCCTTTACCCTTACCCTTACCCTTACCCTTACCCTTACCCTTACCCTTACCCTTGCTTTTACCCTTAAGCTTACCCTGACCCTTACCCTTACCCTTACCCTTACCCTAACCTTTACCCTTGCTTTTACCCTTAAGCTTACCCTTACCCTTACCCTTACCCTTACCCTTACCCTTACCCTTACCCTTACCCTTGCTTTTACCCTTAAGCTTACCCTTACCCTTACCCTTACCCTTACCCTTACCCTTACCCTTACCCTTACCCTTACCCTTATACTTACCCTTGCTTTTACCCTTAAGCTTACCCTTACCCTTACCCTTACCCTTACCCTTACCCTTACCCTTACCCTTACCCTTACCCTTACCCTTACCCTTGCTTTTACTCTTAGGCTTACCCTTAACTTTACCCTTACCCTTACCCTTACCCTTACCCTCACCCTTACCCTTACCCTTGCTTTTACCCTTAAGCTTACCCTTACCCTTACCCTTACCCTTACCCTTACCCTTGCTTTTACCCTTAAGCTTACCCTTACCCTTACCCTTAACCTTACCCTTACCCTTGCTTTTACCCTTAGGCTTACCCTTACCCTTACCCTTACCCTTACCCTTGCTTTTACCCTTAAGCTTACCCTTACCCTTACCCTTACTCTTACCCTTACCCTTACCCTTTCCCTTACCCTTACCCTCACCCTTACCCTTACCCTTACCCTTACCCTTGCTTTTACCCTTAGGCTTACCCTTACCTTTACCCTTACCCTAACCCTTACCCTTACCCTTACCCTTGCTTTTACCCTTAAGCTTTCCCTTACCCTTACCCTTACCCTTACCCTTACCCTTACCCTTACCCTTACCCTTACCCTTACCCTTGCTTTTACCCTTAAGCTTACCCTTACCCTTACCCTTACCCTTACCCTTACCCTTACCCTTACCCTTACCCTTAGCCTTGCTTTTACCCTTAAGCTTACCCTTACCCTTACCCTTACCCTTACCCTTACCCTTACCCTTACCCTTACCCTTACTTTTCCCCTCAACCTTACCCTCACCCTCACCCTTGCTTTTACCCTTAAGCTTACCCTTACCCTTACCCTTACCCTTACCCTTACCCTTACCCTTACCCTTGCTTTTACCCTTAAGCTTACCCTTACCCTTACCCTTACCCTTACCCTTACCCTTACCCTTGCTTTTACCCTCAAGCTTACCCTTACCCTTACCCTTACCCTCACATTTACCATTGCTTTTACCCTTAGGCTTACCCTTACCCTTACCCTTACCCTTACCCTTAAGCTTACCCTTACCCTTACCCTTACCCTTACCCTTACCCTTGCTTTGACCCTTAGGCTTACCCTTACCTTTACCCTTACCCTTACCCTTACCCTTACCCTTACCCTTACCCTTACCCTTACCCTTACCCTTACCCTTACCCTTACCCTTACCCTTACCCTTACCCTTGCTTTTACCCTTAAGCTTACCCTTACCCTTACCCTTACCCTTACCCTTACCCTTGCTTTTACCCTTAGGCTTACCCTTACCCTTACCCTTACCCTTACCCTTACCCTTACCCTTACTTTTACCCTTAAGCTTACCCTTACCCTTACCCTCACCCTTACCCTTACCCTTACCCTTACCCTTACCCTTACCCTTACCCTTACCCTTACCCTTACCCTTACCCTTACCCTTGCTTTTACCCTTAGGCTTAACCTTACCTTTACCCTTACCCTTACCCTTACCCTTACCCTTACCCTTACCCTTACCCTTACCCTTACCCTTACCCTTACCCTTACCCTTACCCTTACCCTTACCCTTGCTTTTACCCTTAAGCTTACCCTTACCCTTACCCTTACCCTTACCCTTACCCTTGCTTTTACCCTTAAGCTTACCCTTACCCTTACCCTTACCCTTACCCTCACCCTTACCCTTACCCTTACCCTTGCTTATACCCTTAAGCTTACCCTTACCCTTACCCTTACCCTTACCCTTACCCTTACCCTTACCCTTACCCTTACCCTTACCCTTACCCTTACCCTTACCCTTACCCTTACCCTTACCCTTACCCTTACCCTTACCCTTGCTTTTACCCTTAGGCTTACCCTTACCTTTACCCTTACCCTTACCCTTACCCTTACCCTTACCCTTACCCTTACCCTTACCCTTGCTTTTACCCTTAAGCTTACCCTTACCCTTACCCTTACCCTTACCCTTACCCTAACCCTTACCCTTGCTTTTACCCTTAAGCTTACCCTTACCCTTACCCTTACCCTTACCTTTACCCTTACCCTTACCCTTACCCTTACCCTTGCTTTTACCCTTAAGCTTACTCTTACCCTTACCCTTACCCTTACCCTAACCCTTACCCTTACCCTTATCCTTACCCTTGCTTTTACCCTTAAGCTTACCCTTACCCTTACCCTTACTCTTACCCTTACCCTTACCCTTACCCTTACCCTTACCCTTACCCTTACCCTTGCTTTTACTCTTAGGCTTACCCTTACCTTTACCCTTACCCTTACCCTTACCCTTACCCTCACCCTTACCCTTACCCTTGCTTTTACCCTTAAGCTTACCCTTACCCTTACCCTTACCCTTACCCTTACCCTTGCTTTTACCCTTAAGCTTACCCTTACCCTTACCCTTAACCTTACCCTTACCCTTGCTTTTACCCTTAGGCTTACCCTTACCCTTACCCTTACCCTTACCCTTGCTTTTACCCTTAAGCTTACCCTTACCCTTACCCTTACTCTTACCCTTACCCTTACCCTTACCCTTACCCTTACCCTTACCCTTACCCTTACCCTTACCCTTACCCTTACCCTTACCCTTGCTTTTACCCTTAGGCTTACCCTTACCTTAACCCTTACCCTAACCCTTACCCTTACCCTTACCCTTGCTTTTACCCTTAAGCTTTCCCTTACCCTTACCCTTACCCTTACCCTTACCCTTACCCTTACCCTTACCCTTACCCTTACCCTTACCCTTACCCTTACCCTTACCCTTGCTTTTACCCTTAAGCTTACCCTTACCCTTACCCTTACCCTTACCCTTACCCTTACCCTTACCCTTACCCTTACCCTTACCCTTACCATTGCTTTTACCCTTAAGCTTACCCTTACCCTTACCCTTACCCTTACCCTTACCCTTACCCTTACCCTTACCCTTACCCTTACCCTTGCTTTTACCCTTAGGCTTACCCTTACCTT
This sequence comes from Myrrha octodecimguttata, assembly GCA_958510865.1. Lineage (NCBI taxonomy): Eukaryota > Metazoa > Arthropoda > Insecta > Coleoptera > Coccinellidae > Myrrha > Myrrha octodecimguttata. Next base: position 842,872 of record CAUEHS010000729.1, read on the forward strand.
TACCCTTACCCTTACCCTTACCCTTACCCTTACCCTTGCTTTTACCCTTAAGCTTACCCTTACCCTTACCCTTACCCTTAAGCTTACCCTTACCCTTACCCTTACCCTTACCCTTACCCTTACCCTTACCCTTACCCTTACCCTTACCCTTACCCTTACCCTTACCCTTACCCTTACCCTTGCTTTTACCCTTAAGCTTACACTTACCCTTACCCTTACCCTTACCCTTACCCTTACCCTTACCCTTGCTTTTACCCTTAAGCTTACCCTTACCCTTACCCTTACCCTTAAGCTTACCCTTACCCTTACCCTTACCCTTACCCTTACTCTTACCCTTACCCTTACCCTTACCCTTACCCTTACCCTTACCCTTACCCTTGCTTTTACCCTTAAGCTTACCCTTACCCTTACCCTTACCCTTACCCTTACCCTTAAACTTACCCTTACCCTTACCCTTACCCTTACCCTTACCCTTAACCTTACCCTTGCTTTTACCCTTAAGCTTACCCTTACCCTTACCCTTACCCTCACCCTTAAGCTTACCCTTACCCTTACCCTTACCCTTACCCTTACCCTTGCTTTTACCCTTAAGCTTACCCTTACCCTTACCCTTACCCTTACCCTTAAGCTTACCCTTACCCTTACCCTTACCCTTACCCTTACCCTTACCCTTACCCTTACCCTTACCCTTGCTTTTACCCTTAAGCTAACCCTTACCCTTACCCTTACCCTTACCCTTGCTTTTACCCTTAAGCTTACCCTTACCCTTACCCTTACCCTTACCCTTAAGCTTACCCTTACCCTTACCCTTACCCTTACCCTTACCCTTACCCTTACCCTTACCCTAACCCTTGCTTTTACCCTTAAGCTTACCCTTACCCTTACCCTTACCCTTACCCTTTCCCTTACCCTTACCCTTACCCTTGCTTTTACCCTTAGGCTTACCCTTACCTTTACCCTTACCCTTACCCTTACCCTTACTCTTACCCTTACCCTTACCCTTACCCTTACCCTTACCCTTACCCTTACCCTTACCCTTACCCTTACCCTTACCCTTGCTTTTACCCTTAAGCTTACCCTTACCCTTACCCTTACCCTTACCCTTACCCTTACCCTTACCCTTACCCTTGCTTTTACCCTTAAGCTTACCCTTACCCTTACCCTTACCCTTACCCTTACCCTTACCCTTACCCTTACCCTTACCCTTACCCTTACCCTTACCCTTACCCTTGCTTTTACCCTTAAGCTTACCCTTACCCTTACCCTTACCCTTACCCTTACCCTAACCCTTACCCTTGCTTTTACCCTTGAGCTTACCCTTACCCTTACCCTTACCCTTAACCTTACCCTTACCCTTACCTTTACCCTTACCCTTACCCTTACCCTTACCCTTACCCTTACCCTTACCCTTACCCTTACCCTTGCTTTTACCCTTAAGCTTACCCTTACCCTTACCCTTACCCTTACCCTTACCCTTACCCTTACCCTTACCCTTACCCTTACCCTTACCCTTACCCTTACCCTTGCTTTTACCCTTAAGTTTACCCTTACCCTTACCCTTACCCTTACCCTTACCCTTACCCTTACCCTTGCTTTTACCCTTAGGCTTACCCTTACCTTTACCCTTACCCTTACCCTTACCCTTACCCTTACCCTTGCTTTTACCCTTAAGCTTACCCTTACCCTTACCCTTTCCCTTACCCTTACCCTTACCCTTGCTTTTACCCTTAAGCTTACCCTTACCCTTACCCTTACCCTTACCCTTACCCTTGCTTTTACCCTTAGGCTTACCCTTACCCTTACCCTTACCCTTACCCATGCTTTTACCCTTGAGCTTACCCTTACCCTTACCCTTACTCTTACCCTTACCCTTACCCTTACCCTTACCCTTACCCTTACCCTTACCCTTACCCTTACCCTTACCCTTACCCTTACCCTTACCCTTGCTTTTACCCTTAGGCTTACCCTTACCTTTACTCTTACCCTAACCCTTACCCTTACCCTTACCCATACCCTTGCTTTTACCCTTAAGCTTACCCTTACCCTTACCCTTACCCTTACCCTTACCCTTACCCTTACCCTTACCCTTGCTTTTACCCTTAAGCTTACCCTTACCCTTACCCTTACCCTTACCCTTACCCTTACCCTTACCCTTACCCTTACCCTTACCCTTACCCTTACCCTTACCCTTGCTTTTACCCTTAATCTTACCCTTACCCTTACCCTTACCCTTACCCTTACCCTTACCCTTACCCTTACCCTTACCCTTATCCTTGCTTTTACCCTTAGGCTTACCCTTACCTTTACCCTTACCCTTACCCTTACCCTTACCCTTACCCTTGCTTTTACCCTTAAGCTTACCCTTACCCTTACCCTTACCCTTACCCTTAAGCTTACCCTTACCCTTACCCTTACCCTTACCCTTACCCTTACCCTTACCCTTACCCTTACCCTTACCCTTGCTTTTACCCTTAAGCTTACCCTTACCCTTACCCTTACCCTTACCCTTACCCTTGCTTTTACCCTTAAGCTTACCCTTACCCTTACCCTTACCCTTACCCTTAAGCTTTCCCTTACCCTTACCCTTACCCTCACCCTTACCCTTACCCTTACCCTTACCCTTACCCTTACCCTTACCCTTACCCTTACCCTTACCCTTACCCTTACCCTTGCTTTTACCCTTAAGCTTACCCTTACCCTTACCCTTACCTTTACCCATAAGCTTACCCTTACCCTTACCCTTACCCTTACCCTCACCCTTACCCTTACCCTTGCTTTTACCCTTAAGCTTACCCTTACCCTTACACTTACCCTTAAGCTTACCCTTACCCTTACACTTACCCTTACCCTTACCCTTACCCTTGCTTTTACCCTTAAGCTTACCCTTACCCTTACCCTTACCCTTAAGCTTACCCTTACCCTTACCCTTACCCCTTACCCTTACCCTTACCCTTACCCTTACCCTTACCCTTACCCTTACCCTTGCTTTTACCCTTAAGCTTACCCTTACCCTTACCCTTACCCTTACCCTTGCTTTTACCCTTAAGCTTACCCTTACCCTTACCCTTACCCTTACCCTTAAGCTTACCCTTACCCTTACCCTTACCCTTACCCTTACCCTTACCCTTACCCTTACCCTTACCCTTACCCTTACCCTTACCCTTGCTTTTACCCTTAAGCTTACCCTTACCCTTACCCTTAACCTTACCCTTACCCTTACCCTTACCCTTACCCTTACCCTTGCTTTTACCCTTAGGCTTACCCTTACCTTTACCCTTACCCTTACCCTTACCCTTACCCTTACCCTTACCCTTACCCTTACCCTTACCTTTACCCTTACCCTTGCTTTTACCCTTAAGCTTACCCTTACCCTTACCCTTACCCTTACCCTTACCCTTACCCTTACTCTTGCTTTTACCCTTAAGCTTACCCTTACCCTTACCCTTACCCTTGACCCTTACCCTTGCTTTTACCCTTAGGCTTACCCTTACCCTTTCCCTTACCCTTACCCTTGCTTTTACCCTTAAGCTTACCCTTACCCTTACCCTTACCCTTACCCTTACCCTTACCCTTACCCTTACCCTTACCCTTACCCTTACCCTTACCCTTACCCTTACCCTTACCCTTACCCTTACCCTTACCCTTACCCTTGCTTTTACCCTTAGGCTTACCCTTACCTTTACCCTTACCCTAACCCTTACCCTTACCCTTACCCTTGCTTTTACCCTTAAGCTTACCCTTACCCTTACCCTTACCCTTACCCTTACCCTTACCCTTACCCTCACCCTTGCTTTTACCCTTGAGCTTACCCTTACCCTTACCCTTACCCTTACCCTTACCCTTACCCTTGCTTTTACCCTTAAGCTTACCCTTACCCTTACCCTTACCCTTACCCTTACCCTTACCCTTACCCTTGCTTTTACCCTTAGGCTTACCCTTACCCTTACCCTTACCCTTACCCTTGCTTTTACCCTTAAGCTTACCCTTACCCTTACCCTTACCCTTACTCTTACCCTTACCCTTACCCTTACCCTTACCCTTGCTTTTACCCTTAGGCTTACCCTTACCTTTACCCTTACCCTTACCCTTACCTTTACCCTTACCCTTACCCTTACCCTTACCCTTACCCTTGCTTTTACCCTTAAGCTAACCCTTACCCTTACCCTTACCCTTACCCTTAACCTTACCCTTACCCTTGCTTTTACCCTTAAGCTCACCCTTACCCTTACCCTTACCCATACCCTTACACTTACACTTACCCTGACCCTTACCCTTGCTTTTACCCTTAAGCTTACCCTTACCCTTACCCTTACACTTACCCTCAAGCTTACCCTTACCCTTACCCTTACCCTTACCCTTACCCTTACCCTTACCCTTGCTTTTACCCTTAAGCTTACCCTTACCCTTACCCTTACCCTTACCCTTACCCTTGCTTTTACCCTTAAGCTTACCCTTACCCTTACCCTTACCCTTACCCTTAAGCTTACCCTTACCCTTACCCTTACCCTTACCCTTACCCTTACCCTTACCCTTGCTTTTACCCTTAAGCTTACCCTTACCCTTACCCTTACCCTTACCCTAACCCTTACCCTTAACCTTACCCTTACCCTTACCCTTACCCTTACCCTTACCCTTGCTTTTACCCTTAGGCTTACCCTTACCTTTACCCTTACCATTACCCTTACCCTTACCCTTACCCTTACCCTTACCCTTACCCTTGCTTTTACCCTTAAGCTTACCCTTACCCTTACCCTTACCCTTACCCTTACCCTTACCCTTACCCTTACCCTAACCCTTACCCTTACCCTTGCTTTTACCCTTGAGCTTACCCTTACCCTTACCCTTACCCTTACCCTTACCCTTACCCTTACCCTTACCCTTACCCTTACCCTTACCCTTACCCTTACCCTTGCTTTTACCCTTAAGCTTACCCTTACCCTTACCCTTACTCTTACCCTTACCCTTACCCTTACCCTTACCCTTGCTTTTACCCTTAAGCTTACCCTTACCCCTACCTTTACCCTTACCCTTACCCTTACCCTTACCCTTACCCTTACCCTTACCCTTACCCTTACCCTTACCCTTGCTTTTACCCTTAGGCTTACACTTACCTTTAGCCTTACCCTTACCCTTACCCTTACCCTTACCCTTACCCTTACCCTTGCTTTTACCCTTAAGCTTACCCTTACCCTTACCCTTACCCTTACCCTTACCCTTACCCTTGCTTTTACCCTTAAGCTTACCCTTACCCTTACCCTTACACTTACCCTTGCTTTTACCCTTAGGCTTACCCTTACCCTTACCCTTACCCTTACCCTTAAGCTTACCCTTACCCTTACCCTTACCCTTACCCTTACCCTTACCCTTACCCTTACCCTTACCCTTACCCTTACCCTTACCCTTACCCTTACCCTTACCCTTACCCTTACCCTTACCCTTACCCTTGCTTTTACCCTTAAGCTTACCCTTACCCTTACCCTTACCCTTACCCTTACCCTTACCCTTACCCTTACCCTTACCCTTGCTTTCACCCTTAGGCTTACCCTTACCTTTACCCTTACCCTTACCCTTACCCTTACCCTTACCCTTACCCTTACCCTTACCCTTACCCTTGCTTTTACCCTTAAGCTTACCCTTACCCTTACCCTTACCCTTACCCTTACCCTTACCCTTACCCTTGCTTTTACCCTTAAGCTTACCCTTACCCTTACCCTTACCCTTACCCTTACCCTTACCCTTGCTATTACCCTTAGGCTAACCCTTACCCTTACCCTTACCCTTACCCTTGCTTTTACCCTTAAGCTTACCCTTTCCCTTACCCTTACCCTTACCCTTACCCTTACCCTTACCCTTACCCTTACCCTTACCCTTACCCTTGCTTTTACCCTTAGGCTTAACCTTACCTTTACCCTTACCCTTACCCTTACCCTTACCCTTACCCTTACCCTTACCCTTACCCTTACCCTTACCCTTACCCTTACCCTTGCTTTTACCCTTAAGCTTACCCTTACTCTTACCCTTACCCTTACCCTTACCCTTACCCTTACCCTTGCTTTTACCCTTAAGCTTACCCTTACCCTTACCCTTACCCTTACCCTCACCCTTACCCTTACCCTTACCCTTGCTTATACCCTTAAGCTTACCCTTACCCTTACCCTTACCCTTACCCTTACCCTTACCCTTACCCTAACCCTTACCCTTACCCTTACCCTTGCTTTTACCCTTAGGCTTACCCTTACCTTTACCCTTACCCTTACCCTTACCCTTACCCTTACCCTTACCCTTACCCTTACCCTTGCTTTTACCCTTAAGCTTACCCTTACCCTTACCCTTACCCTTAAACTTACCCTAACCCTTACCCTTGCTTTTACCCTTAAGCTTACCCTTACCTTTACCCTTACCCTTACCCTTACCCTTACCCTTACCCTTACCCTTACCCTTACCCTTGCTTTTACCCTTAAGCTTACCCTTACCCTTACCCTTACCCTTACCCTTACCCTTACCCTTACCCTTATCCTTACCCTTACCCTTACCCTTACCCTTACCCTTACCCTTATCCTTACCCTTGCTTTTACCCTTAAGCTTACCCTTACCCTTACCCTTACCCTTACCCTTACCCTTACCCTTACCCTTACCCTTGCTTTTACTCTTAGGCTTACCCTTACCTTTACCCTTACCCATACCCTTACCCTTACCCTCACCCTCACCCTTACCCTTGCTTTTACCCTTAAGCTTACCCTTACCCTTACCCTTACCCTTACCCTTACCCTTACCCTTGCTTTTACCCTTAAGCTTACCCCTACCCTTACCCTTAACCTTACCCTTACCCTTGCTTTTACCCTTAGGCTTACCCTTACCCTTACCCTTACCCTTACCCTTACCCTTGCTTTTACCCTTAAGCTTACCCTTACCCTTACCCTTACTCTTACCCTTACCCTTACCCTTACCCTTACCCTTACCCTTACCCTTACCCTTACCCTTACCCTTACCCTTGCTTTTACCCTTAGGCTTACCCTTACCTTTACCCTTACCCTAACCCTTACCCTTACCCTTACCCTTACCCTTACCCTTGCTTTTACCCTTAAGCTTACCCTTACCCTTACCCTTACCCTTACCCTTACCCTTACCCTTACCCTTACCCTTAACCTTACCCTTGCTTTTACCCTTAAGCTTACCCTCACCCTTACCCTTAACCTTACCCTTACCCTTACCCTTACCCTTACCCTTACCCTTGCTTTTACCCTTAAGCTTACCCTTACCCTTACCCTCACCCTTACCCTTACCCTTACCCTTACCCTTACCCTTACCCTTACCCTTACCCTTGCTTTTACCCTTAGGCTTACCCTTACCTTTACCCTTACCCTTACCCTTACCCTTACCCTTACCCTTACCCTTACCCTTACCCTTACCCTTACCCTTGCTTTTACCCTTAAGCTTACCCTTACCCTTACCCTTACCCTTACCCTTACCCTTGCTTTTACCCTTAAGCTTACCCTTACCCTTACCCTTACCCTTAAGCTTACCCTTACCCTTACCCTTACCCTTACTCTTACCCTTACCCTTACCCTTACCCTTACCCTTGCTTTTACCCTTAAGCTTACCCTTACCCTTACCCTTACCCTTAAGCTTACTCTTACCCTTACCCTTACCCTTAAGCTTACCCTTACCCTTACCCTTACCCTTACCCTTACCCTTACCCTTACCCTTACCCTTACCCTTACCCTTACCCTTGCTTTTACCCTTAAGCTTACCCTTACCCTTACCCTTACCCTTACCCTTACCCTTGCTTTTACCCTTAAGCTTACCCTTACCCTTACCCTTACCCTTAAGCTTACCCTTACCCTTACCCTTACCCTTACTCTTACCCTTACCCTTACCCTTACCCTTACCCTTACCCTTACCCTTACCCTTACCCTTACCCTTGCTTTTACCCTTAAGCTTACCCTTACCCTTACCCTTACCCTTACCCTTAAGCTTACCCTTACCCTTACCCTTACCCTTACCCTTACCCTTAACCTTACCCTTGCTTTTACCCTTAAGCTTACCCTTACCCTTACCCTTACCCTTACCCTTAAGCTTACCCTTACCCTCACCCTTACCCTTACCCTTACCCTTGCTTTTACCCTTAAGCTTACCCTTACCCTTACCCTTACCCTTACCCTTAAGCTTACCCTTACCCTAACCCTTACCCTTACCCTTACCCTTACCCTTACCCTTACCCTTACCCTTGCTTTTACCCTTAAGCTTACCCTTACCCTTACCCATACCCTTACCCTTGCTTTTACCCTTAAGCTTACCCTTACCCTTACCCTTACCCTTAAGCTTACCCTTACCCTTACCCTTACCCTTACCCTTACCCTTACCCTTACCCTTACCCTTGCTTTTACCCTTAAGCTTACCCTTACCCTTACCCTTACCCTTACCCTTACCCTTACCCTTACCCTTACCCTTGCTTTTACCCTTAGGCTTACCCTTACCTTTACCCTTACCCTTACCCTTACCCTTACCCTTAACCTTACCCTTACCCCTGCTTTTACCCTTAAGCTTACCCTTACCCTTACCCTTACCCTTACCCTTACCCTTACCCTTACCCTTGCTTTTACCCTTAAGCTTACCCTTACCCTCACCCTTACCCTTACCCTTACCCTTGCTTTTACCCTTAGGCTTACCCTTACCCTTACCCTTGCTTTTACCCTTAAGCTTACCCTTACCCTTACCCTTACCCTTACCCTTACCCTTACCCTTACCCTTACCCTTACCCTTACCCTTACCCTTACCCTTACCCTTACCCTTACCCTTACCCTTACCCTTACCCTTACCCTTACCCTTACCCTTACCCTTACCCTTACCCTTGCTTTTACCCTTAGGCTTACCCTTACCTTTACCCTTACCCTTACACTTACCCTTACCCTTACCCTTGCTTTTACCCTTAAGCTTACCCTTACCCTTACCCTTACCCTTACCCTTACCCTTACCCTTACCCTTACCCTTACCCTTACCCTTACCCTTACCCTTACCCTTACCCTTACCCTTACCCTTGCTTTTACCCTTAAGCTTACCCTTACCCTTACCCTTACCCTTACCCTTACCCTTACCCTTACCCTTACCCTTACCCTTACCCTCACCCTTGCTTTTACCCTTAAGCTTACCCTTACCCTTACCCTTACCCTTACCCTTACCCTTACCCTTGCTTTTACCCTTAAGCTTACCCTTACCCTTACCCTTACCCTTACCCTTACCCTTGCTTTTACCCTTAGGCTTACCCTTACCCTTACCCTTACCCTTACCCTTGCTTTTACCCTTAAGCTTACCCTTACCCTTACCCTTACCCTTACTCTTACCCTTACCCTTACCCTTACCTTACCCTTGCTTTTACCCTTAGGCTTACCCTTACCTTTACCCTTACCCTTACCCTTACCCTTACCCTCACCCTTACCCTTACCCTTACCCTTACCCTTGCTTTTACCCTTAAGCTTACCCTTACCCTTACCCTTACCCTTACCCTTACCCTTACCCTTACCCTTACCCTTACCCTTACCCTTTCCCTTGCTTTTACCCTTAAGCTCACCCTTACCCTTACTCTTACCCTTACCCTTACCCTTACCCTTACTCTTACCCTTACTCTTGCTTTTACCCTTAAGCTTACCCTTACCCTTACCCTTACCCTTACCCTTAAGCTTACCCTTACCCTTACCCTTACCCTTACCCTTACCCTTACCCTTACCCTTACCCTTACCCTTGCTTTTACCCTTAAGCTTACCCTAACCCTTACCCTTACCCTAAACCTTACCCTTGCTTTTACCCTTAAGCTTACCCTTACCCTTACCCTTACCCTCACCCTTACCCTTAAGCTTACCCTTACCCTTACCCTTACCCTTTCCCTTACCCTTACCCTTGCTTTTACCCTTAAGCTTACCCTTACCCTTACCCTTACCCTTACCCTTACCCTTACCCTTACCCTTACCCTTACCCTTACCCTTACCCTTACCCTTACCCTTACCCTTACCCTTGCTTTTACCCTTAGGCTTACCCTTACCTTTACCCTTACCATTACCCTTACCCTTACCCTTACCCTTACCCTTACCCTTACCCTTACCCTTACCCTTGCTTTTACCCTTAAGCTTACCCTTACCCTTACCCTTACCCTTACCCTTACCCTTACCCTTACCCTTACCCTTACCCTTACCCTTACCCTTACCCTTACCCTTACCCTTACCCTTACCCTTACCCTTACCCTTACCCTTACCCTTACCCTTACCCTTACCCTTACCCTTACCCTTACCCTTACCCTTACCCTTACCCTTACCCTTGCTTTTCCCCTTAAGCTTACCCTTACCCTTACCCTTACCCTTACCCTTACCCTTACCCTTACCCTTGCTTTTACCCTTAATCTTACCCTTACCCTTACTCTTACGCCTACCCTTACCCTTACCCTTACCCTTACCCTTACCCTTACCCTTACCCTTGCTTTTACCCTTAGGCTTACCCTCACCTTTACCCTTACCCTTACCCTTTCCCTTACCCTTACCCTTACCCTTACCCTTGCTTTTACCCTTAAGCTTACCCTTACCCTTACCCTTACCCTTACCCTTAGCCTTACCCTTACCCTTGCTTTTACCCTTAAGCTTACCCTTACCCTTACCCTTACCCTTACCCTTACCCTTGCTTTTACCCTTAGGCTTACCCTTACCCTTACCCTTACCCTTAAGCTTACCCTTACCCTTACCCTTACCCTTACCCTTACCCTTACCCTTACCCTTACCCTTACCCTTACCTTTACCCTTACCCTTACCCTTACCCTTACCCTTACCCTTACCCTTACCCTTACCCTTACCCTTGCTTTTACCCTTAAGCTTACCCTTACCCTTACCCTTACCCTTACCCTTACCCTTACCCTTACCCTTACCCTTACCCTTACCCTTACCCTTACCCTTACCCTTACCCTTACCCTTACCCTTACCCTTGCTTCTACCCTTAAGCTTACCCTTACCCTTACCCTTACTCTTACCCTTACCCTTACCCTTACCCTTACCCTTACCCTTACCCTTACCCTCACCCTTACCCTTGCTTTTACCCTTAGGCTTACCCTTACCTTTACCCTTACCCTTACCCTTACCCTTGCCCTTACCCTTGCTTTTACCCTTAGGCTTACCCTTACCTTTACCCTTACCCTTACCCTTACCCTTACCCTTACCCTTACCCTTACCCTTACCCTTACCCTTGCTTTTACCCTTAAGCTTACCCTTACCCTTACCCTTACCCTTACCCTTGCTTTTACCCTTAAGCTTACCCTTACCCTTACCCTTACCCTTACCCTTATCCTTGCTTTTACCCTTAGGCTTACCCTTACCCTTACCCTTACCCTTACCCTTGCTTTTACCCTTAAGCTTACCCTTACCCTTACCCTTACCCTTACCCTTACCCTTACCCTTACCCTTACCCTTACCCTTACCCTTGCTTTTACCCTTAAGCTTACCCTTACCCTTACCCTTACCCTTACCCTTACCCTTACCCTTACCCTTACCCTTACCCTTACCCTTACCCTTACCCTCACCCTTGCTTTTACCCTTAAGCTTACCCTTACCCTTACCCTTACCCTTACCCTTACCCTTACCCTTGCTTTTACCCTTAAGCTTACCCTTACCCTTACCCTTACCCTTACCTTTGCTTTTACCCTTAGGCTTACCCTTACCCTTACCCTTACCCTTGCTTTTACCCTTAAGCTTACCCTTACCCTTACCTTTACTCTTACTCTTACCCTTACCCTTACCCTTACCCTTACCCTTGCTTTTACCCTTAGGCTTACCCTTACCTTTACCCTAACCCTTACCCTTACCCTTACCCTTACCCTTACCCTTACCCTTACCCTTACCCTTGCTTTTACCCTTAAGCTTACCCTTACCCTTACCCTTACCCTTACCCTTAAGCTTACCCTTACCCTTACCCTTACCCTTACCCTTACCCTTACCCTTACCCTTACCCTTGCTTTTACCCTCAAGCTTACCCTTACCCTTACCCTTACCCTTACCCTTACCCTTACCCTTACCCTTACCCTTACCCTTACCCTTACCCTTACCCTTGCTTTTACCCTTAGGCTTACCCTTACCTTTACCCTTACCATTACCCTTACCCTTACCCTTACCCTTACCCTTACCCTTACCCTTGCTTTTACCCTTAAGCTTACCCTTACCCTTACCCTTACCCTTACCCTTACCCTTACCCTTACCCTTACCCTTACCCTTACCCTTACCCTTACCCTTACCCTTACCCTTGCTTTTACCCTTAAGCTTACCCTTACCCTTACCCTTACCCTTACCCTTACCCTTACCCTTGCTTTTACCCTTAAGCTTACCCTTACCCTTACTCTTACCCCTACCCTTACCCTTACCCTTACCCTTACCCTTACCCTTACCCTTACCCTTGCTTTTACCCTTAGGCTTACCCTCACCTTTACCCTTACCCTTACCCTTACCCTTACCCTTACCCTTACCCTTACCCTTACCCTTGCTTTTACCCTTAAGCTTACCCTTACCCTTACCCTTACCCTTACCCTTAGCCTTACCCTTACCCTTGATTTTACCCTTAAGCTTACCCTTACCCTTACCCTTACCCTTACCCTTGCTTTTACCCTTAGGCTTACCCTTACCCTTACCCTTACCCTTACCCTTAAGCTTACCCTTACCCTTACCCTTACCCTAACCCTTACCCTTGCTTTTACCCTTAAGCTTACCCTTACCCTTACCCTTACCCTTACCCTTACCCTTACCCTTGCTTTTACCCTTAAGCTTACCCTTACCCTTACCCTTACCCTTACCCTTACCCTTACCCTTACCCTTACCCTTACCCTTACCCTTACCCTTACCCTTACCCTTACCCTTACCCTTACCCTTACCCTTACTTAGGGTAAGGGTAAGGGTAAGGGTAAGGGTAAGGGTAAGGGTAAGGGTAAGGGTAAGGGTAAGCTTAAGGGTAAGGGTAAGGGTAAGGGTAAGGGTAAGCTTAAGGGTAAAAGCAAGGGTAAGGGTAAGGGTAAGGGTAAGGGTAAGGGTAAGCTTAAGGGTAAGGGTAAGGGTAAAGGTAAGGGTAAGCTTAAGGGTAAAAGCAAGGGTAAGGTTAAGGGTAAGGGTAAGGGTAAGGGTAAGGGTAAGGGTAAGCTTAAGGGTAAGGGTAAGGGTAAGGGTAAGCTTAAGGGTAAAAGCAAGGGTAAGGGTAAGGGTAAGGGTAAGGGTAAGGGTAAGGGTAAGGGTAAGGGTAAGGGTAAGGGTAAGGGTAAGGGTAAGCTTAAGGGTAAGGGTAAGGGTAAGGGTAAGCTTAAGGGTAAAAGCAAGGGTAAGGGTAAGGGTAAGGGTAAGGGTAAGGGTAAGCTTAAGGGTAAAAGCAAGGGTAAGGGTAAGGGTAAGGGTAAGGGTAAGGGTAAGGGTAAGGGTAAGGGTAAGGGTAAGCTTAAGGGTAAGGGTAAGGGTAAGCTTAAGGGTAAAAGCAAGGGTAAGGGTAAGGGTAAGGGTAAGGGTAAGGGTAAAGGTAAGGGTAAGCCTAAGGGTAAAAGCAAGGGTAAGGGTAAGGGTAAGGGTAAGGGTAAGGGTAAGGGTAAGGGTAAGGGTAAGGGTAAGGGTAAGGGTAAGGGTAAGGGTAAGCTTAAGGGTAAAAGCAAGGGTAAGGGTAAGGGTAAGGGTAAGGGTAAGGGTAAGGGTAAGGGTAAGGGTAAGCTTAAGGGTAAAAGCAAGGGTAAGGGTAAGGGTAGGGGTAAGGGTAAGGGTAAGGGTAAGGGTAAGGGTAAGGGTAAGGGTAAGCTTAAGGGTAAGAGTAAGCTTAAGGGTAAAAGCAAGGGTAAGGGTAAGGGTAAGGGTAAGGGTAAGGGTAAGGGTTAGGGTAAGGGTAAAGGTAAGGGTAAGCCTAAGGGTAAAAGCAAGGGTAAGGGTGAGGGTAAGGGTAAGGGTAAGGGTAAGGGTAAGGGTAAGGGTAAGGGTAAGAGTAAGGGTAAGGGTAAGGGTAAGCTTAAGGGTAGAAGCAAGGGTAAGGGTAAGGGTAAGGGTAAGGGTAAGCCAAAGGGTAAAAGCAAGGGTAAGGGTTAGGTTAAGGGTAAGGGTAAGGGTAAGCTTAAGGGTAAAAGCAAGGGTAAGGGTAAGGGTAAGGGTAAGGGTAAGGGTAAGCTTAAGGGTAAAAGCAAGGGTAAGGGTAAGGGTGAGGGTAAGGGTAAGGGTAAGGGTAAGGGTAAAGGTTAGGGTAAGCCTAAGAGTAAAAGCAAGGGTAAGGGTAAGGGTAAGGGTAAGGGTAAGGGTAAGGGTAAGGGTAAGGGTAAGGGTAAGGGTAAGGGTAAGGGTAAGGGTAAGCTTAAGGGTAAAAGCAAGGGTAAGGATAAGGGTAAGGGTAAGGGTAAGGGTAAGGGTAAGGGTAAGGGTAAGGGTAAGGGTAAGCTTAAGGGTAAAAGCAAGGGTAAGGGTAAGGGTAAGGGTAAGGGTAAGGGTAAGCTTACCCTTACCCTTACCCTTACCCTTACACTTACCCTTGCTTTTACCCTTAGGCTTACCCTTACCCTTACCCTTACCCTTACCCTTACCCTTAAGCTTACCCTTACCCTTACCCTTACCCTTACCCTTACCCTTACCCTTACCCTTACCCTTACCCTTACCCTTACCCTTGCTTTTACCCTTAAGCTTACCCTTACCCTTACCCTTACCCTTACCCTTACCCTTACCCTTACCCTTACCCTTACCCTTACCCTTGCTTTGACCCTTAGGCTTACCCTTACCTTTACCCTTACCCTTACCCTTACCCTTACCCTTACCCTTACCCTTACCCTTACCCTTACCCTTACCCTTGCTTTTACCCTTAAGCTTACCCTTACCCTTACCCTTACCCTTACCCTTACCCTTACCCTTACCCTTACCCTTGCTTTTACCCTTAAGCTTACCCTTACCCTTACCCTTACCCTTACCCTTGCTTTTACCCTTAGGCTTACCCTTACCCTTACCCTTACCCTTGCTTTTACCCTCAAGCTTACCCTTACCCTTACCCTTACCCTTACCCTTACCCTTACCCTTACCCTTACCCTTACCCTTACCCTTACCCTTGCTTTTACACTTAGGCTTAACCTTACCTTTACCCTTACCCTTACCCTTACCCTTACCCTTACCCTTACCCTTACCCTTACCCTTACCCTTACCCTTACCCTTACCCTTACCCTTACCCTTACCCTTGCTTTTACCCTTAAGCTTACCCTTACCCTTACCCTTACCCTTACCCTTACCCTTACCCTTACCCTTGCTTTTACCCTTAAGCTTACCCTTACCCTTACCCTTACCCTTACCCTCACCCTTACCCTTACCCTTACCCTTGCTTATACCCTTAAGCTTACCCTTACCCTTACCCTTACCCTTACCCTTACCCTTACTCTAACCCTTACCCTTACCCTTACCCTTACCCTTACCCTTGCTTTTACCCTTAGGCTTACCCTTACCTTTACCCTTACCCTTACCCTTACCCTTACCCTTACCCTTACCCTTAACCTTACCCTTACCCTTGCTTTTACCCTTAAGCTTACCCTTACCCTTACCCTTACCCTTACCCTTACCCTAACCCTTACCCTTGCTTTTACCCTTAAGCTTACCCTTACCCTTACCCTTACCCTTACCCTTACCCTTACCCTTACCCTTACCCTTACCCTTACCCTTACCCTTACCCTTACCCTTACCCTTACCCTTGCTTTTACCCTTAAGCTTACCCTTATCCTTACCCTTACCCTTACCCTTACCCTTACCCTTACCCTTACCCTTACCCTTACCCTTACCCTTATCCTTACCCTTGCTTTTACCCTTAAGCTTACCCTTACCCTTACCCTTACCCTTACCCTTACCCTTACCCTTACCCTTACCCTTACCCTTACCCTTACCCTTACCCTTGCTTTTACTCCTAGGCTTACCCTTACCTTTACCCTTACCCTTACCCTTACCCTTACCCTTACCCTCACCCTTACCCTTACCCTTGCTTTTACCCTTAAGCTTACCCTTACCCTTACCCTTAGCCTTACCCTTACCCTTACCCTTGCTTTTACCCTTAAGCTTACCCTTACCCTTACCCTTAACCTTACCCTTACCCTTGCTTTTACCCTTAGGCTTACCCTTACCCTTACCCTTACCCTTACCCTTGCTTTTACCCTTAAGCTTACCCTTACCCTTACCCTTCCTCTTACCCTTCCTCTTACCCTTACCCTTACCCTTACCCTTACCCTTACCCTTACCCTTACCCTTACCATTACCCTTACCCTTGCTTTTACCCTTAGGCTTACCCTTACCTTTACCCTTACCCTAACCCTTACCCTTACCCTTACCCTTACCCTTACCCTTGCTTTTACCCTTAAGCTTACCCTTACCCTTACCCTTACCCTTACCCTTACCCTTACCCTTACCCTTACCCTTACCCTTACCCTTACCCTTGCTTTTACCCTTAAGCTTACCCTTACCCTTACCCTTACCCTTACCCTTACCCTTACCCTTACCCTTACCCTTACCCTTGCTTTTACCCTTAAGCTTACCCTTACCCTTACCCTTACCCTTACCCTTACCCTTACCCTTACCCTTACCCTTACCCTTACCCTTGCTTTTACCCTAAGGCTTACCCTTACCTTTACCCTTACCCTTACCCTTACCCTTACCCTTACCCTTGCTTTTACCCTTAAGCTCACCTTTACCCTTACCCTTACCCTCAAGCTCACCCTTACCCTTACCCTTACCCTTACCCTTACCCTTACCCTTACCCTTACCCTTACCCTTACCCTTACCCTTACCCTTACCCTTACCCTTACCCTTACCCTTGCTTTTACCCTTAAGCTTACCCTTACCCTTACCCTTACCCTTAAGCTTACCCTGACCCTTACCCTTACCCTTACCCTTACCCTTACCCTTACCCTTACCCTTACCCTTACCCTTACCCTTACCCTTACCCTTGCTTTTACCCTTAAGCTTACCCTTACCCTTACCCTTACCCTTACCCTTAAGCTTACCCTTACCCTTACCCTTACCCTTACCCTTACCCTTACCCTTAACCTTACCCTTGCTTTTACCCTTAAGCTTACCCTTACCCTTACCCTTACCCTTACCCTTAAGCTTACCCTTACCCTTACCCTTACCCTTACCCTTGCTTTTACCCTTAAGCTTACCCTTACCCTTACCCTTACCCTTACCCTTACCCTTACCCTTACCCTTACCCTTACCCTTACCCTTACCCTTACCCTTACCCTTACCCTTACCCTTACCCTTACCCTTACCCTTACCCTTACCCTTACCCTTACTTAGGGTAAGGGTAAGGGTAAGCTTAAGGGTAAAAGCAAGGGTAAGGGTAAGGGTAAGGGTAAGGGTAAGGGTAAGGGTAAGGGTAAGGGTAAGCTTAAGGGTAAGGGTAAGGGTAAGGGTAAGGGTAAGCTTAAGGGTAAAAGCAAGGGTAAGGGTAAGGGTAAGGGTAAGGGTAAGGGTAAGCTTAAGGGTAAGGGTAAGGTTAAGGGTAAGGGTAAGCTTAAGGGTAAAAGCAAGGGTAAGGTTAAGGGTAAGGGTAAGGGTAAGGGTAAGGGTAAGGGTAAGGGTAAGCTTAAGGGTAAGGGTAAGGGTAAGGGTAAGGGTAAGCTTAAGGGTAAAAGCAAGGGTAAGGGTAAGGGTAAGGGTAAGGGTAAGGGTAAGGGTAAGGGTAAGGGTAAGGGTAAGGGTAAGGGTAAGGGTCAGGGTAAGCTTAAGGGTAAGGGTAAGGGTAAGGGTAAGCTTAAGGGTAAAAGCAAGGGTAAGGGTAAGGGTAAGGGTAAGGGTAAGGGTAAGGGTAAGGGTAAGGGTAAGGGTAAGGGTAAGGGTAAGGGTAAGGGTAAGGGTAAGCTTGAGGGTAAGGGTAAGGGTAAAGGTGAGCTTAAGGGTAAAAGCAAGGGTAAGGGTAAGGGTAAGGGTAAGGGTAAGGGTAAAGGTAAGGGTAAGCCTTAGGGTAAAAGCAAGGGTAAGGGTAAGGGTAAGGGTAAGGGTAAGGGTAAGGGTAAGGGTAAGGGTAAGGGTAAGCTTAAGGGTAAAAGCAAGGGTAAGGGTAAGGGTAAGGGTAAGGGTAAGGGTAAGGGTAAGGGTAAGGGTAAGCTTAAGGGTAAAAGCAAGGGTAAGGGTAAGGGTAAGGGTAAGGGTAAGGGTAAGGGTAAGGGTAAGGGTAAGGGTAAGGGTAAGGGTAAGCTTAAGGGTAAAAGCAAGGGTAAGGGTAAGGGTAAGGGTAAGGGTAAGGGTTAGGGTAAGGGTAAAGGTAAGGGTAAGCCTAAGGGTAAAAGCAAGGGTAAGGGTAAGGGTAAGGGTAAGGGTAAGGGTAAGGGTAAGGGTAAGGGTAAGGGTAAGGGTAAGGGTAAGAGGAAGGGTAAGAGGAAGGGTAAGGGTAAGGGTAAGCTTAAGGGTAAAAGCAAGGGTAAGGGTAAGGGTAAGGGTAAGGGTAAGCCTAAGGGTAAAAGCAAGGGTAAGGGTAAGGTTAAGGGTAAGGGTAAGGGTAAGCTTAAGGGTAAAAGCAAGGGTAAGGGTAAGGGTAAGGCTAAGGGTAAGGGTAAGGGTAAGCTTAAGGGTAAAAGCAAGGGTAAGGGTAAGGGTGAGGGTAAGGGTAAGGGTAAGGGTAAGGGTAAGGGTAAAGGTAAGGGTAAGCCTAGGAGTAAAAGCAAGGGTAAGGGTAAGGGTAAGGGTAAGGGTAAGGGTAAGGGTAAGGGTAAGGGTAAGGGTAAGGGTAAGGGTAAGGGTAAGGGTAAGCTTAAGGGTAAAAGCAAGGGTAAGGATAAGGGTAAGGGTAAGGGTAAGGGTAAGGGTAAGGGTAAGGGTAAGGGTAAGGATAAGGGTAAGCTTAAGGGTAAAAGCAAGGGTAAGGGTAAGGGTAAGGGTAAGGGTAAGGGTAAGGGTAAGGGTAAGGGTAAGGGTAAGGGTAAGGGTAAGGGTAAGGGTAAGGGTAAGCTTAAGGGTAAAAGCAAGGGTAAGGGTTAGGGTAAGGGTAAGGGTAAGGGTAAGGGTAAGGGTAAGCTTAAGGGTAAAAGCAAGGGTAAGGGTAAGGTTAAGGGTAAGGGTAAGGGTAAGGGTAAGGGTAAGGGTAAGGGTAAAGGTAAGGGTAAGCCTAAGGGTAAAAGCAAGGGTAAGGGTAAGGGTAAGGGTAAGGGTAAGAGTAAGGGTAAGGGTAAGGGTAAGGGTAAGGGTAAGGGTAAGCTTAAGGGTATAAGCAAGGGTAAGGGTAAGGGTAAGGGTGAGGGTAAGGGTAAGGGTAAGGGTAAGGGTAAGCTTAAGGGTAAAAGCAAGGGTAAGGGTAAGGGTAAGGGTAAGGGTAAGGGTAAGGGTAAGGGTAAGCTTAAGGGTAAAAGCAAGGGTAAGGGTAAGGGTAAGAGTAAGGGTAAGGGTAAGGGTAAGGGTAAGGGTAAGGGTAAGGGTAAGGGTAAGGGTAAGGGTAAGGGTAAGGGTAAAGGTAAGGTTAAGCCTAAGTGTAAAAGCAAGGGTAAGGGTAAGGGTAAGGGTAAGGGTAAGGGTAAGGGTAAGGGTAAGGGTAAGGGTAAGCTTGAGGGTAAAAGCAAGGGTAAGGGTAAGGGTAAGGGTAAGGGTAAGCCTAAGGGTAAAAGCAAGGGTAAGGGTAAGGGTAAGGGTAAGGGTAAGCTTAAGGGTAAAAGCAAGGGTAAGGGTAAGGGTAAGGGTAAGGGTAAGGGTAAGGGTAAGGGTAAAGGTAAGGGTAAGCTTAAGGGTAAAAGCAAGGGTAAGGGTAAGGGTAAGGGTAAGGGTAAGGGTAAGGGTAAGGGTAAGGGTAAGGGTAAGGGTAAAGGTAAGGGTAAGCCTAAGGGTCAAAGCAAGGGTAAGGGTAAGGGTAAGGGTAAGGGTAAGGGTAAGGGTAAGGGTAAGGGTAAGGGTAAGGGTAAGCTTAAGGGTAAAAGCAAGGGTAAGGGTAAGGGTAAGGGTAAGGGTAAGGGTAAGGGTAAGGGTAAGGGTAAGGGTAAGCTTAAGGGTAAGGGTAAGGGTAAGGGTAAGGGTAAGGGTAAGCCTAAGGGTAAAAGCAAGGGTAAGTGTAAGGGTAAGGGTAAGGGTAAGGGTAAGCTTACCCTTACCCTTACCCTTACCCTTACCCTTACCCTTGCTTTTACCCTTAAGCTTACCCTTACCCTTACCCTTACCCTTACCCTTACCCTTACCCTTACCCTTACCCTTATCCTTACCCTTGCTTTTACCCTTAAGCTTACCCTTACCCTTACCCTTACCCTTACCCTTACCCTTACCCTTACCCTTACCCTTACCCTTACCCTTACCCTTACCCTTGCTTTTACTCTTAGGCTTACCCTTACCTTTACCCTTACCCTTACCCTTACCCTTACCCTCACCCTTACCCTTACCCTTGCTTTTACCCTTAAGCTTACCCTTACCCTTACCCTTACCCTTACCCTTACCCTTGCTTTTACCCTTAAGCTTACCCTTACCCTTACCCTTAACCTAACCCTTACCCTTGCTTTTACCCTTTGGCTTACCCTTACCCTTACCCTTACCCTTACCCTTGCTTCTACCCTTAAGCTTACCCTTACCCTTACCCTTACTCTTACCCTTACCCTTACCCTTACCCTTACCCTTACCCTTACCCTTACCCTCACCCTTACCCTTGCTTTTACCCTTAGGCTTACCCTTACCTTTACCCTTACCCTAACCCTTACCCTTACCCTTACCCTTACCCTTACCCTTGCTTTTACCCTTAAGCTTACCCTTACCCTTAAGCTTACCCTTACCCTTACCCTTACCCTTACCCTTACCCTTACCCTTACCCTTACCCCTACCCTTACCCTTACCCTTGCTTTTACCCTTAAGCTTACCCTTACCCTTACCCTTACCCTTACCCTTACCCTTACCCTTACCCTTACCCTTACCCTTACCCTTGCTTTTACCCTTAAGCTTACCCTTACCCTTACCCTTACCCTTACCCTTACCCTTACCCTTACCCTTACCCTTACCCTTACCCTTACCCTTACCCTTACCCTTGCTTTTACCCTTAGGCTTACCCTTACCTTTACCCTTACCCTTACCCTTACCCTTACCCTTACCCTTGCTTTTACCCTTAAGCTTACCCTTACCCTTACCCTTAAGCTTACCCTTACCCTTACCCTTACCCTTACCCTTACCCTTACCCTTACCCTTACCCTTACCCTTACCCTTACCCTTACCCTTACCCTTGCTTTTACCCTTAAGCTTACCCTTACCCTTACCCTTACCCTTACCCTTACCCTTGCTTTTACCCTTAAGCTTACCCTTACCCTTACCCTTACCCTTAAGCTTACCCTTACCCTTACCCTTACCCTTACCCTTACCCTTACCCTTACCCTTACCCTTACCCTTACCCTTACCCTTACCCTTGCTTTTACCCTTGAGCTTACCCTTACCCTTACCCTTACCCTTAAGCTTACCCTTAACCTTACCCTTACCCTTACCCTTACCCTTAACCTTACCCTTGCTTTTACCCTTAAGCTTACCCTTACCTTTACCCTTACCCTTACCCTTAAGCTTACCCTTACCCTTACCCTTACCCTTACCCTTACCCTTGCTTTTACCCTTAAGCTTACCCTTACCCTTACCCTTACCCTTACCCTTAAGCTTACCCTTACCCTAACCCTTACCCTTACCCTTACCCTTACCCTTACCCTTACCCTTACCCTAAGTAAGGGTAAGGGTAAGGGTAAGGGTAAGGGTAAGGGTAAGGGTAAGGGTAAGGGTAAGGGTAAGGGTAAGGGTAAGGGTAAGGGTAAGGGTAAGGGTAAGGGTAAGGGTAAGCTTAAGGGTAAAAGCAAGGGTAAGGGTAAGGGTAAGGGTAAGGGTAAGGGTAAGGGTAAGCTTAAGGGTAAAAGCAAGGGTAAGGGTAAGGGTAAGGGTAAGGGTAAGGGTAAGCTTAAGGGTAAGGGTAAGGGTAAGGGTAAGGGTAAGCCTAAGGGTAAAAGCAAGGGTAAGGGTAAGGGTAAGGGTAAGGGTAAGGGTAAGCTTAAGGGTAAAAGCAAGGGTAAGGGTAAGGCTAAGGGTAAGGGTAAGGGTAAGGGTAAGGGTAAGCTTAAGGGTAAAAGCAAGGGTAAGGGTAAGGGTAAGGGTAAGGGTAAGGGTAAGGGTAAGGGTAAGGGTAAAGGTGAGGGTAAGCCTAAGGGTAAAAGCAAGGGTAAGGGTAAGGGTAAGGGTAAGGGTAAGGGTAAGGGTAAGGGTAGGGGTAAGAGTAAGGGTAAGGGTAAGCTTAAGGGTAAAAGCAAGGGTAAGGGTAAGGGTAAGGGTAAGGGTAAGGGTAAGGGTAAGCTTAAGGGTAAAAGCAAGGATAAGGGTAAGGGTAAGGGTAAGGGTAAGGGTAAGGGTAAGGGTAAGGGTAAGGGTAAGGGTAAGGGTAAGGGTAAGGGTAAGGGTAAGGGTAAGCTTAAGGGTAAAAGCAAGGGTAAGGGTAAGGGTAAGGGTAAGGGTAAGGGTAAGGGTAATGGTAAGGGTAAAGGTAAGGGTAAGCCTAAGGGTAAAAGCAAGGGTAAGGGTAAGGGTAAGGGTAAGGGTAAGGGTAAGGGTAAGGGTAAGGGTAAGGGTAAGGGTAAGGGTAAGGGTAAGCTTGAGGGTAAAAGCAAGGGTAAGGGTAAGGGTAAGGGTAAGGGTAAGGGTAAGGGTAAGGGTAAGGGTAAGGGTAAGGGTAAGCTTAAGGGTAAGGGTAAGGGTAAGGGTAAGGGTAAGCTTAAGGGTAAAAGCAAGGGTAAGGGTAAGGGTAAGGGTAAGGGTAAGGGTAAGGGTAAGGGTAAGGGTAAAGGTAAGGGTAAGCCTAAGGGTAAAAGCAAGGGTAAGGGTAAGGGTAAGGGTAAGGGTAAGAGTAAGAGTAAAGGTAAGGGTAAGGGTAAGCTTAAGGGTAAAAGCAAGGGTAAGGGTAAGGGTAAGGGTAAGCCTAAGGGTAAAAGCAAAGGTAAGGGTAAGGGTAAGGGTAAGGGTAAGCTTAAGGGTAAAAGCAAGGGTAAGGGTAAGGGTAAGGGTAAGGGTAAGGGTAAGGGTAAGCTTAAGGGTAAAAGCAAGGGTGAGGGTAAGGGTAAGGGTAAGGGTAAGGGTAAGGGTAAGGGTAAGGGTAAGGGTAAGGGTAAGGGTAAGGGTAAGGGTAAGCTTAAGGGTAAAAGCAAGGGTAAGGGTAAGGGTAAGGGTAAGGGTGAGGGTAAGGGTAAGGGTAAGGGTAAGGGTAAGCTTAAGGGTAAAAGCAAGGGTAAGGGTAAGGGTAAGGGTAAGGGTAAGCCTAAGGGTAAAAGCAAGGATAAGGGTAAGGGTAAGGGTAAGGGTAAGGGTAAGCTTAAGGGTAAAAGCAAGGGTAAGGGTAAGGGTAAGGGTAAGGGTAAGCTTAAGGGTAAAAGCAAGGGTAAGGGTAAGGGTAAGGGTAAGGGTAAGGGTAAGGGTAAGGGTAAGGGTAAGGGTAAAGGTAAGGGTAGGCCTAAGGGTAAAAGCAAGGGTAAGGGCAAGGGTAAGGGTAAGGGTAAGGGTAAGGGTAAGGGTAAGCTTAAGGGTAAAAGCAAGGGTAAGGGTAAGGGTAAGGGTAAGGGTAAGGGTAAGGGTAAGGGTAAGGGTAAGGGTAAGGGTAAGTGTAAGCTTAAGGGTAAGGGTAAGGGTAAGGGTAAGGGTAAGCTTAAGGGTAAAAGCAAGGGTATGGGTAAGGGTAAGGGTAAGGGTAAGCTTAAGGGTAAAAGCAAGGGTAAGGGTAAGGGTAAGGGTAAGGGTAAGGGTAAGGGTAAGGGTAAGGGTAAGGGTAAGGGTAAGCTTAAGGGTAAGGGTAAGGGTAAGGGTAAGGGTAAGCTTAAGGGTAAAAGCAAGGGTAAGGGTAAGGGTAAGGGTAAGGGTAAGGGTAAGGGTAAGGGTAAGGGTAAGCTTAAGGGTAAAAGCAAGGGTAAGGGTAAGGGTAAGGGTAAGGGTAAGGGTAAGGGTAAGGGTAAGGGTAAGGGTAAGGGTAAGGGTAAGGGTAAGGGTAAGGGTAAGGGTAAGGGTAAAGGTAAGGGTAAGCCTAAGGGTAAAAGCAAGGGTAAGGGTAGGGGTAAGGGTAAGGGTAAGGGTAAGGGTAAGGGTAAGGGTAAGGGTAAGGGTAAGGGTAAGGGTAAGCTTAAGGGTAAAAGCAAGGGTAAGGGTAAGGCTAAGGGTAAGGGTAAGGGTAAGGGTAAGGGTAAGCTTAAGGGTAAAAGCAAGGGTAAGGGTAAGGGTAAGGGTAAGGGTAAGGGTAAGGGTAAGGGTAAAGGTGAGGGTAAGCCTAAGGGTAAAAGCAAGGGTAAGGGTAAGGGTAAGGGTAAGGGTAAGGGTAAGGGTAAGGGTAAGGGTAGGGGTAAGAGTAAGGGTAAGGGTAAGCTTAAGGGTAAAAGCAAGGGTAAGGGTAAGGGTAAGGGTAAGGGTAAGCTTAAGGGTAAAAGCAAGGGTAAGGGTAAGGGTAAGGGTAAGGGTAAGGGTAAGGGTAAGGGTAAGGGTAAGGGTAAGGGTAAGGGTAAGGGTAAGGGTAAGGGTAAGGGTAAGGGTAAGCTTAAGGGTAAAAGCAAGGGTAAGGGTAAGGGTAAGGGTAAGGGTAAGGGTAAGGGTAATGGTAAGGGTAAAGGTAAGGGTAAGCCTAAGGGTAAAAGCAAGGGTAAGGGTAAGGGTAAGGGTAAGGGTAAGGGTAAGGGTAAGGGTAAGGGTAAGGGTAAGGGTAAGGGTAAGGGTAAGGGTGAGCTTGAGGGTAAAAGCAAGGGTAAGGGTAAGGGTAAGGGTAAGGGTAAGGGTAAGGGTAAGGGTAAGGGTAAGCTTAAGGGTAAGGGTAAGGGTAAGGGTAAGGGTAAGCTTAAGGGTAAAAGCAAGGGTAAGGGTAAGGGTAAGGGTAAGGGTAAGGGTAAGGGTAAGGGTAAAGGTAAGGGTAAGCCTAAGGGTAAAAGCAAGGGTAAGGGTAAGGGTAAGGGTAAGGGTAAGAGTAAGAGTAAAGGTAAGGGTAAGGGTAAGCTTAAGGGTAAAAGCAAGGGTAAGGGTAAGGGTAAGGGTAAGCCTAAGGGTAAAAGCAAGGGTAAGGGTAAGGGTAAGGGTAAGGGTAAGCTTAAGGGTAAAAGCAAGGGTAAGGGTAAGGGTAAGGGTAAGGGTAAGGGTAAGGGTAAGCTTAAGGGTAAAAGCAAGGGTGAGGGTAAGGGTAAGGGTAAGGGTAAGGGTAAGGGTAAGGGTAAGGGTAAGGGTAAGGGTAAGGGTAAGGGTAAGGGTAAGCTTAAGGGTAAAAGCAAGGGTAAGGGTAAGGGTAAGGGTAAGGGTAAGGGTAAGGGTAAGGGTAAGGGTAAGGGTAAGGGTAAGGGTAAGGGTAAGCTTAAGGGTAAAAGCAAGGGTAAGGGTAAGGGTAAGGGTAAGGGTAAGCCTAAGGGTAAAAGCAAGGATAAGGGTAAGGGTAAGGGTAAGGGTAAGGGTAAGCTTAAGGGTAAAAGCAAGGGTAAGGGTAAGGGTAAGGGTAAGGGTAAGGGTAAGGGTAAGGGTAAGGGTAAGGGTAAGCTTAAGGGTAAAAGCAAGGGTAAGGGTAAGGGTAAGGGTAAGGGTAAGGGTAAGGGTAAGGGTAAGGGTAAAGGTAAGGGTAAGCCTAAGGGTAAAAGCAAGGGTAAGGGCAAGGGTAAGGGTAAGGGTAAGGGTAAGGGTAAGGGTAAGCTTAAGGGTAAAAGCAAGGGTAAGGGTAAGGGTAAGGGTAAGGGTAAGGGTAAGGGTAAGGGTAAGGGTAAGGGTAAGGGTAAGGGTAAGTGTAAGCTTAAGGGTAAGGGTAAGGGTAAGGGTAAGGGTAAGCTTAAGGGTTAAAGCAAGGGTATGGGTAAGGGTAAGGGTAAGGGTAAGCTTAAGGGTAAAAGCAAGGGTAAGGGTAAGGGTAAGGGTAAGGGTAAGGGTAAGGGTAAGGGTAAGGGTAAGGGTAAGCTTAAGGGTAAGGGTAAGGGTAAGGGTAAGGGTAAGCTTAAGGGTAAAAGCAAGGGTAAGGGTAAGGGTAAGGGTAAGGGTAAGCTTAAGGGTAAGGGTAAGGGTAAGGGTAAGGGTAAGCTTAAGGGTAAAAGCAAGGGTAAGGTTAAGGGTAAGGGTAAGGGTAAGGGTAAGGGTAAGCTTAAGGGTAAGGGTAAGGGTAAGGGTAAGGGTAAGCTTAAGGGTAAAAGCAAGGGTAAGGGTAAGGGTAAGGGTAAGGGTAAGGGTAAGGGTAAGGGTAAGGGTAAGGGTAAGGGTGAGGGTAAGGGTAAGGGTAAGGGTAAGGGTAAGCTTAAGGGTAAGGGTAAGGGTAAGGGTAAGCTTAAGGGTAAAAGCAAGGGTAAGGGTAAGGGTAAGGGTAAGGGTAAGGGTAAGCTTAAGGGTAAAAGCAAGGGTAAGGGTAAGGGTAAGGGTAAGGGTAAGGGTAAGGGTAAGGGTAAGGGTAAGGGTAAGGGTAAGGGTAAGTTCAAGGGTAAGGGTAAGGGTAAGGGTAAGCTTAAGGGTAAAAGCAAGGGTAAGGGTAAGGGTGAGGGTAAGGGTAAGGGTAAAGGTAAGGGAAAGCCTAAGGGTAAAAGCAAGGGTAAGGGTAAGGGTAAGGGTAAGGGTAAGGGTAAGCTTAAGGGTAAAAGCAAGGGTAAGGGTAAGGGTAAGGGTAAGGGTAAGGGTAAGGGTAAGGGTAAGGGTAAGGGTAAGGGTAAGCTTAAGGGTAAAAGCAAGGGTATGGGTAAGAGTAAGGGTAAGGGTAAGGGTAAGGGTAAGGGTAAGGGTAAGGGTAAGGGTAAGCTTAAGGGTAAAAGCAAGGGTAAGGGTAAGGGTAAGGGTAAGGGTAAGGGTTAGGGTAAGGGTAAAGGTAAGGGTAAGCCTAAGGGTAAAAGCAAGGGTAAGGGTAAGGGTAAGGGTACGGGTAAGGGTAAGGGTAAGGGTAAGGGTAAGAGTAAGGGTAAGGGTAAGGGTAAGCTTAAGGGTAAAAGCAAGGGTAAGGGTAAGGGTAAGGGTAAGGGTAAGCCTAAGTGTAAAAGCAAGGGTAAGGGTAAGGTTAAGTCTAAGGGTAAGGGTAAGCTTAAGGGTAAAAGCAAGGGTAAGGGTAAAGGTAAGGGTGAGGGTAAGGGTAAGCTTAAGGGTAAAAGCAAGGGTAAGGGTAAGGGTGAGGGTAAGGGTAAGGGTAAGGGTAAGGGTAAGGGTAAGGGTAAGGGTAAAGGTAAGGGTAAGCCTAAGAGTAAAAGCAAGGGTAAGGGTAAGGGTAAGGGTAAGGGTAAGGGTAAGGGTAAGGGTAAGGGTAAGGGTAAGGGTAAGGGTAAGGGTAAGCTTAAGGGTAAAAGCAAGGGTAAGGATAAGGATAAGGGTAAGGGTAAGGGTAAGGGTAAGGGTAAGCTTAAGGGTAAAAGCAAGGGTAAGGGTAAGGGTAAGGGTAAGGGTAAGGGTAAGGGTAAGGGTTAGGGTAAGGGTAAGGGTAAGGGTAAGCTTAAGGGTAAAAGCAAGGGTAAGGGTTAGGGTAAGGGTAAGGGTAAGGGTAAGGGTAAGGGTAAGGGTAAGGGTAAGCTTAAGGGTAAAAGCAAGGGTAAGGGTAAGGGTAAGGGTAAGGGTAAGGGTAAGGGTAAGGGTAAGGGTAAGGGTAAGGGTAAGGGTAAGGGTAAGGGTAAGGGTAAGGGTAAGGGTAAGGGTAAGGGTAAGGGTAAGGGTAAGGGTAAGCTTAAGGGTATAAGCAAGGGTAAGGGTAAGGGTAAGGGTAAGGGTGAGGGTAAGGGTAAGGGTAAGGGTAAGGGTAAGCTTAAGGGTAAAAGCAAGGGTAAGGGTAAGGGTAAGGGTAAAGGTAAGGTTAAGCCTAAGGGTAAAAGCAAGGGTAAGGGTAAGGGTAAGGGTAAGGGTAAGGGTAAGGGTAAGGGTAAGGGTAAGGGTAAGGGTAAGGGTAAGGGTAAGGGTAAGGGTAAGGGTAAGGGTAAGCTTAAGGGTAAAAGCAAGGGTAAGGGTAAGGGTAAGGGTAAGCCTAAGGGTAAAAGCAAGGGTAAGGGTAAGGGTAAGGGTAAGGGTAAGGGTAAGCTTAAGGGTAAAAGCAAGGGTAAGGGTAAGGGTAAGGGTAAGGGAAAGGGTAAGGGTAAGGGTAAGGGTAAGCTTAAGGGTAAAAGCAAGGGTAAGGGTAAGGGTAAGGGTTAGGTTAAGGGTAAGGGTAAGGGTAAGGGTAAGGGTAAAGGTAAGGGTAAGCCTAAGGGTCAAAGCAAGGGTAAGGGTAAGGGTAAGGGTAAGGGTAAGGGTAAGGGTAAGGGTAAGGGTAAGGGTAAGGGTATGCTTAAGGGTAAAAGCAAGGGTGAGGGTAAGGGTAAGGGTAAGGGTAAGGGTAAGGGTAAGGGTAAGGGTAAGGGTAAGGGTAAGGGTAAGCTTAAGGGTAAGGGTAAGGGTAAGGGTAAGGGTAAGCCTAAGGGTAAAAGCAAGGGTAAGTGTAAGGGTAAGGGTAAGGGTAAGGGTAAGGGTAAGGGTAAGGGTAAGCTTAAGGGTAAAAGCAAGGGTAAGGGTAAGGGTAAGGGTAAGGGTAAGGGTAAGGGTAAGGGTAAGCTTAAGGGTAAAAGCAAGGGTAAGGGTAAGGGTAAGGGTGAGGGTAAGGGTAAGCTTAAGGGTTAAAGCAAGGGTAAGGGTAAGGGTAAGGGTAAGGGTAAGGGTAAGGGTAAAGGTAAGGGTAAGCCTAAGGGTAAAAGCAAGGGTAAGGGTAAGGGTAAGGGTAAGGGTAAGGGTAAGGGTAAGGGTAAGGGTAAGGGTAAGGGTAAGGGTAAAGGTAAGGGTAAGGGTAAGGGTAAGGGTAAGGGAAAGGGAAAGGGTAAGGGTAAGCTTAAGGGTAAAAGCAAGGGTAAGGGTAAGGGTAAGGGTAAGGGTAAGGGTAAGGGTAAGGGTAAGGGTAAGGGTAGGGGTAAGGGTAAGGGTAAGGGTAAGCTTAAGGGTAAAAGCAAGGGTAAGGGTAAGGGTAAGGGTGAGGGTAAGGGTAAGGGTAAGGGTAAGGGTAAGCTTAAGGGTAAAAGCAAGGGTAAGGGTAAGGGTAAGGGTAAGGGTTAGGGTAAGGGTAAGGGTAAGGGTAAGCTTAAGGGTAAAAGCAAGGGTAAGGGTAAGGGTAAGGGTAAGGGTAAGGGTAAGGGTAAGGGTAAGGGTAAGGGTAAGGGTAAGGGTAAAGGTAAGGGTAAGCCTAAGGGTAAAAGCAAGGGTAAGGGTAAGGGTTAGGGTAAGGGTGAGGGTAAGGGTAAGGGTAAGGGTAAGGGTAAGGGTAAGGGTAAGTGTAAGGGTAAGGGTAAGGGTAAGCTTAAGGGTAAAAGCAAGGGTAAGGGTAAGGGTAAGGGTAAGGGTAAGGGTAAGGGTAAGGGTAAGCTTAAGGGTAAAAGCAAGGGTAAGGGTAAGGGTTAGGGTAAGGGTAAGGGTAAGGGTAAGGGTAAGGGTAAGGGTAAGGGTAAGTGTAAGGGTAAGGGTAAGGGTAAGCTTAAGGGTAAAAGCAAGGGTAAGGGTAAGGGTAAGGGTAAGGGTAAGGGTAAGGGTAAGGGTAAGGGTAAGGGTAAGCTTAAGGGTAAGGGTAAGGGTAAGGGTAAGGGTAAGCCTAAGGGTAAAAGCAAGGGTAAGGGTAAGGGTAAGGGTAAGGGTAAGCTTAAGGGTAAAAGCAAGGGTAAGGGTAAGGGTAAGGGTAAGGGTAAGGGTAAGGGTAAAGGTAAGGGTAAGCCTAAGGGTAAAAGCAAGGGTAAGGGTAAGGGTAAGGGTAAGGGTAAGGGTAAGGGTAAGGGTAAGGGTAAGGGTGAGGGTAAGGGTAAGGGTAAGGGTAAGGGTAAGCTTAAGGGTAAGGGTAAGGGTAAGGGTAAGCTTAAGGGTAAAAGCAAGGGTAAGGGTAAGGGTAAGGGTAAGGGTAAGGGTAAGCTTAAGGGTAAAAGCAAGGGTAAGGGTAAGGGTAAGGGTAAGGGTAAGGGTAAGGGTAAGGGTAAGGGTAAGGGTAAGGGTAAGGGTAAGGGTAAGGGTAAGGGTAAGGGTAAGTTCAAGGGTAAGGGTAAGGGTAAGGGTAAGCTTAAGGGTAAAAGCAAGGGTAAGGGTAAGGGTAAGGGTAAGGGTAAGGGTAAGGGTAAAGGTAAGGGTAAGCCTAAGGGTAAAAGCAAGGGTAAGGGTAAGGGTAAGGGTAAGGGTAAGGGTAAGGGTAAGGGTAAGGGTAAGGGTAAGCTTAAGGGTAAAAGCAAGGGTAAGGGTAAGGGTAAGGGTAAGGGTAAGGGTAAGGGTAAGGGTAAGGGTAAGCTTAAGGGTAAAAGCAAGGGTATGGGTAAGAGTAAGGGTAAGGGTAAGGGTAAGGGTAAGGGTAAGGGTAAGGGTAAGCTTAAGGGTAAAAGCAAGGGTAAGGGTAAGGGTAAGGGTAAGGGTAAGGGTTAGGGTAAGGGTAAAGGTAAGGGTAAGCCTAAGGGTAAAAGCAAGGGTAAGGGTAAGGGTAAGGGTACGGGTAAGGGTAAGGGTAAGGGTAAGGGTAAGAGTAAGGGTAAGGGTAAGGGTAAGCTTAAGGGTAAAAGCAAGGGTAAGGGTAAGGGTAAGGGTAAGGGTAAGCCTAAGTGTAAAAGCAAGGGTAAGGGTAAGGTTAAGTCTAAGGGTAAGGGTAAGCTTAAGGGTAAAAGCAAGGGTAAGGGTAAAGGTAAGGGTGAGGGTAAGGGTAAGCTTAAGGGTAAAAGCAAGGGTAAGGGTAAGGGTGAGGGTAAGGGTAAGGGTAAGGGTAAGGGTAAGGGTAAGGGTAAGGGTAAGGGTAAAGGTAAGGGTAAGCCTAAGAGTAAAAGCAAGGGTAAGGGTAAGGGTAAGGGTAAGGGTAAGGGTAAGGGTAAGGGTAAGGGTAAGGGTAAGGGTAAGGGTAAGGGTAAGGGTAAGGGTAAGCTTAAGGGTAAAAGCAAGGGTAAGGATAAGGATAAGGGTAAGGGTAAGGGTAAGGGTAAGGGTAAGCTTAAGGGTAAAAGCAAGGGTAAGGGTAAGGGTAAGGGTAAGGGTAAGGGTAAGGGTAAGGGTAAGGGTTAGGGTAAGGGTAAGGGTAAGGGTAAGCTTAAGGGTAAAAGCAAGGGTAAGGGTTAGGGTAAGGGTAAGGGTAAGGGTAAGGGTAAGGGTAAGGGTAAGCTTAAGGGTAAAAGCAAGGGTAAGGGTAAGGGTAAGGGTAAGGGTAAGGGTAAGGGTAAGGGTAAGGGTAAGGGTAAAGGTAAGGGTAAGCCTAAGGGTAAAAGCAAGGGTAAGGGTAAGGGTAAGGGTAAGGGTAAGGGTAAGGGTAAGGGTAAGGGTAAGGGTAAGGGTAAGGGTAAGGGTAAGGGTAAGGGTAAGGGTAAGCTTAAGGGTATAAGCAAGGGTAAGGGTAAGGGTAAGGGTAAGGGTGAGGGTAAGGGTAAGGGTAAGGGTAAGGGTAAGCTTAAGGGTAAAAGCAAGGGTAAGGGTAAGGGTAAGGGTAAGGGTAAGGGTAAGGGTAAGGGTAAGGGTAAGGGTAAGCTTAAGGGTAAAAGCAAGGGTAAGGGTAAGGGTAAGGGTAAGGGTAAGGGTAAGGGTAAGGATAAGGGTAAGGGTAAGGGTAAGGGTAAGGGTAAGGGTAAAGGTAAGGTTAAGCCTAAGGGTAAAAGCAAGGGTAAGGGTAAGGGTAAGGGTAAGGGTAAGGGTAAGGGTAAGGGTAAGGGTAAGGGTAAGGGTAAGGGTAAGGGTAAGGGTAAGGGTAAGGGTAAGGGTAAGCTTAAGGGTAAAAGCAAGGGTAAGGGTAAGGGTAAGGGTAAGCCTAAGGGTAAAAGCAAGGGTAAGGGTAAGGGTAAGGGTAAGGGTAAGGGTAAGGGTAAGCTTAAGGGTAAAAGCAAGGGTAAGGGTAAGGGTAAGGGTAAGGGAAAGGGTAAGGGTAAGGGTAAGGGTAAGCTTAAGGGTAAAAGCAAGGGTAAGGGTAAGGGTAAGGGTTAGGTTAAGGGTAAGGGTAAGGGTAAGGGTAAGGGTAAAGGTAAGGTTAAGCCTAAGGGTCAAAGCAAGGGTAAGGGTAAGGGTAAGGGTAAGGGTAAGGGTAAGGGTAAGGGTAAGGGTAAGGGTAAGGGTAAGGGTAAGGGTAAGCTTAAGGGTAAAAGCAAGGGTGAGGGTAAGGGTAAGGGTAAGGGTAAGGGTAAGGGTAAGGGTAAGGGTAAGGGTAAGGGTAAGGGTAAGGGTAAGCTTAAGGGTAAGGGTAAGGGTAAGGGTAAGGGTAAGCCTAAGGGTAAAAGCAAGGGTAAGTGTAAGGGTAAGGGTAAGGGTAAGGGTAAGGGTAAGGGTAAGGGTAAGCTTAAGGGTAAAAGCAAGGGTAAGGGTAAGGGTAAGGGTAAGGGTAAGGGTAAGGGTAAGCTTAAGGGTAAAAGCAAGGGTAAGGGTAAGGGTAAGGGTGAGGGTAAGGGTAAGCTTAAGGGTTAAAGCAAGGGTAAGGGTAAGGGTAAGGGTAAGGGTAAGGGTAAGGGTAAAGGTAAGGGTAAGCCTAAGGGTAAAAGCAAGGGTAAGGGTAAGGGTAAGGGTAAGGGTAAGGGTAAGGGTAAGGGTAAGGGTAAGGGTAAGGGTAAGGGTAAGGGTAAAGGTAAGGGTAAGGGTAAGGGTAAGGGTAAGGGTAAGGGAAAGGGTAAGGGTAAGCTTAAGGGTAAAAGCAAGGGTAAGGGTAAGGGTAAGGGTAAGGGTAAGGGTAAGGGTAAGGGTAAGGGTAAGGGTAGGGGTAAGGGTAAGGGTAAGGGTAAGCTTAAGGGTAAAAGCAAGGGTAAGGGTAAGGGTAAGGGTGAGGGTAAGGGTAAGGGTAAGGGTAAGGGTAAGCTTAAGGGTAAAAGCAAGGGTAAGGGTAAGGGTAAGGGTAAGGGTTAGGGTAAGGGTAAGGGTAAGGGTAAGCTTAAGGGTAAAAGCAAGGGTAAGGGTAAGGGTAAGGGTAAGGGTAAGGGTAAGGGTAAGGGTAAGGGTAAGGGTAAGGGTAAGGGTAAAGGTAAGGGTAAGCCTAAGGGTAAAAGCAAGGGTAAGGGTAAGGGTTAGGGTAAGGGTGAGGGTAAGGGTAAGGGTAAGGGTAAGGGTAAGGGTAAGGGTAAGTGTAAGGGTAAGGGTAAGGGTAAGCTTAAGGGTAAAAGCAAGGGTAAGGGTAAGGGTAAGGGTAAGGGTAAGGGTAAGGGTAAGGGTAAGCTTAAGGGTAAAAGCAAGGGTAAGGGTAAGGGTTAGGGTAAGGGTAAGGGTAAGGGTAAGGGTAAGGGTAAGGGTAAGGGTAAGTGTAAGGGTAAGGGTAAGGGTAAGCTTAAGGGTAAAAGCAAGGGTAAGGGTAAGGGTAAGGGTAAGGGTAAGGGTAAGGGTAAGGGTAAGGGTAAGGGTAAGCTTAAGTGTAAGGGTAAGGGTAAGGGTAAGGGTAAGCCTAAGGGTAAAAGCAAGGGTAAGGGTAAGGGTAAGGGTAAGGGTAAGCTTAAGGGTAAAAGCAAGGGTAAGGGTAAGGGTAAGGGTAAGGGTAAGGGTAAGGGTAAGGGTAAAGGTAAGGGTAAGCCTAAGGGTAAAAGCAAGGGTAAGGGTAAGGGTAAGGGTAAGGGTAAGGGTAAGGGTAAGGGTAAGGGTAAGGGTAAGGGTAAGGGTAAGGGTAAGGGTAAGGGTAAGGGTAAGGGTAAGGGTAAGGGTAAGGGTAAGGGTAAGCTTAAGGGTAAAAGCAAGGGTAAGGGTAAGGGTAAGGGTAAGGGTAAGGGTAAGGGTAAGGGTAAGGGTAAGGGTAAGGGTAAGGGTAAGGGTAAGGGTAAGGGTAAGGGTAAGGGTAAGGGTAAGGGTAAGGGTAAGGGTAAGGGTAAGGGTAAGGGTAAGGGTAAGGGTAAGGGTAAGCTTAAGGGTAAAAGCAAGGGTGAGGGTAAGGGTAAGGGTAAGGGTAAGGGTAAGGGTAAGGGTAAGGGTAAGGGTAAGGGTAAGCTTAAGGGTAAAAGCAAGGGTAAGGGTAAGGGTAAGGGTAAGGGTAAAGGTAAGGGTAAGCCTAAGGGTAAAAGCAAGGGTAAGGGTAAGGGTAAGGGTAAGGGTAAGGGTAAGTGTAAGCTTAAGGGTAAAAGCAAGGGTAAGGGTAAGGGTAAGGGTAAGGGTAAGGGTAAGGGTAAGGGTAAGGGTAGGGGTAAGGGTAAGGGTAAGGGTAAGCTTAAGGGTAAAAGCAAGGGTAAGGGTAAGGGTAAGGGTGAGGGTAAGGGTAAGGGTAAGGGTAAGGGTAAGCTTAAGGGTAAAAGCAAGGGTAAGGGTAAGGGTAAGGGTAAGGGTAAGGGTAAGCTTAAGGGTAAAAGCAAGGGTAAGGGTAAGGGTAAGGGTAAGGGTAAGGGTAAGGGTAAGGGTAAGGGTAAGGGTAAGGGTAAAGGTAAGGGTAAGCCTAAGGGTAAAAGCAAGGGTAAGGGTAAGGGTTAGGGTAAGGGTGAGGGTAAGGGTAAGGGTAAGGGTAAGGGTAAGGGTAAGGGTAAGTGTAAGGGTAAGGGTAAGGGTAAGCTTAAGGGTAAAAGCAAGGGTAAGGGTAAGGGTAAGGGTAAGGGTAAGGGTAAGGGTAAGGGTAAGGGTAAGGGTAAGGGTAAGGGTAAGGGTAAGCTTAAGGGTAAGGGTAAGGGTAAGGGTAAAGGTAAGGGTAAGCCTCAGGGTAAAAGCAAGGGTAACGGTAAGGGTTAGGGTAAGGGTAAGGGTAAGGGTAAGGGTAAGGGTAAGGGTAATTGTAAGGGTAAGGGTAAGGGTAAGCTTAAGGGTAAAAGCAAGGGTAAGGGTAAGGGTAAGGGTAAGGGTAAGGGTAAGGGTAGGGGTAAGGGTAAGGGTAAGGGTAAGGGTAAGGGTAAGCTTAAGGGTAAGGGTAAGGGTAAGGGTAAGGGTAAGCCTAAGGGTAAAAGCAAGGGTAAGGGTAAGGGTAAGGGTAAGGGTAAGGGTAAGCTTAAGGGTAAAAGCAAGGGTAAGGGTAAGGGTAAGGGTAAGGGTAAGGGTAAGGGTAAGCTTAAGGGTAAAAGCAAGGGTAAGGGTAAGGGTAAGGGTAAGGGTAAGGGTAAGGGTAAAGGTAAGGGTAAGCCTAAGGGTAAAAGCAAGGGTAAGGGTAAGGGTAAGGGTAAGGGTAAGGGTAAGGGTAAGGGTAAGGGTAAGGGTAAGGGTAAGGGTAAGGGTAAGGGTAAGGGTAAGGGTAAGGGTAAGGGTAAGGGTAAGGGTAAGGGTAAGGGTAAGCTTAAGGGTAAGGGTAAGGGTAAGGGTAAAGGTAAGGGTAAGCCTAAGGGTAAAAGCAAGGGTAAGGGTAAGGGTTAGGGTAAGGGTAAGGGTAAGGGTAAGGGTAAGGGTAAGGGTAATTGTAAGGGTAAGGGTAAGGGTAAGCTTAAGGGTAAAAGCAAGGGTAAGGGTAAGGGTAAGGGTAAGGGTAAGGGTAAGGGTAAGGGTAAGGGTAAGGGTAAGGGTAAGGGTAAGGGTAAGGGTAAGCTTAAGGGTAAGGGTAAGGGTAAGGGTAAGCCTAAGGGTAAGAGCAAGGGTAAGGGTAAGGGTAAGGGTAAGGGTAAGGGTAAGCTTAAGGGTAAAAGCAAGGGTAAGGGTAAGGGTAAGGGTAAGGGTAAGGGTAAGGGTAAGGGTAAGGGTAAGGGTAAGCTTAAGGGTAAAAGCAAGGGTAAGGGTAAGGGTAAGGGTAAGGGTAAGGGTAAGGGTAAGGGTAAAGGTAAGGGTAAGCCTAAGGGTAAAAGCAAGGGTAAGGGTAAGGGTAAGGGTAAGGGTAAGGGTAAGGGTAAGGCTAAGGGTAAGGGTAAGGGTAAGGGTAAGGGTAAGGGTAAGGGTAAGGGTAAGGGTAAGCTTAAGGGTAAAAGCAAGGGTAAGGGTAAGGGTAAGGGTAAGGGTAAGGGTAAGGGTAAGGGTAAGGGTAAGGGTAAGGGTAAGGGTAAGGGTAAGGGTAAGGGTAAGGGTAAGGGTAAGGGTAAGGGTAAGGGTAAGGGTAAGGGTAAGGGTAAGGGTAAGGGTAAGGGTAAGGGTAAGGGTAAGGGTAAGGGTAAGCTTAAGGGTAAAAGCAAGGGTAGGGTAAGGGTAAGGGTAAGGGTAAGGGTAAGGGTAAGGGTAAGGGTAAGGGTAAGGGTAAGGGTAAGGGTAAGGGTAAGGGTAAGGGTAAGCTTAAGGGTAAAAGCAAGGGTAAGGGTAAGGGTAAGGGTAAGGGTAAGGGTAAGGGTAAAGGTAAGGGTAAGCCTAAGGGTAAAAGCAAGGGTAAGGGTAAGGGTAAGGGTAAGGGTAAGGGAAAGGGTAAGCTTAAGAGTAAAAGCAAGGGTATGGGTAAGGGTAAGGGTAAGCTTAAGGGTAAAAGCAAGGGTAAGGGTAAGGGTAAGGGTAAGGGTAAGGGTAAAGGTAAGGGTAAGCCTAAGGGTAAAAGCAAGGGTAAGGGTAAGGGTAAGGGTAAGGGTAAGGGTAAGGGTAAGGGTAAGGGTAAGGGTAAGGGTAAGCTTAAGGGTAAAAGCAAGGGTAAGGGTAAGGGTAAGGGTAAGGGTAAGGGTAAGGGTAAGGGTAAGGGTAAGCTT
Source organism: Myrrha octodecimguttata (assembly GCA_958510865.1). Taxonomy (NCBI): domain Eukaryota; kingdom Metazoa; phylum Arthropoda; class Insecta; order Coleoptera; family Coccinellidae; genus Myrrha; species Myrrha octodecimguttata. The sequence continues at coordinate 879,236 of CAUEHS010000729.1, forward strand.
AAGGGTAAAAGCAAGGGTATGGGTAAGAGTAAGGGTAAGGGTAAGGGTAAGGGTAAGGGTAAGGGTAAGGGTAAGGGTAAGCTTAAGGGTAAAAGCAAGGGTAAGGGTAAGGGTAAGGGTAAGGGTAAGGGTTAGGGTAAGGGTAAAGGTAAGGGTAAGCCTAAGGGTAAAAGCAAGGGTAAGGGTAAGGGTAAGGGTACGGGTAAGGGTAAGGGTAAGGGTAAGGGTAAGAGTAAGGGTAAGGGTAAGGGTAAGCTTAAGGGTAAAAGCAAGGGTAAGGGTAAGGGTAAGGGTAAGGGTAAGCCTAAGTGTAAAAGCAAGGGTAAGGGTAAGGTTAAGTCTAAGGGTAAGGGTAAGCTTAAGGGTAAAAGCAAGGGTAAGGGTAAAGGTAAGGGTGAGGGTAAGGGTAAGCTTAAGGGTAAAAGCAAGGGTAAGGGTAAGGGTGAGGGTAAGGGTAAGGGTAAGGGTAAGGGTAAGGGTAAGGGTAAGGGTAAAGGTAAGGGTAAGCCTAAGAGTAAAAGCAAGGGTAAGGGTAAGGGTAAGGGTAAGGGTAAGGGTAAGGGTAAGGGTAAGGGTAAGGGTAAGGGTAAGGGTAAGGGTAAGGGTAAGCTTAAGGGTAAAAGCAAGGGTAAGGATAAGGATAAGGGTAAGGGTAAGGGTAAGGGTAAGGGTAAGCTTAAGGGTAAAAGCAAGGGTAAGGGTAAGGGTAAGGGTAAGGGTAAGGGTAAGGGTTAGGGTAAGGGTAAGGGTAAGGGTAAGCTTAAGGGTAAAAGCAAGGGTAAGGGTTAGGGTAAGGGTAAGGGTAAGGGTAAGGGTAAGGGTAAGGGTAAGCTTAAGGGTAAAAGCAAGGGTAAGGGTAAGGGTAAGGGTAAGGGTAAGGGTAACGGTAAGGGTAAGGGTAAGGGTAAAGGTAAGGGTAAGCCTAAGGGTAAAAGCAAGGGTAAGGGTAAGGGTAAGGGTAAGGGTAAGGGTAAGGGTAAGGGTAAGGGTAAGGGTAAGGGTAAGGGTAAGGGTAAGGGTAAGGGTAAGGGTAAGGGTAAGCTTAAGGGTATAAGCAAGGGTAAGGGTAAGGGTAAGGGTAAGGGTGAGGGTAAGGGTAAGGGTAAGGGTAAGGGTAAGCTTAAGGGTAAAAGCAAGGGTAAGGGTAAGGGTAAGGGTAAGGGTAAGGGTAAGGGTAAGGGTAAGCTTAAGGGTAAAAGCAAGGGTAAGGGTAAGGGTAAGGGTAAGGGTAAGGGTAAGGGTAAGGATAAGGGTAAGGGTAAGGGTAAGGGTAAGGGTAAGGGTAAAGGTAAGGTTAAGCCTAAGGGTAAAAGCAAGGGTAAGGGTAAGGGTAAGGGTAAGGGTAAGGGTAAGGGTAAGGGTAAGGGTAAGGGTAAGGGTAAGGGTAAGGGTAAGGGTAAGGGTAAGGGTAAGCTTAAGGGTAAAAGCAAGGGTAAGGGTAAGGGTAAGGGTAAGCCTAAGGGTAAAAGCAAGGGTAAGGGTAAGGGTAAGGGTAAGGGTAAGGGTAAGCTTAAGGGTAAAAGCAAGGGTAAGGGTAAGGGTAAGGGTAAGGGAAAGGGTAAGGGTAAGGGTAAGGGTAAGCTTAAGGGTAAAAGCAAGGGTAAGGGTAAGGGTAAGGGTTAGGTTAAGGGTAAGGGTAAGGGTAAGGGTAAGGGTAAAGGTAAGGGTAAGCCTAAGGGTCAAAGCAAGGGTAAGGGTAAGGGTAAGGGTAAGGGTAAGGGTAAGGGTAAGGGTAAGGGTAAGGGTAAGGGTAAGGGTAAGCTTAAGGGTAAAAGCAAGGGTGAGGGTAAGGGTAAGGGTAAGGGTAAGGGTAAGGGTAAGGGTAAGGGTAAGGGTAAGGGTAAGGGTAAGGGTAAGCTTAAGGGTAAGGGTAAGGGTAAGGGTAAGGGTAAGCCTAAGGGTAAAAGCAAGGGTAAGTGTAAGGGTAAGGGTAAGGGTAAGGGTAAGGGTAAGGGTAAGCTTAAGGGTAAAAGCAAGGGTAAGGGTAAGGGTAAGGGTAAGGGTAAGGGTAAGGGTAAGGGTAAGCTTAAGGGTAAAAGCAAGGGTAAGGGTAAGGGTAAGGGTGAGGGTAAGGGTAAGCTTAAGGGTTAAAGCAAGGGTAAGGGTAAGGGTAAGGGTAAGGGTAAGGGTAAGGGTAAAGGTAAGGGTAAGCCTAAGGGTAAAAGCAAGGGTAAGGGTAAGGGTAAGGGTAAGGGTAAGGGTAAGGGTAAGGGTAAGGGTAAGGGTAAGGGTAAGGGTAAAGGTAAGGGTAAGGGTAAGGGTAAGGGTAAGGGTAAGGGAAAGGGTAAGGGTAAGCTTAAGGGTAAAAGCAAGGGTAAGGGTAAGGGTAAGGGTAAGGGTAAGGGTAAGGGTAAGGGTAAGGGTAAGGGTAGGGGTAAGGGTAAGGGTAAGGGTAAGCTTAAGGGTAAAAGCAAGGGTAAGGGTAAGGGTAAGGGTAGGGTAAGGGTAAGGGTAAGGGTAAGGGTAAGCTTAAGGGTAAAAGCAAGGGTAAGGGTAAGGGTAAGGGTAAGGGTTAGGGTAAGGGTAAGGGTAAGGGTAAGCTTAAGGGTAAAAGCAAGGGTAAGGGTAAGGGTAAGGGTAAGGGTAAGGGTAAGGGTAAGGGTAAGGGTAAGGGTAAGGGTAAGGGTAAGGGTAAAGGTAAGGGTAAGCCTAAGGGTAAAAGCAAGGGTAAGGGTAAGGGTTAGGGTAAGGGTGAGGGTAAGGGTAAGGGTAAGGGTAAGGGTAAGGGTAAGGGTAAGGGTAAGTGTAAGGGTAAGGGTAAGGGTAAGCTTAAGGGTAAAAGCAAGGGTAAGGGTAAGGGTAAGGGTAAGGGTAAGGGTAAGGGTAAGGGTAAGCTTAAGGGTAAAAGCAAGGGTAAGGGTAAGGGTTAGGGTAAGGGTAAGGGTAAGGGTAAGGGTAAGGGTAAGGGTAAGGGTAAGTGTAAGGGTAAGGGTAAGGGTAAGCTTAAGAGTAAAAGCAAGGGTAAGGGTAAGGGTAAGGGTAAGGGTAAGGGTAAGGGTAAGGGTAAGGGTAAGGGTAAGGGTAAGCTTAAGGGTAAGGGTAAGGGTAAGGGTAAGGGTAAGCCTAAGGGTAAAAGCAAGGGTAAGGGTAAGGGTAAGGGTAAGGGTAAGCTTAAGGGTAAAAGCAAGGGTAAGGGTAAGGGTAAGGGTAAGGGTAAGGGTAAGGGTAAGGGTAAAGGTAAGGGTAAGCCTAAGGGTAAAAGCAAGGGTAAGGGTAAGGGTAAGGGTAAGGGTAAGGGTAAGGGTAAGGGTAAGGGTAAGGGTAAGGGTAAGGGTAAGGGTAAGGGTAAGGGTAAGGGTAAGGGTAAGGGTAAGGGTAAGGGTAAGGGTAAGCTTAAGGGTAAAAGCAAGGGTAAGGGTAAGGGTAAGGGTAAGGGTAAGGGTAAGGGTAAGGGTAAGGGTAAGGGTAAGGGTAAGGGTAAGGGTAAGGGTAAGGGTAAGGGTAAGGGTAAGGGTAAGGGTAAGGGTAAGGGTAAGGGTAAGGGTAAGGGTAAGGGTAAGGGTAAGGGTAAGCTTAAGGGTAAAAGCAAGGGTGAGGGTAAGGGTAAGGGTAAGGGTAAGGGTAAGGGTAAGGGTAAGGGTAAGGGTAAGGGTAAGCTTAAGGGTAAAAGCAAGGGTAAGGGTAAGGGTAAGGGTAAGGGTAAGGGTAAAGGTAAGGGTAAGCCTAAGGGTAAAAGCAAGGGTAAGGGTAAGGGTAAGGGTAAGGGTAAGGGTAAGTGTAAGCTTAAGGGTAAAAGCAAGGGTAAGGGTAAGGGTAAGGGTAAGGGTAAGGGTAAGGGTAAGGGTAAGCTTAAGGGTAAAAGCAAGGGTAAGGGTAAGGGTAAGGGTAAGGGTAAGGGTAAGGGTAAGGGTAAGGGTAAGCTTAAGGGTAAAAGCAAGGGTAAGGGTAAGGGTTAGGGTAAGGGTAAGGGTAAGGGTAAGGGTAAGGGTAAGGGTAAGGGTAAGTGTAAGGGTAAGGGTAAGGGTAAGCTTAAGGGTAAAAGCAAGGGTAAGGGTAAGGGTAAGGGTAAGGGTAAGGGTAAGGGTAAGCCTAAGGGTAAAAGCAAGGGTAAGGGTAAGGGTAAGGGTAAGGGTAAGCTTAAGGGTAAAAGCAAGGGTAAGGGTAAGGGTAAGGGTAAGGGTAAGGGTAAGGGTAAGGGTAAAGGTAAGGGTAAGCCTAAGGGTAAAAGCAAGGGTAAGGGTAAGGGTAAGGGTAAGGGTAAGGGTAAGGGTAAGGGTAAGGGTAAGGGTAAGGGTAAGGGTAAGGGTAAGGGTAAGGGTAAGGGTAAGGGTAAGGGTAAGGGTAAGCTTAAGGGTAAAAGCAAGGGTAAGGGTAAGGGTAAGGGTAAGGGTAAGGGTAAGGGTAAGGGTAAGGGTAAGGGTAAGGGTAAGGGTAGGGGTAGGGGTAAGGGTAAGGGTAAGGGTAAGGGTAAGGGTAAGGGTAAGGGTAAGGGTAAGGGTAAGGGTAAGGGTAAGGGTAAGGGTAAGGGTAAGCTTAAGGGTAAAAGCAAGGGTGAGGGTAAGGGTAAGGGTAAGGGTAAGGGTAAGGGTAAGGGTAAGGGTAAGGGTAAGGGTAAGCTTAAGGGTAAAAGCAAGGGTAAGGGTAAGGGTAAGGGTAAGGGTAAAGGTAAGGGTAAGCCTAAGGGTAAAAGCAAGGGTAAGGGTAAGGGTAAGGGTAAGGGTAAGGGTAAGTGTAAGCTTAAGGGTAAAAGCAAGGGTAAGGGTAAGGGTAAGGGTAAGGGTAAGGGTAAGGGTAAGGGTAAGGGTAGGGGTAAGGGTAAGGGTAAGGGTAAGCTTAAGGGTAAAAGCAAGGGTAAGGGTAAGGGTAAGGGTGAGGGTAAGGGTAAGGGTAAGGGTAAGGGTAAGCTTAAGGGTAAAAGCAAGGGTAAGGGTAAGGGTAAGGGTAAGGGTAAGCTTAAGGGTAAAAGCAAGGGTAAGGGTAAGGGTAAGGGTAAGGGTAAGGGTAAGGGTAAGGGTAAGGGTAAGGGTAAAGGTAAGGGTAAGCCTAAGGGTAAAAGCAAGGGTAAGGGTAAGGGTTAGGGTAAGGGTGAGGGTAAGGGTAAGGGTAAGGGTAAGGGTAAGGGTAAGGGTAAGTGTAAGGGTAAGGGTAAGGGTAAGCTTAAGGGTAAAAGCAAGGGTAAGGGTAAGGGTAAGGGTAAGGGTAAGGGTAAGGGTAAGGGTAAGGGTAAGGGTAAGGGTAAGGGTAAGGGTAAGGGTAAGCTTAAGGGTAAGGGTAAGGGTAAGGGTAAAGGTAAGGGTAAGCCTAAGGGTAAAAGCAAGGGTAACGGTAAGGGTTAGGGTAAGGGTAAGGGTAAGGGTAAGGGTAAGGGTAAGGGTAATTGTAAGGGTAAGGGTAAGGGTAAGCTTAAGGGTAAAAGCAAGGGTAAGGGTAAGGGTAAGGGTAAGGGTAAGGGTAAGGGTAGGGGTAAGGGTAAGGGTAAGGGTAAGGGTAAGGGTAAGCTTAAGGGTAAGGGTAAGGGTAAGGGTAAGGGTAAGCCTAAGGGTAAAAGCAAGGGTAAGGGTAAGGGTAAGGGTAAGGGTAAGGGTAAGGGTAAAGGTAAGGGTAAGCCTAAGGGTAAAAGCAAGGGTAAGGGTAAGGGTAAGGGTAAGTGTAAGGGTAAGCTTAAGGGTAAAAGCAAGGGTAAGGGTAAGGGTAAGGGTAAGGGTAAGGGTAAGGGTAAGGGTAAGCTTAAGGGTAAAAGCAAGGGTAAGGGTAAGGGTAAGGGTAAGGGTAAGGGTAAGGGTAAAGGTAAGGGTAAGCCTAAGGGTAAAAGCAAGGGTAAGGGTAAGGGTAAGGGTAAGGGTAAGGGTAAGGGTAAGGGTAAGGGTAAGGGTAAGGGTAAGGGTAAGGGTAAGGGTAAGGGTAAGGGTAAGGGTAAGGGTAAGGGTAAGGGTAAGCTTAAGGGTAAGGGTAAGGGTAAGGGTAAAGGTAAGGGTAAGCCTAAGGGTAAAAGCAAGGGTAAGGGTAAGGGTTAGGGTAAGGGTAAGGGTAAGGGTAAGGGTAAGGGTAAGGGTAATTGTAAGGGTAAGGGTAAGGGTAAGCTTAAGGGTAAAAGCAAGGGTAAGGGTAAGGGTAAGGGTAAGGGTAAGGGTAAGGGTAAGGGTAAGGGTAAGGGTAAGGGTAAGGGTAAGGGTAAGGGTAAGGGTAAGGGTAAGGGTAAGGGTAAGGGTAAGGGTAAGGGTAAGCTTAAGGGTAAGGGTAAGGGTAAGGGTAAGGGTAAGCCTAAGGGTAAGAGCAAGGGTAAGGGTAAGGGTAAGGGTAAGGGTAAGGGTAAGCTTAAGGGTAAAAGCAAGGGTAAGGGTAAGGGTAAGGGTAAGGGTAAGGGTAAGGGTAAGGGTAAGGGTAAGGGTAAGCTTAAGGGTAAAAGCAAGGGTAAGGGTAAGGGTAAGGGTAAGGGTAAGGGTAAGGGTAAGGGTAAAGGTAAGGGTAAGCCTAAGGGTAAAAGCAAGGGTAAGGGTAAGGGTAAGGGTAAGGGTAAGGGTAAGGGTAAGGCTAAGGGTAAGGGTAAGGGTAAGGGTAAGGGTAAGGGTAAGGGTAAGGGTAAGGGTAAGCTTAAGGGTAAAAGCAAGGGTAAGGGTAAGGGTAAGGGTAAGGGTAAGGGTAAGGGTAAGGGTAAGGGTAAGGGTAAGGGTAAGGGTAAGGGTAAGGGTAAGGGTAAGGGTAAGGGTAAGGGTAAGGGTAAGGGTAAGGGTAAGGGTAAGGGTAAGGGTAAGGGTAAGGGTAAGGGTAAGGGTAAGGGTAAGGGTAAGGGTAAGGGTAAGCTTAAGGGTAAAAGCAAGGGTAGGGTAAGGGTAAGGGTAAGGGTAAGGGTAAGGGTAAGGGTAAGGGTAAGGGTAAGGGTAAGGGTAAGGGTAAGGGTAAGGGTAAGGGTAAGCTTAAGGGTAAAAGCAAGGGTAAGGGTAAGGGTAAGGGTAAGGGTAAGGGTAAGGGTAAAGGTAAGGGTGAGCCTAAGGGTAAAAGCAAGGGTAAGGGTAAGGGTAAGGGTAAGGGTAAGGGAAAGGGTAAGCTTAGGAGTAAAAGCAAGGGTATGGGTAAGGGTAAGGGTAAGCTTAAGGGTAAAAGCAAGGGTAAGGGTAAGGGTAAGGGTAAGGGTAAGGGTAAAGGTAAGGGTAAGCCTAAGGGTAAAAGCAAGGGTAAGGGTAAGGGTAAGGGTAAGGGTAAGGGTAAGGGTAAGGGTAAGGGTAAGGGTAAGGGTAAGCTTAAGGGTAAAAGCAAGGGTAAGGGTAAGGGTAAGGGTAAGGGTAAGGGTAAGGGTAAGGGTAAGGGTAAGCTTAAGGGTAAAAGCAAGGGTATGGGTAAGAGTAAGGGTAAGGGTAAGGGTAAGGGTAAGGGTAAGGGTAAGGGTAAGCTTAAGGGTAAAAGCAAGGGTAAGGGTAAGGGTAAGGGTAAGGGTAAGGGTTAGGGTAAGGGTAAAGGTGAGGGTAAGCCTAAGGGTAAAAGCAAGGGTAAGGGTAAGGGTAAGGGTACGGGTAAGGGTAAGGGTAAGGGTAAGGGTAAGAGTAAGGGTAAGGGTAAGGGTAAGCTTAAGGGTAAAAGCAAGGGTAAGGGTAAGGGTAAGGGTAAGGGTAAGCCTAAGTGTAAAAGCAAGGGTAAGGGTAAGGTTAAGTCTAAGGGTAAGGGTAAGCTTAAGGGTAAAAGCAAGGGTAAGGGTAAAGGTAAGGGTGAGGGTAAGGGTAAGCTTAAGGGTAAAAGCAAGGGTAAGGGTAAGGGTGAGGGTAAGGGTAAGGGTAAGAGTAAGGGTAAGGGTAAGGGTAAGGGTAAAGGTAAGGGTAAGCCTAAGAGTAAAAGCAAGGGTAAGGGTAAGGGTAAGGGTAAGGGTAAGGGTAAGGGTAAGGGTAAGGGTAAGGGTAAGGGTAAGGGTAAGGGTAAGCTTAAGGGTAAAAGCAAGGGTAAGGATAAGGATAAGGGTAAGGGTAAGGGTAAGGGTAAGGGTAAGCTTAAGGGTAAAAGCAAGGGTTAGGGTAAGGGTAAGGGTAAGGGTAAGGGTAAGGGTAAGGGTTAGGGTAAGGGTAAGGGTAAGGGTAAGCTTAAGGGTAAAAGCAAGGGTAAGGGTTAGGGTAAGGGTAAGGGTAAGGGTAAGGGTAAGGGTAAGGGTAAGCTTAAGGGTAAAAGCAAGGGTAAGGGTAAGGGTAAGGGTAAGGGTAAGGGTAAGGGTAAGGGTAAGGGTAAGGGTAAAGGTAAGGGTAAGCCTAAGGGTAAAAGCAAGGGTAAGGGTAAGGGTAAGGGTAAGGGTAAGGGTAAGGGTAAGGGTAAGGGTAAGGGTAAGGGTAAGGGTAAGGGTAAGGGTAAGGGTAAGGGTAAGCTTAAGGGTATAAGCAAGGGTAAGGGTAAGGGTAAGGGTAAGGGTGAGGGTAAGGGTAAAGGTAAGGGTAAGGGTAAGCTTAAGGGTAAAAGCAAGGGTAAGGGTAAGGGTAAGGGTAAGGGTAAGGGTAAGGGTAAGGGTAAGGGTAAGGGTAAGCTTAAGGGTAAAAGCAAGGGTAAGGGTAAGGGTAAGGGTAAGGGTAAGGGTAAGGGTAAGGATAAGGGTAAGGGTAAGGGTAAGGGTAAGGGTAAGGGTAAAGGTAAGGTTAAGCCTAAGGGTAAAAGCAAGGGTAAGGGTAAGGGTAAGGGTAAGGGTAAGGGTAAGGGTAAGGGTAAGGGTAAGGGTAAGGGTAAGGGTAAGGGTAAGGGTAAGGGTAAGGGTAAGGGTAAGCTTAAGGGTAAAAGCAAGGGTAAGGGTAAGGGTAAGGGTAAGCCTAAGGGTAAAAGCAAGGGTAAGGGTAAGGGTAAGGGTAAGGGTAAGGGTAAGCTTAAGGGTAAAAGCAAGGGTAAGGGTAAGGGTAAGGGTAAGGGAAAGGGTAAGGGTAAGGGTAAGGGTAAGCTTAAGGGTAAAAGCAAGGGTAAGGGTAAGGGTAAGGGTTAGGTTAAGGGTAAGGGTAAGGGTAAGGGTAAGGGTAAAGGTAAGGGTAAGCCTAAGGGTCAAAGCAAGGGTAAGGGTAAGGGTAAGGGTAAGGGTAAGGGTAAGGGTAAGGGTAAGGGTAAGGGTAAGGGTAAGGGTAAGCTTAAGGGTAAAAGCAAGGGTGAGGGTAAGGGTAAGGGTAAGGGTAAGGGTAAGGGTAAGGGTAAGGGTAAGGGTAAGGGTAAGGGTAAGGGTAAGGGTAAGCTTAAGGGTAAGGGTAAGGGTAAGGGTAAGGGTAAGCCTAAGGGTAAAAGCAAGGGTAAGTGTAAGGGTAAGGGTAAGGGTAAGGGTAAGGGTAAGGGTAAGGGTAAGGGTAAGCTTAAGGGTAAAAGCAAGGGTAAGGGTAAGGGTAAGGGTAAGGGTAAGGGTAAGGGTAAGGGTAAGCTTAAGGGTAAAAGCAAGGGTAAGGGTAAGGGTAAGGGTGAGGGTAAGGGTAAGCTTAAGGGTTAAAGCAAGGGTAAGGGTAAGGGTAAGGGTAAGGGTAAGGGTAAGGGTAAAGGTAAGGGTAAGCCTAAGGGTAAAAGCAAGGGTAAGGGTAAGGGTAAGGGTAAGGGTAAGGGTAAGGGTAAGGGTAAGGGTAAGGGTAAGGGTAAGGGTAAAGGTAAGGGTAAGGGTAAGGGTAAGGGTAAGGGTAAGGGAAAGGGTAAGGGTAAGCTTAAGGGTAAAAGCAAGGGTAAGGGTAAGGGTAAGGGTAAGGGTAAGGGTAAGGGTAAGGGTAAGGGTAAGGGTAAGGGTAGGGGTAAGGGTAAGGGTAAGGGTAAGCTTAAGGGTAAAAGCAAGGGTAAGGGTAAGGGTAAGGGTGAGGGTAAGGGTAAGGGTAAGGGTAAGGGTAAGCTTAAGGGTAAAAGCAAGGGTAAGGGTAAGGGTAAGGGTAAGGGTTAGGGTAAGGGTAAGGGTAAGGGTAAGCTTAAGGGTAAAAGCAAGGGTAAGGGTAAGGGTAAGGGTAAGGGTAAGGGTAAGGGTAAGGGTAAGGGTAAGGGTAAGGGTAAGGGTAAGGGTAAAGGTAAGGGTAAGCCTAAGGGTAAAAGCAAGGGTAAGGGTAAGGGTTAGGGTAAGGGTGAGGGTAAGGGTAAGGGTAAGGGTAAGGGTAAGGGTAAGGGTAAGTGTAAGGGTAAGGGTAAGGGTAAGCTTAAGGGTAAAAGCAAGGGTAAGGGTAAGGGTAAGGGTAAGGGTAAGGGTAAGGGTAAGGGTAAGGGTAAGGGTAAGCTTAAGGGTAAAAGCAAGGGTAAGGGTAAGGGTTAGGGTAAGGGTAAGGGTAAGGGTAAGGGTAAGGGTAAGGGTAAGGGTAAGTGTAAGGGTAAGGGTAAGGGTAAGCTTAAGAGTAAAAGCAAGGGTAAGGGTAAGGGTAAGGGTAAGGGTAAGGGTAAGGGTAAGGGTAAGGGTAAGGGTAAGGGTAAGCTTAAGGGTAAGGGTAAGGGTAAGGGTAAGGGTAAGCCTAAGGGTAAAAGCAAGGGTAAGGGTAAGGGTAAGGGTAAGGGTAAGCTTAAGGGTAAAAGCAAGGGTAAGGGTAAGGGTAAGGGTAAGGGTAAGGGTAAGGGTAAGGGTAAAGGTAAGGGTAAGCCTAAGGGTAAAAGCAAGGGTAAGGGTAAGGGTAAGGGTAAGGGTAAGGGTAAGGGTAAGGGTAAGGGTAAGGGTAAGGGTAAGGGTAAGGGTAAGGGTAAGGGTAAGGGTAAGGGTAAGGGTAAGGGTAAGCTTAAGGGTAAAAGCAAGGGTAAGGGTAAGGGTAAGGGTAAGGGTAAGGGTAAGGGTAAGGGTAAGGGTAAGGGTAAGGGTAAGGGTAAGGGTAAGGGTAAGGGTAAGGGTAAGGGTAAGGGTAAGGGTAAGGGTAAGGGTAAGGGTAAGGGTAAGGGTAAGGGTAAGCTTAAGGGTAAAAGCAAGGGTGAGGGTAAGGGTAAGGGTAAGGGTAAGGGTAAGGGTAAGGGTAAGGGTAAGGGTAAGGGTAAGCTTAAGGGTAAAAGCAAAGGTAAGGGTAAGGGTAAGGGTAAGGGTAAGGGTAAAGGTAAGGGTAAGCCTAAGGGTAAAAGCAAGGGTAAGGGTAAGGGTAAGGGTAAGGGTAAGGGTAAGTGTAAGCTTAAGGGTAAAAGCAAGGGTAAGGGTAAGGGTAAGGGTAAGGGTAAGGGTAAGGGTAAGGGTAAGGGTAAGGGTAAGGGTAGGGGTAAGGGTAAGGGTAAGGGTAAGCTTAAGGGTAAAAGCAAGGGTAAGGGTAAGGGTAAGGGTAAGGGTAAGGGTAAGCTTAAGGGTAAAAGCAAGGGTAAGGGTAAGGGTAAGGGTAAGGGTAAGGGTAAGGGTAAAGGTAAGGGTAAGGGTAAAGGTAAGGGTAAGCCTAAGGGTAAAAGCAAGGGTAAGGGTAAGGGTTAGGGTAAGGGTGAGGGTAAGGGTAAGGGTAAGGGTAAGGGTAAGGGTAAGGGTAAGTGTAAGGGTAAGGGTAAGGGTAAGCTTAAGGGTAAAAGCAAGGGTAAGGGTAAGGGTAAGGGTAAGGGTAAGGGTAAGGGTAAGGGTAAGGGTAAGGGTAAGGGTAAGGGTAAGGGTAAGCTTAAGGGTAAGGGTAAGGGTAAGGGTAAAGGTAAGGGTAAGCCTAAGGGTAAAAGCAAGGGTAACGGTAAGGGTTAGGGTAAGGGTAAGGGTAAGGGTAAGGGTAAGGGTAAGGGTAATTGTAAGGGTAAGGGTAAGGGTAAGCTTAAGGGTAAAAGCAAGGGTAAGGGTAAGGGTAAGGGTAAGGGTAAGGGTAAGGGTAAGGGTAGGGGTAAGGGTAAGGGTAAGGGTAAGGGTGAGGGTAAGCTTAAGGGTAAGGGTTAGGGTAAGGGTAAGGGTAAGCCTAAGGGTAAAAGCAAGGGTAAGGGTAAGGGTAAGGGTAAGGGTAAGGGTAAGCTTAAGGGTAAAAGCAAGGGTAAGGGTAAGGGTAAGGGTAAGGGTAAGGGTAAGGGTAAGGGTAAGCTTAAGGGTAAAAGCAAGGGTAAGGGTAAGGGTAAGGGTAAGGGTAAGGGTAAGGGTAAAGGTAAGGGTAAGCCTAAGGGTAAAAGCAAGGGTAAGGGTAAGGGTAAGGGTAAGGGTAAGGGTAAGGGTAAGGGTAAGGGTAAGGGTAAGGGTAAGGGTAAGGGTAAGGGTAAGGGTAAGGGTAAGGGTAAGGGTAAGGGTAAGGGTAAGCTTAAGGGTAAGGGTAAGGGTAAAGGTAAAGGTAAGGGTAAGCCTAAGGGTAAAAGCAAGGGTAAGGGTAAGGGTTAGGGTAAGGGTAAGGGTAAGGGTAAGGGTAAGGGTAAGGGTAATTGTAAGGGTAAGGGTAAGGGTAAGCTTAAGGGTAAAAGCAAGGGTAAGGGTAAGGGTAAGGGTAAGGGTAAGGGTAAGGGTAAGGGTAAGGGTAAGGGTAAGGGTAAGGGTAAGGGTAAGGGTAAGCTTAAGGGTAAGGGTAAGGGTAAGGGTAAGGGTAAGCCTAAGGGTAAAAGCAAGGGTAAGGGTAAGGGTAAGGGTAAGGGTAAGGGTAAGCTTAAGGGTAAAAGCAAGGGTAAGGGTAAGGGTAAGGGTAAGGGTAAGGGTAAGGGTAAGGGTAAGGGTAAGGGTAAGGGTAAGCTTAAGGGTAAAAGCAAGGGTAAGGGTAAGGGTAAGGGTAAGGGTAAGGGTAAAGGTAAGGGTAAGCCTAAGGGTAAAAGCAAGGGTAAGGGTAAGGGTAAGGGTGAGGGTAAGGGTAAGGGTAAGGGTAAGGGTAAGGGTAAGGGTAAGGGTAAGGGTAAGGGTAAGGGTAAGGGTAAGGGTAAGCTTAAGGGTAAAAGCAAGGGTAAGGGTAAGGGTAAGGGTAAGGGTAAGGGTAAGGGTAAGGGTAAGGGTAAGGGTAAGGGTAAGGGTAAGGGTAAGGGTAAGGGTAAGGGTAAGGGTAAGGGTAAGGGTAAGGGTAAGGGTAAGGGTAAGGGTAAGGGTAAGGGTAAGCTTAAGGGTAAAAGCAAGGGTAGGGTAAGGGTAAGGGTAAGGGTAAGGGTAAGGGTAAGGGTAAGGGTAAGGGTAAGGGTAAGGGTAAGGGTAAGGGTAAGGGTAAGCTTAAGGGTAAAAGCAAGGGTAAGGGTAAGGTTAAGGGTAAGGGTAAGGGTAAGGGTAAGGGTAAAGGTAAGGGTAAGCCTAAGGGTAAAAGCAAGGGTAAGGGTAAGGGTAAGGGTAAGGGTAAGGGAAAGGGTAAGCTTAAGAGTAAAAGCAAGGGTATGGGTAAGGGTAAGGGTAAGGGTAAGGGTAAGGGTAAGGGTAAGGGTAAGGGTAAGGGTAAGGGTAAGGGTAAGGGTAAGGGTAAGCTTAAGGGTAAGGATAAGGGTAAGGGTAAAAGCAAGAGTAAGGGTAAGGGTAAGGGTAAGGGTAAGGGTAAGCTTAAGGGTAAAAGCAAGGGTAAGGGTAAGGGTAAGGGTAAGGGTAAGGGTAAGGGTAAGGGTAAGGGTAAGCTTAAGGGTAAGGGTAAGGGTAAGGGTAAGGGTAAGCTTAAGGGTAAAAGCAAGGGTAAGGGTAAGGGTAAGGGTAAGGGTAAGGGTAAGGGTAAGGGTAAGGGTGAGGGTAAGGGTAAGGGTAAGGGTAAGCTTAAGGGTAAAAGCAAGGGTAAGGGTAAGGGTAAGGGTAAGAGTAAGGGTAAGGGTAAGGGTAAGGGTAAGGGTAAGCTTAAGGGTAAAAGCAAGGGTAAGGGTAAGGGTAAGGGTAAGGGTAAGGGTAAGGGTAAGGGTAAGGGTAAGGGTAAAGGTAAGGGTAAGCCTAAGGGTAAAAGCAAGGGTAAGGGTAAGGGTAAGGGTAAGGGTAAGGGTAAGGGTAAGGGTAAGAGTAAGGGTAAGGGTAAGGGTAAGGGTAAGCTTAAGGGTAAAAGCAAGGGTAAGGGTAAGGGTAAGGGTAAGGGTAAGGGTAAGCCTAAGGGTAAAAGCAAGGGTAAGGGTAAGGGTAAGGGTAAGGGTAAGGGTAAGCTTAAGGGTAAAAGCAAGGGTAAGGGTAAGGGTAAGGGTAAGCTTAAGGGTAAAAGCAAGGGTGAGGGTAAGGGTAAGGGTAAGGGTAAGGGTAAGGGTAAGGGTAAGGGTAAGGGTAAGCTTAAGGGTAAAAGCAAGGGTAAGGGTAAGGGTAAGGGTAAGGGTAAGGGTAAGGGTAAGGGTAAGGGTAAGGGTAAAGGTAAGGGTAAGGGTAAGGGTAAGGGTAAGGGTAAGGGTAAGGGTAAGGGTAAGGGTAAGGGTAAGGGTAAGGGTAAGGGTAAGGGTAAGCTTAAGGGTAAAAGCAAGGGTAAGGGTAAGGGTAAGGGTAAGCCTAAGGGTAAAAGCAAGGGTTAGGGTAAGGGTAAGGGTAAGGGTAAGCTTAAAGGTAAAAGCAAGGGTAAGGGTAAGGGTAAGGGAAAGGGTAAGGGTAAGGGTAAGCTTAAGGGTAAAAGCAAGGGTAAGGGTAAGGGTAAGGGTAAGGGTAAGGGTAAGGGTAAGGGTAAGGGTAAGGGTAAAGGTAAGGGTAAGCCTAAGGGTAAAAGCAAGGGTAAGGGTAAGGGTAAGGGTAAGGGTAAGGGTAAGGGTAAGGGTAAGGGTAAGGGTAATGGTAAGGGTAAGGGTAAGGGTAAGGGTAAGGGTAAGGGTAAGCTTAAGGGTAAAAGCAAGGGTAAGGGTAAGGGTAAGGGTAAGGGTAAGGGTAAGGGTAAGGGTAAGGGTAAGGGTAAGGGTAAGGGTAAGCTTAAGGGTAAGGGTAAGGGTAAGGGTAAGGGTAAGCTCAAGGGTAAAAGCAAGGGTAAGGGTAAGGGTAAGGGTAAGGGTAAGCTTAAGGGTAAAAGCAAGGGTAAGGGTAAGGGTAAGGGTAAGGGTAAGGGTAAGGGTAAGGGTAAGGGTAAGGGTAAGCTTAAGGGTAAGGGTAAGGGTAAGGGTAAGGGTAAGCTTAAGGGTAAAAGCAAGGGTAAGTGTAAGGGTAAGGGTAAGGGTAAGGGTAAGGGTAAGGGTAAGGGTAAGGGTAAGGGTAAGGGTAAGGGTAAGGGTAAGGGTAAGGGTAAGGGTAAGGGTAAGCTTAAGGGTAAAAGCAAGGGTAAGGGTAAGGGTAAGGGTAAGCCTAAGGGTAAAAGCAAGGGTAAGGGTAAGGGTAAGGGTAAGGGTAAGGGTAAGCTTAAGGGTAAAAGCAAGGGTAAGGGTAAGGGTAAGGGTAAGGGAAAGGGTAAGGGTAAGGGTGAGGGTAAGCTTAAGGGTAAAAGCAAGGGTAAGGGTAAGGGTAAGGGTTAGGTTAAGGGTAAGGGTAAGGGTAAGGGTAAGGGTAAAGGTAAGGGTAAGCCTAAGGGTCAAAGCAAGAGTAAGGGTAAGGGTAAGGGTAAGGGTAAGGGTAAGGGTAAGGGTAAGGGTAAGGGTAAGGGTAAGGGTAAGCTTAAGGGTAAAAGCAAGGGTGAGGGTAAGGGTAAGGGTAAGGGTAAGGGTAAGGGTAAGGGTAAGGGTAAGGGTAAGGGTAAGGGTAAGGGTAAGCTTAAGGGTAAGGGTAAGGGTAAGGGTAAGGGTAAGCCTAAGGGTAAAAGCAAGGGTAAGTGTAAGGGTAAGGGTAAGGGTAAGGGTAAGCTAAAGGGTAAAAGCAAGTGTAAGGGTAAGGGTAAGGGTAAGGGTAAGGGTAAGGGTAAGGGTAAGGGTGAGCTTAAGGGTAAAAGCAAGGGTAAGGGAAAGGGTAAGGGTAAGGGTAAGGGTAAGGGTACCCTTACCCTTACCCTTACCCTTACCCTCACCCTTACCCTTACCCTTGCTTTTACTCTCAAGCTTACCCTTACCCTTACCCTTACCCTTACCCTTAAGCTTACCCTTACCCTTACCCATACCCTTACCCTTACCCTTGCTTTTACCCTTAAGCTTACCCTTACCCTTACCCTTACCCTTACCCTTAAGCTTACCCTTACCCTTACCCTTACCCTTACCCTTACCCTTACCCTTACCCTTACCCTTGCTTTTACCCTTAAGCTTACCCTTACCCTTACCCTTACCCTTACCCTTAAGCTTACCCTTACCCTTACCCTTACCCTTACCCTTACCCTTACCCTTACCCTTACCCTTACCCTTGCATTTACCCTTAAGCTTACCCTTACCCTTACCCTTACCCTTACCCTTACCCTTGCTTTTACCCTTGAGCTTACCCTTACCCTTACCCTTACCCTTACCCTTAAGCTTACCCTTACCCTTACCCTTACCCTTACCCTTACCCTTACCCTTACCCTTACCCTTACCCTTACCCTTACCCTTGCTTTTACCCTTAAGCTTACCCTTACCCTTACCCTTACCCTTACCCTTACCCTTACCCTTACCCTTACCCTTACCCTTACCCTTACCCTTACCCTTACCCTTGCTTTTACCCTTAGGCTTACCCTTACCTTTACCCTTACCCTTACCCTTACCCTTACCCTTACCCTTACCCTTACCCTTGCTTTTACCCTTAAGCTTACCCTTACCCTTACCCTTTCCCTTACCCTTACCCTTACCCTTGCTTTTACCTTTAAGCTTACCCTTACCCTTACCCTTACCCTAACCCTTGCTTTTACCCTTAGGCTTACCCTTACCCTTACCCTTACCCTTGCTTTTACCCTTAAGCTTACCCTTACCCTTACCCTTACCCTTACCCTTACCCTTACCCTTACCCTTACCCTTACCCTTACCCTTACCCTTACCCTTACCCTTACCTTTACCCTTACCCTTACCCTTACCCTTACCCTTACCCTTACCCTTACCCTTACCCTTACCCTTGCTTTTACCCTTAAGCTTACCCTTACCCTTACCCTTACCCTTACCCTTACCCTTACCCTTACCCTTACCCTCACCCTTGCTTTTACCCTTAAGCTTACCCTTACCCTTACCCTTACCCTTGCTTTTACCCTTAAGCTTACCCTTACCCTTACCCTTACCCTTACCCTTACCCTTGCTTTTACCCTTAGGCTTACCCTTACCCTTACCCTTACCCTTACCCTTACCCTTGCTTTTACCCTTAAGCTTACCCTTACCCTTACCCTTACCCTTACTCTTACCCTTACCCTTACCCTTACCCTTACCCTTACCCTTACCCTTACCCTTGCTTTTACCCTTAGGCTTACCCTTACCTTTACCCTTACCCTTACCCTTACCCTTACCCTTACCCTTACCCTTACCCTTACCCTTACCCTTACCCTTACCCTTGCTTTTACCCTTAAGCTTACCCTTACCCTTACCCTTACCCTTACCCTTACTCTTACCCTTACCCTTACCCTTACCCTTGCTTTTACCCTTAAGCTTACCCTTACCCTTACCCTTACCCTCACCCTTACCCTTACCCTTACCCTTACCCTTACCCTTACCCTTACCCTTGCTTTTACCCTTAAGCTTACCCTTACCCTTACCCTTACCCTTACCCTTAAGCTTACCCTTACCCTTACCCTTACCCTTACCCTTACCCTTACCCTTACCCTTACCCTTGCTTTTACCCTTAAGCTTACCCTTACCCTTACCCTTACCCTTACCCTTACTCTTGCTTTTACCCTTACCCTTATCCTTACCCTTAAGCATACCCTTACCCTTACCCTTACCCTTACCCTTACCCTTACCCTAACCCTTACCCTTACCCTTACCCATACCCTTGCTTTTACCCTTAAGCTTACCCTTTCCCTTACCCTTACCCTTACCCTTACCCTTACCCTTGCTTTTACCCTTAGGCTTACCCTTACCTTTACCCTTACCCTTACCCTTACCCTTACCCTTACCCTTACCCTTACCCTTACCCTTACCCTTGCTTTTACCCTTAAGCTTACCCTTACCCTTACCCTTACCCTTAGCCTTACCCTTACCCTTACCCTTACCCTTACCCTTACCCTTACCCTTACCCTTACCCTTACCCTTACCCTTACCCTACCCTTGCTTTTACCCTTAAGCTTACCCTTACCCTTACCCTTACCCTTACCCTTACCCTTACCCTTACCCTTACCCTTACCCTTACCCTTACCCTTACCCTTACCCTTACCCTTACCCTTACCCTTACCCTTACCCTTAACCTTACCCTTACCCTTACCCTTACCCTTACCCTTACCCTTACCCTTACCCTTACCCTTGCTTTTACCCTTAAGCTTACCCTTACCCTTACCCTTACCCTTACCCTTACCCTTACCCTTACCCTTACCCTTACCCTTACCCTTACCCTTGCTTTTACCCTTAGGCTTACCCTTACCTTTACCCTTACCCTTACCCTTACCCTTACCCTTACCCTTACCCTTACCCTTGCTTTTACCCTTAAGCTTACCCTTACCCTTACCCTTACCCTTACCCTTACCCTTACCCTTACCCTTACCCTTACCCTTGCTTTTACCCTTAAGCTTACCCTTACCCTTACCCTTACCCTTACCCTTACCCTTGCTTTTACCCTTAGGCTTACCCTTACCCTTACCCTTACCCTTACCCTTAAGCTTACCCTTACCCTTACCCTTACCCTTACCCTTACCCTTACCCTTACCCTTACCCTTACCCTTACCCTTACCCTTACCCTTACCCTTGCTTTTACCCTTAAGCTTACCCTTACCCTTACCCTTACAATTACCCTTACCCTTACCCTTACCCTTACCCTTACCCTTACCCTAACCCTTACCCTTACCCTTGCTTTTACCCTTAGGCTTACCCTTACCTTTACCCTTACCCTTACCCTTACCCTTACCCTTACCCTTACCCTTGCTTTTACCCTTAAGCTTACCCTTACCCTTACCCTTACCCTTACCCTTACCCTTACCCTTACCCTTGCTTTTACCCTTAAGCTTACCCTTACCCTTACCCTTACCCTTACCCTTACCCTTGCTTTTACCCTTAGGCTTACCCTTACCCTTACCCTTACCCTTACCCTTAAGCTTACCCTTACCCTTACCCTTACCCTTACCCTTACCCCTACCCTTACCCTTACCCTTACCCTTACCCTTACCCTTACCCTTGCTTTTACCCTTAAGCTTACCCTTACCCTTACCCTTACAATTACCCTTACCCTTACCCTTACCCTTACCCTTACCCTTACCCTTACCCTAACCCTTACCGTTACCCTTGCTTTTACCCTTAGGCTTACCCTTACCTTTACCCTTACCCTTACCCTTACCCTTAAGCTTACCCTTACCCTTACCCTTACCCTTACCCTTACCCTTACCCTTACCCTTACCCTTACCCTTACCCTTACCCTTACCCTTACCCTTGCTTTTACCCTTAAGCTTACCCTTACCCTTACCCTTACACTTACCCTTACCCTTACCCTTACCCTTACCCTTACCCTTACCCTCACCCTTACCCTAACCCTTACCCTTACCCTTGCTTTTACCCTTAGGCTTACCCTTACCTTTACCCTTACCCTTACCCTTACCCTTACCCTTACCCTTACCCTTACCCTTACCCTTGCTTTTACCCTTAAGCTTACCCTTACCCTTACCCTTACCCTTACCCTTACCCTTGCTTTTACCCTTAAGCTTACCCTTACCCTTACCCTTACCCTTACCCTCACCCTTACCCTTACCCTTACCCTTGCTTTTACCCTTAAGCTTACCCTTACCCTTACCCTTACCCTTACCCCTACCCTTACCCTTACCCTTACCCTTACCCTTACCCTTACCCTTACCCTTACCCTTGCTTTTACCCTTAAGCTTACACTTACCCTTACCCTTACCCTTACCCTTACCCTTACCCTTGCTTTTACCCTTAGGCTTACCCTTACCTTTACCCTTACCCTTACCCTTACCCTTACCCTTACCCTTGCTTTTACCCTTAAGCTTACCCTTACCCTTACCCTTACCCTTACCCTTACCCTTACCCTTTCCCTTACCCTTACCCTCACCCTTGCTTTTACCCTTAAGCTTACCCTTACCCTTACCCTTACCCTTACCCTTACCCTTACCCTTACCCTTACCCTTACCCTTACCCTTACCCTTACCCTTACCCTTACCCTTACCCTTACCCTTACCCTTACCCTTACCCTTACCCTTACCCTTACCCTTACCCTTACCCTTACCCTTACCCTTACCCTTGCTTTTACCCTTAAGCTTACCCTTACCCTTACTCTTACCCTTACCCTTACCCTTACCCTTACCCTTACCCTTACCCTTACCCTTACCCTTACCCTTACCCTTACCCTTACCCTTACCCTTACCCTTACCCTTACCCTTACCCTTACCCTTGCTTTTACCCTTAGGCTTACCCTTACCTTTACCCTTACCCTTACCCTTACCCTTACCCTTACCCTTACCCTTACCCTTACCCTTACCCTTACCCTTGCTTTTACCCTTAAGCTTACCCTTACCCTTACCCTTACCCTTACCCTTGCTTTTACCCTTAGGCTTACCCTTACCCTTACCCTTACCCTTACCCTTAAGCTTACCCTTACCCTTACCCTTACCCTTACCCTTACCCTTACCCTTACCCTTACCCTTACCCTTACCCTTACCCTTGCTTTTACCCTTAAGCTTACCCTTACCCTTACCCTTACACTTACCCTTACCCTTACCCTTACCCTTACCCTTACCCTTACCCTTACCCTAACCCTTACCCTTACCCTTGCTTTTACCCTTAAGCTTACCCTTACCCTTACCCTTACCCTTACCCTTACCCTTACCCTTACCCTTACCCTTGCTTTTACCCTTAAGCTTACCCTTACCCTTACCCTTACACTTACCCTTACCCTTACCCTTACCCTTACCCTTACCCTTACCCTCACCCTTACCCTAACCCTTACCCTTACCCTTGCTTTTACCCTTAGGCTTACCCTTACCTTTACCCTTACCCTTACCCTTACCCTTACCCTTACCCTTACCCTTACCCTTACCCTTACCCTTACCCTTACCCTTACCCTTGCTTTTACCCTTAAGCTTACCCTTACCCTTACCCTTACCCTAACCCTTACCCTTACCCTTACCCTTACCCTTGCTTTTACCCTTAAGCTTACCCTTACCCTTACCCTTACCCTTACCCTCACCCTTACCCTTACCCTTACCCTTGCTTTCACCCTTAAGCTTACCCTTACCCTTACCCTTACCCCTACCCTTACCCTTACCCTTACCCTTACCCTTACCCTTACCCTTACCCTTACCCTTGCTTTTACCCTTAAGCTTACCCTTACCCTTTCCCTTACCCTTACCCTTACCCTTACCCTTACCCTTACCTTTACCCTTACCCTTACCCTTACCCTTACCCTTACCCTTACCCTTACCCTTACCCTTACCCTTACCCTTGCTTTTACCCTTAGGCTTACCCTTACCTTTACCCTTACCCTTACCCTTACCCTTACCCTTACCCTTACCCTTGCTTTAACCCTTAAGCTTACCCTTACCCTCACCCTTACCCTTACCCTTACCCTTGCTTTTACCCTTAAGCTTACCCTTACCCTTACCCTTACCCTTACCCTTACCCTTGTTTTACCCTTAGGCTTACCCTTACCCTTACCCTTACACTTACCCTTGCTTTTACCCTTAAGCTTACCCTTACCCTTACCCTTACCCTTACCCTTACCCTTACCCTTACCCTTACCCTTACCCTTACCCTTACCCTTACCCTTACCCTTACCCTTACCCTTACCCTTACCCTTACCCTTACCTTTACCCTTACCCTTGCTTTTACCCTTAGGCTTACCCTAACCTTTACCCTTACCCTTACCCTTACCCTTACCCTTACCCTTACCCTTACCCTTACCCTTACCCTTACCCTTACCCTTACCCTTACCCTTACCCTTACCCTTACCCTTGCTTTTACCCTTAGGCTTACCCTTACCTTTACCCTTACCCTTACCCTTACCCTTACCCTTACCCTTACCCTTGCTTTTACCCTTAAGCTTACCCTTACCCTTACCCTTACCCTTACCCTTACCCTTACCCTTGCTTTTACCCTTAGGCTTACCCTTACCCTTACCCTTACCCTTACCCTTAAGCTTACCCTTACCCTTACCCTTACCCTTACCCTTACCCTTACCCTTACCCTTACCCTTACCCTTACCCTTGCTTTTACCCTTAAGCTTACCCTTACCCTTACCCTTACACTTACCCTTACCCTTACCCTTACCCTTACCCTTACCCTTACCCTAACCCTTACCCTTACCCTTGCTTTTACCCTTAAGCTTACCCTTACCCTTACCCTTACCCTTACCCTTACCCTTACCCTTACCCTTACCCTTACCCTTGCTTTTACCCTTAAGCTTACCCTTACCCTTACCCTTACACTTACCCTTACCCTTACCCTTACCCTTACCCTTACCCTTACCCTCACCCTTACCCTAACCCTTACCCTTACCCTTGCTTTTACCCTTGGGCTTACCCTTACCTTTACCCTTACCCTTACCCTTACCCTTACCCTTACCCTTACCCTTGCTTTTACCCTTAAGCTTACCCTTACCCTTACCCTTACCCTTACCCTTACCCTTACCCTTACCCTTACCCTTGCTTTTACCCTTAAGCTTACCCTTACCCTTACCCTTACCCTTACCCTCACCCTTACCCTTACCCTTACCCTTGCTTTTACCCTTAAGCTTACCCTTACCCTTACCCTTACCCCTACCCTTACCCTTACCCTTACCCTTACCCTTACCCTTACCCTTACCCTTACCCTTGCTTTTACCCTTAAGCTTACCCTTACCCTTTCCCTTACCCTTACCCTTACCCTTACCCTTACCCTTACCCTTACCCTTACCCTTACCCTTACCCTTACCCTTACCCTTACCCTAACCCTTACCCTTGCTTTTACCCTTAGGCTTACCCTTACCTTTACCCTTACCCTTACCCTTACCCTTACCCTTACCCTTACCCTTGCTTTAACCCTTAAGCTTACCCTTACCCTCACCCTTACCCTTACCCTTACCCTTGCTTTTACCCTTAAGCTTACCCTTACCCTTACCCTTACCCTTACCCTTACCCTTGTTTTACCCTTAGGCTTACCCTTACCCTTACCCTTACACTTACCCTTGCTTTTACCCTTAAGCTTACCCTTACCCTTACCCTTACCCTTACCCTTACCCTTACCCTTACCCTTACCCTTACCCTTACCCTTACCCTTACCCTTACCCTTACCTTTACCCTTACCCTTGCTTTTACCCTTAGGCTTACCCTAACCTTTACCCTTACCCTTACCCTTACCCTTACCCTTACCCTTACCCTTACCCTTACCCTTACCCTTACCCTTACCCTTACCCTTGCTTTTACCCTTAAGCTTACCCTTACCCTTACCCTTACCCTTACCCTTACCCTTACCCTTACCCTTGCTTTTACCCTTAAGCTTACCCTAACCCTTACCCTTACCCTCACCCTTACCCTTACCCTTACCCTTGCTTATACCCTTAAGCTTACCCTTACCCTTACCCTTACCCTTACCCTTACCCTTACCCTTACCCTTACCCTTACCCTTACCCTTGCTTTTACCCTTAGGCTTACCCTTACCTTTACCCTTACCCTTACCCTTACCCTTACCCTTGCTTTTACCCTCAAGCTTACCCTTACCCTTACCCTTACCCTTACCCTAACCCTTACCCTTGCTTTTACCCTTAAGCTTACCCTTACCCTTACCCTTACCCTTACCCTTACCCTTACCCTTACCCTTACCCTTACCCTTGCTTTTACCCTTAAGCTTACCCTTACCCTTACCCTTACCCTTACCCTTACCCTTACCCTTACCCTTACCCTTACCCTTACCCTTACCCTTACCCTTACCCTTGCTTTTACCCTTAAGCTTACCCTTACCCTTACCCTTACCCTTACCCTTACCCTTACCCTTACCCTTACCCTTGCTTTTACCCTAAGGCTTACCCTTACCTTTACCCTTACCCTTACCCTTACCCTTGCTTTTACCCTTAAGCTTACACTTACCCTTACCCTTACCCTTACCCTTACCCTTACCCTTGCTTTTACCCTTAAGCTTACCCTTACCCTTACCCTTACCCTTACCCTTACCCTTACCCTTACCCTTACCCTTACCCTTACCCTTACCCTTACCCTTGCTTTTACCCTTACCCTTACCCTTGCTTTTACCCTTAGGCTTACCCTTACCCTTACCCTTACCCTTACCCTTACCCTTGCTTTTACCGTTAAGCTTACCCTTACCCTTACCCTTACCCTTACCCTTACCCTTACCCTTACCCTTACCCTTACCCTAACCCTTACCCTTACCCTTACCCTTACCCTTACCCTTACCCTTACCCTTGCCCTTACCCTTACCCTTGCTTTTACCCTTAAGCTTACCCTTACCCTTACCCTTACCCTTACCCTTACCCTTACCCTTACCCTTACCCTTACCCTTACCCTTACCCTTACCCTTACCCTTACCCTTACCCTTACCCTTGCTTTTACCCTTAAGCTTACCCTTACCCTTACCCTTACCCTTACCCTTACCCTTACCCTTACCCTTACCCTTACCCTTACCCTCACCCTTGCTTTTACCCTTAAGCTTACCCTTACCCTTACCCTTACCCTTACCCTTACCCTTACTCTTACCCTTACCCTTACCCTTACCCTTACCCTTACCCTTACCCTTACCCTTGCCCTTACCCTTACCCTTGCTTTTACCCTTAAGCTTACCCTTACCCTTACCCTTACCCTTACCCTTACCCTTACCCTTACCCTTACCCTTACCCTTACCCTTACCCTTACCCTTACCCTTACCCTTACCCTTACCCTTACCCTTACCCTTACCCTTGCTTTTACCCTTAAGCTTACCCTTACCCTTACCCTTACCCTAACCCTTACCCTTACCCTTACCCTTACCCTTGCTTTTACCCTTAAGCTTACCCTTACCCTTACCCTTACCCTTACCCTTACCCTCACCCTCACCCTTACCCTTACCCTTACCCTTGCTTTTACCCTTAAGCTTACCCTTACCCTTACCCTTACCCCTACCCTTACCCTTAGCCTTACCCTTACCCTTACCCTTACCCTTACCCTTGCTTTTACCCTTAAGCTTACCCTTACCCTTTCCCTTACCCTTACCCTTACCCTTACCCTTACCCTTACCCTTACCCTTACCCTTACCCTTACCCTTACCCTTACCCTTACCCTTACCCTTACCCTTACCCTTACCCTTACCCTTGATTTTACCCTTAGGCTTACCCTTACCTTTACCCTTACCCTTACCCTTACCCTTACCCTTACCCTTACCCTTGCTTTAACCCTTAAGCTTACCCTTACCCTCACCCTTACCCTTACCCTTACCCTTGCTTTTACCCTTAAGCTTACCCTTACCCTTACCCTTACCCTTACCCTTACCCTTGTTTTACCCTAAGGCTTACCCTTACCCTTACCCTTACACTTACCCTTGCTTTTACCCTTAAGCTTACCCTTACCCTTACCCTTACCCTTACCCTTACCCTTACCCTTACCCTTACCCTTACCCTTACCCTTACCCTTGCTTTTACCCTTAGGCTTACCCTTACCTTTACCCTTACCCTTACCCTTACCCTTACCCTTACCCTTACCCTTGCTTTTACCCTTAAGCTTACCCTTACCCTTACCCTTACCCTTACCCTTACCCTTACCCTTACCCTTGCTTTTACCCTTAGGCTTACCCTTACCCTTACCCTTACCCTTACCCTTAAGCTTACCCTTACCCTTACCCTTACCCTTACCCTTACCCTTACCCTTACCCTTACCCTTACGCTTACCCTTGCTTTTACCCTTAAGCTTACCCTTACCCTTACCCTTACACTTACCCTTACCCTTACCCTTACCCTTACCCTTACCCTTACCCTAACCCTTACCCTTTCCCTTGCTTTTACCCTTAAGCTTACCCTTACCCTTACCCTTACCCTTACCCTTACCCTTACCCTTACCCTTACCCTTGCTTTTACCCTTAAGCTTACCCTTACCCTTACCCTTACACTTACCCTTACCCTTACCCTTACCCTTACCCTTACCCTTACCCTCACCCTTACCCTAACCCTTAACCTTACCCTTGCTTTTACCCTTAGGCTTACCCTTACCTTTACCCTTACCCTTACCCTTACCCTTACCCTTACCCTTACCCTTACCCTTACCCTAACCCTTGCTTTTACCCTTAAGCTTACCCTTACCCTTACCCTTACCCTTACCCTTACCCTTACCCTTACCCTTACCCTTACCCTTACCCTTGCTTTTACCCTTAAGCTTACCCTTACCCTTACCCTTACCCTTACCCTCACCCTTACCCTTACCCTTACCCTTGCTTTTACCCTTAAGCTTACCCTTACCCTTACCCTTACCCCTACCCTTACCCTTACCCTTACCCTTACCCTTACCCTTGCTTTTACCCTTAAGCTTACCCTTACCCTTTCCCTTACCCTTACCCTTACCCTTACGCTTACCCTTACCCTTACCCTTACCCTTACCCTTACCCTTACCCTTACCCTTACCCTTACCCTTGCTTTAACCCTTAAGCTTACCCTTACCCTCACCCTTACCCTTACCCTTACCCTTGCTTTTACCCTTAAGCTTACCCTTACCCTTACCCTTACCCTTACCCTTACCCTTGTTTTACCCTTAGGCTTACCCTTACCCTTACCCTTACACTTACCCTTGCTTTTACCCTTAAGCTTACCCTTACCCTTACCCTTACCCTTACCCTTACCCTTACCCTTACCCTTACCCTTACCCTTACCCTTACCCTTACCTTTACCCTTACCCTTGCTTTTACCCTTAGGCTTACCCTAACCTTTACCCTTACCCTTACCCTTACCCTTACCCTTACCCTTACCCTTACCCTTACCCTTACCCTTACCCTTACCCTTACCCTTACCCTTACCCTTGCTTTTACCCTTAAGCTTACCCTTACCCTTACCCTTACCCATACCCTTACCCTTACCCTTGCTTTCACCCTTAAGCTTACCCTTACCCTTACCCTTACCCTCACCCTTACCCTTACCTTTACCCTTGCTTATACCCTTAAGCTTATCCTTACCCTTACCCTTACCCTTACCCTTACCCTTACCCTTACCCTTACCCTTACCCTTACCCTTACCCTTGCTTTTACCCTTAGGCTTACCCTTACCTTTACCCTTACCCTTACCCTTACCCTTACCCTTGCTTTTACCCTCAAGCTTACCCTTACCCTTACCCTTACCCTTACCCTAACCCTTACCCTTGCTTTTACCCTTAAGCTTACCCTTACCCTTACCCTTACCCTTACCCTTACCCTTACCCTTACCCTTGCTTTTACCCTTAAGCTTACCCTTACCCTTACCCTTACCCTTACCCTTACCCTTACCCTTACCCTTACCCTTACCCTTACCCTTACCCTTACCCTTGCTTTTACCCTTAAGCTTACCCTTACCCTTACCCTTACCCTTACCCTTACCCTTACCCTTACCCTTACCCTTACCCTTGCTTTTACCCTAAGGCTTACCCTTACCTTTACCCTTACCCTTACCCTTACCCTTGCTTTTACCCTTAAGCTTACTCTTACCCTTACCCTTACCCTTACCCTTACCCTTACCCTTGCTTTTACCCTTAAGCTTACCCTTACCCTTACCCTTACCCTTACCCTTACCCTTACCCTTACCCTTACCCTTACCCTTACCCTTACCCTTACCCTTACCCTTACCCTTGCTTTTACCCTTACCCTTACCCTTGCTTTTACCCTTAGGCTTACCCTTACCCTTACCCTTACCCTTACCCTTACCCTTGCTTTTACCCTTAAGCTTACCCTTACCCTTACCCTTACCCTTACCCTTACCCTTACCCTTACCCTTACCCTTACCCTTACCCTTACCCTTGCCCTTACCCTTACCCTTGCTTTTACCCTTAAGCTTACCCTTACCCTTACCCTTACCCTTACCCTTACCCTTACCCTTACCCTTACCCTTACCCTTACCCATACCCTTACCCTTACCCTTAACCTTGCTTTTACCCTTAAGCTTACCCTTACCCTTACCCTTACCCTTACCCTTACCCTTACCCTTACCCTTACCCTTACCCTTACCCTCACCCTTGCTTTTACCCTTAAGCTTACCCTTACCCTTACCCTTACCCTTACCCTTACCCTTACTCTTACCCTTACCCTTACCCTTACCCTTACCCTTACCCATACCCTTGCTTTTACCCTTAGGCTTACCCTTACCTTTACCCTTACCCTTACCCTTACCCTTACCCTTACCCTTACCCTTACCCTTGCTTTTACCCTTAAGCTTACCCTTACCCTTACCCTTACCCTTACCCTTACCCTTACCCTTGCTTTTACCCTTAAGCTTACCCTTACCCTTACCTTACCCTTACCCTTACCCTTGCTTTTACCCTTAGGCTTACCCTTACCCTTACCCTTACCCTTACCCTTACCCTTACCCTTTCCCTTACCCTTACCCTTACCCTTACCCTTACCCTTACCCTTACCCTTACCCTCACCCTTGCTTTTACCCTTAAGCTTACCCTTACCCTTACCCTTACCCTTACCCTTACCCTTACCCTTACCCTTACCCTTACCCTTACCCTTACCCTTACCCTTACCCTTGCTTTTACCCTTAAGCTTACCCTTACCCTTACCCTTACCCTTACCCTTACCCTTGCTTTTACCCTTAGGCTTACCCTTACCCTTACCCTTACCCTTACCCTTACCCTTACCCTTACCCTTACCCTTACCCTTACCCTTACCCTTACCCTTACCCTTACCCTTACCCTTACCCTCACCCTTGCTTTTACCCTTAAGCTTACCCTTACCCTTACCCTTACCCTTACCCTTACCCTTACCCTTACCCTTGCTTTTACCCTTAAGCTTACCCTTACCCTTACCCTTACCCTTACCCTTACCCTTACCCTTACCCTTACCCTTACCCTTACCCTTTCCCTTACCCTTACCCTTACCCTTACCCTTGCTTTTACCCTTAGGCTTACCCTTACCTTTACCCTTACCCTTACCCTTACCCTTACCCTTACCCTTACCCTTACCCTTACCCTTGCTTTTACCCTTAAGCTTACCCTTACCCTTACCCTTACCCTTACCCTTACCCTTACCCTTACCCTTGCTTTTACCCTTAAGCTTACCCTTACCCTTACCCTTACCCTTACCCTTACCCTTGCTTTTACCCTTAGGCTTACCCTTACCCTTACCCTTACCCTTACCCTTACCCTTGCTTTTACCCTTAAGCTTACCCTTACACTTACCCTTACCCTTACCCTTACCCTTACCCTTACCCTTACCCTTACCCTTACCCTTACCCTTACCCTTACCCTTACCCTTACCCTTACCCTTACCCTTACCCTTGCTTTTACCCTTAGGCTTACCCTTACCTTTACCCTTACCCTTACCCTTACCCTTACCCTTACCCTTACCCTTACCCTTACCCTTACCCTTACCCTTACCCTTACCCTTACCCTTACCCTTAGCTTTTACCCTTAAGCTTACCCTTACCCTTACCCTTACCATTACCCTTACCCTTACCCTTACCCTTGCTTTTACCCTTAAGCTTACCCTTACCCTTACCCTTACCCTTACCCTTACCCTCACCCTTACCCTTACCCTTACCCTTGCTTATACCCTTAAGCTTACCCTTACCCTTACCCTTACCCTTACCCTTACCCTTACCCTTACCCTTACCCTTACCCTTACCCTTGCTTTTACCCTTAGGCTTACCCTTACCTTTACCCTTACCCTTACCCTTACCCTTACCCTTACCCTTACTCTTACCCTTACCCTTACCCTTACCCTTACCCTTACCCTTACCCTTGCTTTTACCCTTAAGCTTACCCTTACCCTTACCCTTACCCTTACCCTTACCCTAACCCTTACTCTTGCTTTTACCCTTTAGCTTACCCTTACCCTTACCCTTACCCTTACCCTTACCCTTACCCTTACCCTTACCCTAACCCTTACCCTTACCCTTACCCTTACCCTTACCCTTGCTTTTACCCTTAAGCTTACCCTTACCCTTACCCTTACCCTTACCCTTACCCTTACCCTTACCCTTACCCTTACCCTTACCCTTACCCTTACCCTTGCTTTTACCCTTAAGCTTACCCTTACCCTTTCCCTTACCCTTACCCTTACCCTTGCTTTTACCCTTAGGCTTACCCTTACCTTTACCCTTACCCTTACCCTTACCCTTACCCTTACCCTTACCCTTACCCTTACCCTTACCCTTACCCTTACCCTTACCCTTACCCTTGCGTTTACCCTTAAGCTTACCCTTACCCTTACCCTTACCCTTACCCTTACCCTTACCCTTACCCTTGCTTTTACCCTTAAGCTTACCCTTACCCTTACCCTTACCCTTACCCTTACCCTTGCTTTTACCCTTAGGCTTAACCTTACCCTTACCCTTACCCTTACCCTTGCTTTTACCCTTAAGCTTACCCTTACCCTTACCCTTACTCTTACCCTTACCCTTACCCTTACCCTTACCCTTACCTTTACCCTTACCCTTACCCTTACCCTTGCTTTTACCCTTAGGCTTACCCTTACCTTTACCCTTACCCTAACCCTTACCCTTACCCTTACCCTTACCCTTACCCTTGCTTTTACCCTTAAGCTTACCCTTACCCTTACCCTTACCCTTACCCTTACCCTTACCCTTACCCTTACCCTTGCTTTTACCCTTAAGCTTACCCTTACCCTTACCCTTACCCTTACCCTTACCCTTACCCTTACCCTTACCCTTACCCTTGCTTTTACCCTTAAGCTTACCCTTACCCTTACCCTTACCCTTACCCTTACCCTTACCCTAACCCTTACCCTTGCTTTTACCCTTAAGCTTACCCTTACCCTTACCCTTACCCTTACCCTTACCCTTACCCTTACCTTTACCCTTACCCTTACCCTTACCCTTACCCTTACCCTTACCCTTACCCTTACCCTTACCCTTACCCTTGCTTTTACCCTTAAGCTTACCCTTACCCTTACCCTTACCCTTACCCTTACCCTTACCCTTACCCTTACCCTTACCCTTACCCTTACCCTTGCTTTTACCCTTAAGCTTACCCTTACCCTTACCCTTACCCTTACCCTTACCCTTACCCTTATCCTTGCTTTTACCCTTAGGCTTACCCTTACCTTACCCTTACCCTTACCCTCACCCTTACCCTTACCCTTACCCTTACCCTTACCCTTACCCTTGCTTTTACCCTTAAGCTTACCCTTACCCTTACCCTTACCCTTACCCTTACCCTTACCCTTGCTTTTACCCTTAAGCTTACCCTTACCCTAAACCTTACCCTTACCCTTACCCTTGCTTTTACCCTTAGGCTTACCCTTACCCTTACCCTTACCCTTACCCTTGCTTTTATCCTTAAGCTTACCCTTACCCTTACCCTTACTCTTACCCTTACCCTTACCCTTACCCTTACCCTTACCCTTACCCTTACCCTTACCCTTACCCTTACCCTTACCCTTACCCTTGCTTTTACCCTTAGGTTTACCCTTACCTTTACCCTTACCCTAACCCTGACCCTTACCCTTACCCTTACCCTTACCCTTGCTTTTACCCTTAAGCTTACCCTTACCCTTACCCTTACCCTTACCCTTACCCTTACCCTTACCCTTGCTTTTACCCTTAAGCTTACCCTTACCCTTACCCTTACCCTTACCCTTACCCTTACCCTTACCCTTACCCTTACCCTTACCCTTACCCTTACCCTTACCCTTACCCTTACCCTTACCCTTACCCTTACCCTTGCTTTTACCCTTAAGCTTACCCTTACCCTTACCCTTACCCTTACCCTTACCCTTACCCTTACCCTTACCCTTACCCTTACCCTTACCCTTACCCTTACCCTTACCCTTACCCTTATCCTTGCTTTGACCCTTAGGCTTACCCTTACCTTTACCCTTACCCTTACCCTTACCCTTACCCTTACCCTTGCTTTTACCCTTAAGCTTACCCTTACCCTTACCCTTACCCTTACCCTTAAGCTTACCCTTACCCTTACCCTTACCCTTACCCTTACCCTTACCCTTACCCTTACCCTTGCTTTTACCCTTAAGCTTACCCTTACCCTTACCCTTACCCTTACCCTTACCCTTGCTTTTACCCTTAAGCTTACCCTTACCCTTACCCTTACCCTTACCCTTACCCTTACCCTTACCCTTAAGCTTACCCTTACCCTTACCCTTACCCTTACCCTCACCCTTACCCTTACCCTTGCTTTTACCCTTAAGCTTACCCTTACCCTTACCCTTACCCTTACCCTTAAGCTTACCCTTACCCTTACCCTTACCCTTACCCTTACCCTTGCTTTTACCCTTAAGCTTACCCTTACCCTTACCCTTACCCTTACCCTTAAGCTTACCATTACCCTTACCCTTACCCTTAAGCTTACCCTTACCCTTACCCTTACCCTTACCCTTACCCTCACCCTTACCCTTACCCTTGCTTTTACCCTTAAGCTTACCCTTATCCTTACCCTTACCCTTACCCTTAAGCTTACCCTTACCCTTACCCTTACCCTTACCCTTACCCTTACCCTTACCCTTACCCTTGCTTTTACCCTTAAGCTTACCCTTACCCTTACCCTTACCCTTACCCTTAAGCTTACCCTTACCCTTACCCTTACCCTTACCCTTACCCTTACCCTTACCCTTACCCTTACCCTTACCCTTGCTTTTACCCTTAAGCTTACCCTTACCCTTACCCTTACCCTTACCCTTGCTTTTACCCTTAAGCTTACCCTTACCCTTACCCTTACCCTTACCCTTAAGCTTACCCTTACCCTTACCCTTACCCTTACCCTTACCCTTACCCTTACCCTTACCCTTACCCTTAACCTTACCCTTACCCTTACCCTTACCCTTACCCTTACCCTTGCTTTTAACCTTAGGCTTACCCTTACCTTTACCCTTACCCTTACCCTTACCCTTACCCTTACCCTTACCCTTACCTTTACCCTTACCCTTGCTTTTACCCTTAAGCTTACCCTTACCCTTACCCTTACCCTTACCCTTACCCTTACTCTTGCTTTTACCCTTAAGCTTACCCTTACCCTTACCCTTACCCTTACCCTTACCCTTGCTTTTACCCTTAGGCTTACCCTTACCCTTTCCCTTACCCTTACCCTTGCTTTTACCCTTAAGCTTTCCCTTACCCTTACCCTTACCCTTACCCTTACCCTTACCCTTACCCTTACCCTTACCCTTACCCTTACCCTTACCCTTACCCTAACCCTTACCCTTACCCTTCCCCTTACCCTTACCCTTGCTTTTACCCTTAGGCTTACCCTTACCTTTACCCTCACCCTTACCCTTACCCTTACCTTTACCCTTGCTTTTACCCTTAAGCTTACCCTTACCCTTACCCTTACCCTTACCCTTACCCTTACCCTTACCCTTACCCTTACCCTTACCCTTACCCTTGCTTTTACCCTTAAGCTTACCCTTACCCTTACCCTTACCCTTACCCTAACCCTTACCCTTACCCTTACCCTTGCTTATACCCTTAAGCTTACCCTTACCCTTACCCTTACCCTTACCCTTACCCTTACCCTTACCCTTACCCTTACCCTTGCTTTTACCCTTAGGCTTACCCTTACCTTTACGCTTACCCTTACCCTTACCCTTACCCTTACCCTTACCCTTACCCTTACCCTTACCCTTGCTTTTACCCTTAGGCTTACCCTTACCTTTACGCTTACCCTTACCCTTACCCTTACCCTTACCCTTACCCTTACCCTTGCTTTTACCCTTAGGCTTACCCTTACCTTTACGCTTACCCTAACCTTTACCCTTACCCTTACCCTTACCCTTACCCTTACCCTTACCCTTACCCTTACCCTTACCCTTACCCTTGCTTTTACCCTTAAGCTTACCCTTACCCTTACCCTTACCCTTACCCTTACCCTTACCCTTGCTTTTACCCTTAAGCTTACCCTTACCCTTACCCTTACCCTCACCCTTACCCTTACCCTTACCCTTGCTTATACCCTTAAGCTTACCCTTACCCTTACCCTTACCCTTACCCTTACCCTTACCCTTACCCTTACCCTTACCCTTACCCTTACCCTTGCTTTTACCCTTAGGCTTACCCTTACCTTTACCCTTACCCTTACCCTTACCCTTACCCTTGCTTTTACCCTCAAGCTTACCCTTACCCTTACCCTTACCCTAACCCTTACCCTTGCTTTTACCCTTAAGCTTACCCTTACCCTTACCCTTACCCTTACCCTTACCCTTACCCTTACCCTTGCTTTTACCCTTAAGCTTACCCTTACCCTTACCCTTACCCTTACCCTTACCCTTACCCTTACCCTTACCCTTACCCTTACCCTTACCCTTGCTTTTAACCTTAAGCTTACCCTTACCCTTACCCTTACCCTTACCCTTACCCTTACCCTTACCCTTACCCTTGCTTTTACCCTAAGGCTTACCCTTACCTTTACCCTTACCCTTACCCTTACCCTTGCTTTTACCCTTAAGCTTACACTTACCCTTACCCTTACCCTTACCCTTGCTTTTACCCTTAAGCTTACCCTTACCCTTACCCTTACCCTTACCCTTACCCTTACCCTTACCCTTACCCTTACCCTTACCCTTACCCTTACCCTTGCTTTTACCCTTACCCTTACCCTTGCTTTTACCCTTAGGCTTACCCTTACCCTTACCCTTACCCTTACCCTTACCCTTGCTTTTACCCTTAAGCTTACCCTTACCCTTACCCTTACCCTTACCCTTACCCTTACCCTTACCCTTACCCTTACCCTTACCCTTACCCTTACCCTTACCCTTACCCTTGCCCTTACCCTTACCCTTGCTTTTACCCTTAAGCTTACCCTTACCCTTACCCTTACCCTTACCCTTACCCTTACCCTTACCCTTACCCTTACCCTTACCCTTACCCTTACCCTTACCCTTAACCTTGCTTTTACCCTTAAGCTTACCCTTACCCTTACCCTTACCCTTACCCTTACCCTTACCCTTACCCTTACCCTTACCCTTACCCTCACCCTTGCTTTTACCCTTAAGCTTACCCTTACCCTTACCCTTACCCTTACCCTTACCCTTACTCTTACCCTTACCCTTACCCTTACCCTTACCCTTACCCATACCCTTGCTTTTACCCTTAGGCTTACCCTTACCTTTACCCTTACCCTTACCCTTACCCTTAC
Source organism: Myrrha octodecimguttata (assembly GCA_958510865.1). Classification (NCBI taxonomy): domain Eukaryota; kingdom Metazoa; phylum Arthropoda; class Insecta; order Coleoptera; family Coccinellidae; genus Myrrha; species Myrrha octodecimguttata. Next base: position 914,101 of record CAUEHS010000729.1, read on the forward strand.
CCTTACCCTTACCCTTACCCTTGCTTTTACCCTTAAGCTTACCCTTACCCTTACCCTTACCCTTACCCTTACCCTTACCCTTGCTTTTACCCTTAAGCTTACCCTTACCCTTACCCTTACCCTTACCCTTGCTTTTACCCTTAGGCTTACCCTTACCCTTACCCTTACCCTTACCCTTACCCTTACCCTTACCCTTACCCTTACCCTTACCCTTACCCTTACCCTTACCCTTACCCTTACCCTTACCCTTACCCTTACCCTTACCCTCACCCTTGCTTTTACCCTTAAGCTTACCCTTACCCTTACCCTTACCCTTACCCTTACCCTTACCCTTACCCTTACCCTTACCCTTACCCTTGCTTTTACCCTTAAGCTTACCCTTACCCTTACCCTTACCCTTACCCTTACCCTTGCTTTTACCCTTAGGCTTACCCTTACCCTTACCCTTACCCTTACCCTTACCCTTACCCTTACCCTTACCCTTACCCTTACCCTTACCCTTACCCTTACCCTTACCCTTACCCTCACCCTTGCTTTTACCCTTAAGCTTACCCTTACCCTTACCCTTACCCTTACCCTTACCCTTACCCTTACCCTTGCTTTTACCCTTAAGCTTACCCTTACCCTTACCCTTACCCTTACCCTTACCCTTACCCTTACCCTTACCCTTACCCTTACCCTTACCCTTACCCTTACCCTTACCATTACCCTTACCCTTACCCTTACCCTTACCCTTACCCTTACCCTTACCCTTGCTTTTACCCTTAGGCTTACCCTTACCTTTACCCTTACCCTTACCCTTACCCTTACCCTTACCCTTACCCTTGCTTTTACCCTTAAGCTTACCCTTACCCTTACCCTTACCCTTACCCTTACCCTTACCCTTACCCTTACCCTTGCTTTTACCCTTAAGCTTACCCTTACCCTTACCCTTACCCTTACCCTTACCCTTGCTTTTACCCTTAGGCTTACCCTTACCCTTACCCTTACCCTTACCCTTGCTTTTACCCTTAAGCTTACCCTTACACTTACCCTTACCCTTACCCTTACCCTTACCCTTACCCTTACCCTTACCCTTACCCTTACCCTTACCCTTACCCTCACCCTTACCCTTGCTTTTACCCTTAGGCTTACCCTTACCTTTACCCTTACCCTTACCCTTACCCTTACCCTTACCCTTACCCTTACCCTTACCCTTACCCTTACCCTTACCCTTACCCTTACCCTTGCTTTTACCCTTAAGCTTACTCTTACCCTTACCCTTACCATTACCCTTACCCTTACCCTTACCCTTGCTTTTACCCTTAAGCTTACCCTTACCCTTACCCTTACCCTTACCCTTACCCTTACCCTCACCCTTACCCTTACCCTTACCCTTGCTTATACCCTTAAGCTTACCCTTACCCTTACCCTTACCCTTACCCTTACCCTTACCCTTACCCTTACCCTTACCCTTACCCTTACCCTTACCCTTACCCTTACCCTTACCCTTGCTTTTACCCTTAGGCTTACCCTTACCTTTACCCTTACCCTTACCCTTACCCTTACCCTTACCCTTACCCTTACCCTTACCCTTACCCTTACCCTTACCCTTACCCTTACCCTTACCCTTACCCTTACCCTTGCTTTTACCCTTAAGCTTACCCTTACCCTTACCCTTACCCTTACCCTTACCCTAACCCTTACTCTTGCTTTTACCCTTTAGCTTACCCTTACCCTTACCCTTACCCTTACCCTTACCCTTACCCTTACCCTTACCCTTACCCTAACCCTTACCCTTACCCTTACCCTTACCCTTACCCTTGCTTTTACCCTTAAGCTTACCCTTACCCTTACCCTTACCCTTACCCTTACCCTTACCCTTACCCTTACCCTTACCCTTACCCTTACCCTTGCTTTTACCCTTAAGCTTACCCTTACCCTTACCCTTACCCTTACCCTTACCCTTGCTTTTACCCTTAGGCTTACCCTTACCTTTACCCTTACCCTTACCCTTACCCTTACCCTTACCCTTACCCTTACCCTTACCCTTACCCTTACCCTTACCCTTACCCTTACCCTTGCGTTTACCCTTAAGCTTACCCTTACCCTTACCCTTACCCTTACCCTTACCCTTACCCTTGCTTTTACCCTTAAGCTTACCCTTACCCTTACCCTTACCCTTACCCTTACCCTTGCTTTTACCCTTAGGCTTACCCTTACCCTTACCCTTACCCTTACCCTTGCTTTTACCCTTAAGCTTACCCTTACCCTTACCCTTACTCTTACCCTTACCCTTACCCTTACCCTTACCCTTACCTTTACCCTTACCCTTACCCTTACCCTTGCTTTTACCCTTAGGCTTACCCTTACCTTAACCCTTACCCTAACCCTTACCCTTACCCTTACCCTTACCCTTACCCTTGCTTTTACCCTTAAGCTTACCCTTACCCTTACCCTTACCCTTACCCTTACCCTTACCCTTACCCTTACCCTTGCTTTTACCCTTAAGCTTACCCTTACCCTTACCCTTACCCTTACCCTTACCCTTACCCTTACCCTTACCCTTACCCTTACCCTTGCTTTTACCCTTAAGCTTACCCTTACCCTTACCCTTACCCTTACCCTTACCCTTACCCTTACCTTTACCCTTACCCTTACCCTTACCCTTACCCTTACCCTTACCCTTACCCTTACCCTTACCCTTACCCTTACCCTTACCCTTGCTTTTACCCTTAAGCTTACCCTTACCCTTACCCTTACCCTTACCCTTACCCTTACCCTTACCCTTACCCTTACCCTTACCCTTGCTTTTACCCTTAAGCTTACCCTTACCCTTACCCTTACCCTTACCCTTACCCTTACCCTTATCCTTGCTTTTACCCTTAGGCTTACCCTTACCTTTACCCTTACCCTTACCCTTACCCTTACCCTTACCCTTACCCTTACCCTTACCCTTACCCTTACCCTTACCCTTGCTTTTACCCTTAAGCTTACCCTTACCCTTACCCTTACTCTTACCCTTACCCTTACCCTTACCCTTACCCTTACCCTTACCTTTACCCTTACCCTTACCCTTACCCTTGCTTTTACCCTTAGGCTTACCCTTACCTTTACCCTTACCCTTACCCTTACCCTTACCCTTACCCTTGCTTTTACCCTTAAGCTTACCCTTACCCTTACCCTTACCCTTACCCTTAAGCTTACCCTTACCCTTACCCTTACCCTTACCCTTACCCTTACCCTTACCCTTACCCTTACCCTTGCTTTTACCCTTAAGCTTACCCTTACCCTTACCCTTACCCTTACCCTTACCCTTGCTTTTACCCTCAAGCTTACCCTTACCCTTACCCTTACCCTTACCCTTACCCTTACCCTTACCCTTAAGCTTACCCTTACCCTTACCCTTACCCTTACCCTCACCCTTACCCTTACCCTTGCTTTTACCCTTAAGCTTACCCTTACCCTTACCCTTACCCTTACCCTTAAGCTTACCCTTACCCTTACCCTTACCCTTACCCTTACCCTTGCTTTTACCCTTAAGCTTACCCTTACCCTTACCCTTACCCTTACCCTTAAGCTTACCATTACCCTTACCCTTACCCTTAAGCTTACCCTTACCCTTACCCTTACCCTTACCCTTACCCTCACCCTTACCCTTACCCTTGCTTTTACCCTTAAGCTTACCCTTATCCTTACCCTTACCCTTACCCTTAAGCTTACCCTTACCCTTACCCTTACCCTTACCCTTACCCTTACCCTTACCCTTACCCTTGCTTTTACCCTTAAGCTTACCCTTACCCTTACCCTTACCCTTACCCTTAAGCTTACCCTTACCCTTACCCTTACCCTTACCCTTACCCTTACCCTTACCCTTACCCTTACCCTTACCCTTGCTTTTACCCTTAAGCTTACCCTTACCCTTACCCTTACCCTTACCCTTGCTTTTACCCTTAAGCTTACCCTTACCCTTACCCTTACCCTTACCCTTAAGCTTACCCTTACCCTTACCCTTACCCTTACCCTTACCCTTACCCTTACCCTTACCCTTACCCTTAACCTTACCCTTACCCTTACCCTTACCCTTACCCTTACCCTTGCTTTTAACCTTAGGCTTACCCTTACCTTTACCCTTACCCTTACCCTTACCCTTACCCTTACCCTTACCCTTACCTTTACCCTTACCCTTGCTTTTACCCTTAAGCTTACCCTTACCCTTACCCTTACCCTTACCCTTGCTTTTACCCTTAGGCTTACCCTTACCCTTTCCCTTACCCTTACCCTTGCTTTTACCCTTAAGCTTTCCCTTACCCTTACCCTTACCCTTACCCTTACCCTTACCCTTACCCTTACCCTTACCCTTACCCTTACCCTTACCCTTACCCTAACCCTTACCCTTACCCTTCCCCTTACCCTTACCCTTGCTTTTACCCTTAGGCTTACCCTTACCTTTACCCTCACCCTTACCCTTACCCTTACCTTTACCCTTGCTTTTACCCTTAAGCTTACCCTTACCCTTACCCTTACCCTTACCCTTACCCTTACCCTTACCCTTACCCTTACCCTTACCCTTACCCTTGCTTTTACCCTTAAGCTTACCCTTACCCTTACCCTTACCCTTACCCTAACCCTTACCCTTACCCTTACCCTTGCTTATACCCTTAAGCTTACCCTTACCCTTACCCTTACCCTTACCCTTACCCTTACCCTTACCTTTACCCTTGCTTTTACCCTTAGGCTTACCCTTACCTTTACGCTTACCCTTACCCTTACCCTTACCCTTACCCTTACCCTTACCCTTACCCTTACCCTTGCTTTTACCCTTAGGCTTACCCTTACCTTTACGCTTACCCTTACCCTTACCCTTACCCTTACCCTTACCCTTACCCTTGCTTTTACCCTTAGGCTTACCCTTACCTTTACGCTTACCCTAACCTTTACCCTTACCCTTACCCTTACCCTTACCCTTACCCTTACCCTTACCCTTACCCTTACCCTTACCCTTGCTTTTACCCTTAAGCTTACCCTTACCCTTACCCTTACCCTTACCCTTACCCTTACCCTTGCTTTTACCCTTAAGCTTACCCTTACCCTTACCCTTACCCTCACCCTTACCCTTACCCTTACCCTTGCTTATACCCTTAAGCTTACCCTTACCCTTACCCTTACCCTTACCCTTACCCTTACCCTTACCCTTACCCTTACCCTTACCCTTACCCTTGCTTTTACCCTTAGGCTTACCCTTACCTTTACCCTTACCCTTACCCTTACCCTTACCCTTGCTTTTACCCTCAAGCTTACCCTTACCCTTACCCTTACCCTTACCCTAACCCTTACCCTTGCTTTTACCCTTAAGCTTACCCTTACCCTTACCCTTACCCTTACCCTTACCCTTACCCTTACCCTTGCTTTTACCCTTAAGCTTACCCTTACCCTTACCCTTACCCTTACCCTTACCCTTACCCTTACCCTTACCCTTACCCTTACCCTTACCCTTGCTTTTAACCTTAAGCTTACCCTTACCCTTACCCTTACCCTTACCCTTACCCTTACCCTTACCCTTACCCTTGCTTTTACCCTAAGGCTTACCCTTACCTTTACCCTTACCCTTACCCTTACCCTTGCTTTTACCCTTAAGCTTACACTTACCCTTACCCTTACCCTTACCCTTGCTTTTACCCTTAAGCTTACCCTTACCCTTACCCTTACCCTTACCCTTACCCTTACCCTTACCCTTACCCTTACCCTTACCCTTACCCTTACCCTTACCCTTGCTTTTACCCTTACCCTTACCCTTGCTTTTACCCTTAGGCTTACCCTTACCCTTACCCTCACCCTTACCCTTACCCTTGCTTTTACCCTTAAGCTTACCCTTACCCTTACCCTTACCCTTACCCTTACCCTTACCCTTACCCTTACCCTTACCCTTACCCTTACCCTTACCCTTACCCTTACCCTTACCCTTGCCCTTACCCTTACCCTTGCTTTTACCCTTAAGCTTACCCTTACCCTTACCCTTACCCTTACCCTTACCCTTACCCTTACCCTTACCCTTACCCTTACCCTTAACCTTGCTTTTACCCTTAAGCTTACCCTTACCCTTACCCTTACCCTTACCCTTACCCTTACCCTTACCCTTACCCTTACCCTCACCCTTGCTTTTACCCTTAAGCTTACCCTTACCCTTACCCTTACCCTTACCCTTACCCTTACTCTTACCCTTACCCTTACCCTTACCCTTACCCTTACCCATACCCTTGCTTTTACCCTTAGGCTTACCCTTACCTTTACCCTTACCCTTACCCTTACCCTTACCCTTACCCTTACCCTTACCCTTGCTTTTACCCTTAAGCTTACCCTTACCCTTACCCTTACCCTTACCCTTACCCTTACCCTTGCTTTTACCCTTAAGCTTACCCTTACCCTTACCCTTACCCTTACCCTTGCTTTTACCCTTAGGCTTACCCTTACCCTTACCCTTACCCTTACCCTTACCCTTACCCTTACCCTTACCCTTACCCTTACCCTTACCCTTACCCTTACCCTTACCCTTACCCTTACCCTTACCCTTACCCTTACCCTCACCCTTGCTTTTACCCTTAAGCTTACCCTTACCCTTACCCTTACCCTTACCCTTACCCTTACCCTTACCCTTACCCTTACCCTTGCTTTTACCCTTAAGCTTACCCTTACCCTTACCCTTACCCTTACCCTTACCCTTGCTTTTACCCTTAGGCTTACCCTTACCCTTACCCTTACCCTTACCCTTACCCTTACCCTTACCCTTACCCTTACCCTTACCCTTACCCTTACCCTTACCCTTACCCTTACCCTTACCCTCACCCTTGCTTTTACCCTTAAGCTTACCCTTACCCTTACCCTTACCCTTACCCTTACCCTTACCCTTACCCTTGCTTTTACCCTTAAGCTTACCCTTACCCTTACCCTTACCCTTACCCTTACCCTTACCCTTACCCTTACCCTTACCCTTACCCTTACCCTTACCCTTACCCTTACCCTTACCCTTACCCTTACCCTTACCCTTACCCTTACCCTTACCCTTGCTTTTACCCTTAGGCTTACCCTTACCTTTACCCTTACCCTTACCCTTACCCTTACCCTTACCCTTACCCTTGCTTTTACCCTTAAGCTTACCCTTACCCTTACCCTTACCCTTACCCTTACCCTTACCCTTACCCTTACCCTTGCTTTTACCCTTAAGCTTACCCTTACCCTTACCCTTACCCTTACCCTTACCCTTGCTTTTACCCTTAGGCTTACCCTTACCCTTACCCTTACCCTTACCCTTGCTTTTACCCTTAAGCTTACCCTTACACTTACCCTTACCCTTACCCTTACCCTTACCCTTACCCTTACCCTTACCCTTACCCTTACCCTTACCCTTACCCTCACCCTTACCCTTGCTTTTACCCTTAGGCTTACCCTTACCTTTACCCTTACCCTTACCCTTACCCTTACCCTTACCCTTACCCTTACCCTTACCCTTACCCTTACCCTTACCCTTACCCTTACCCTTACCCTTACCCTTGCTTTTACCCTTAAGCTTACTCTTACCCTTACCCTTACCATTACCCTTACCCTTACCATTACCCTTACCCTTACCCTTACCCTTGCTTTTACCCTTAAGCTTACCCTTACCCTTACCCTTACCCTTACCCTTACCCTTACCCTCACCCTTACCCTTACCCTTACCCTTGCTTATACCCTTAAGCTTACCCTTACCCTTACCCTTACCCTTACCCTTACCCTTACCCTTACCCTTACCCTTACCCTTACCCTTACCCTTACCCTTACCCTTACCCTTACCCTTGCTTTTACCCTTAGGCTTACCCTTACCTTTACCCTTACCCTTACCCTTACCCTTACCCTTACCCTTACCCTTACCCTTACCCTTACCCTTACCCTTACCCTTACCCTTACCCTTACCCTTACCCTTGCTTTTACCCTTAAGCTTACCCTTACCCTTACCCTTACCCTTACCCTTACCCTAACCCTTACTCTTGCTTTTACCCTTTAGCTTACCCTTACCCTTACCCTTACCCTTACCCTTACCCTTACCCTTACCCTTACCCTTACCCTAACCCTTACCCTTACCCTTACCCTTACCCTTACCCTTGCTTTTACCCTTAAGCTTACCCTTACCCTTACCCTTACCCTTACCCTTACCCTTACCCTTACCCTTACCCTTACCCTTACCCTTGCTTTTACCCTTAAGCTTACCCTTACCCTTACCCTTACCCTTACCCTTACCCTTGCTTTTACCCTTAGGCTTACCCTTACCTTTACCCTTACCCTTACCCTTACCCTTACCCTTACCCTTACCCTTACCCTTACCCTTACCCTTACCCTTACCCTTACCCTTACCCTTACCCTTGCGTTTACCCTTAAGCTTACCCTTACCCTTACCCTTACCCTTACCCTTACCCTTACCCTTGCTTTTACCCTTAAGCTTACCCTTACCCTTACCCTTACCCTTACCCTTACCCTTGCTTTTACCCTTAGGCTTACCCTTACCCTTACCCTTACCCTTACCCTTGCTTTTACCCTTAAGCTTACCCTTACCCTTACCCTTACTCTTACCCTTACCCTTACCCTTACCCTTACCCTTACCTTTACCCTTACCCTTACCCTTACCCTTGCTTTTACCCTTAGGCTTACCCTTACCTTAACCCTTACCCTAACCCTTACCCTTACCCTTACCCTTACCCTTACCCTTGCTTTTACCCTTAAGCTTACCCTTACCCTTACCCTTACCCTTACCCTTACCCTTACCCTTACCCTTACCCTTGCTTTTACCCTTAAGCTTACCCTTACCCTTACCCTTACCCTTACCCTTACCCTTACCCTTACCCTTACCCTTACCCTTACCCTTGCTTTTACCCTTAAGCTTACCCTTACCCTTACCCTTACCCTTACCCTTACCCTTACCCTTACCTTTACCCTTACCCTTACCCTTACCCTTACCCTTACCCTTACCCTTACCCTTACCCTTACCCTTACCCTTACCCTTACCCTTGCTTTTACCCTTAAGCTTACCCTTACCCTTACCCTTACCCTTACCCTTACCCTTACCCTTACCCTTACCCTTACCCTTACCCTTGCTTTTACCCTTAAGCTTACCCTTACCCTTACCCTTACCCTTACCCTTACCCTTACCCTTATCCTTGCTTTTACCCTTAGGCTTACCCTTACCTTTACCCTTACCCTTACCCTTACCCTTACCCTTACCCTTACCCTTACCCTTACCCTTACCCTTACCCTTACCCTTACCCTTGCTTTTACCCTTAAGCTTACCCTTACCCTTACCCTTACCCTTACCCTTACCCTTACCCTTGCTTTTACCCTTAAGCTTACCCTTACCCTAAACCTTACCCTTACCCTTACCCTTGCTTTTACCCTTAGGCTTACCCTTACCCTTACCCTTACCCTTACCCTTGCTTTTATCCTTAAGCTTACCCTTACCCTTACCCTTACTCTTACCCTTACCCTTACCCTTACCCTTACCCTTACCCTTACCCTTACCCTTACCCTTACCCTTACCCTTACCCTTACCCTTACCCTTACCCTTGATTTTACCCTTAGGTTTACCCTTACCTTTACCCTTACCCTAACCCTGACCCTTACCCTTACCCTTACCCTTACCCTTGCTTTTACCCTTAAGCTTACCCTTACCCTTACCCTTACCCTTACCCTTGCTTTTACCCTTAAGCTTACCCTTACCCTTACCCTTACCCTTACCCTTACCCTTACCCTTACCCTTACCCTTACCCTTACCCTTACCCTTACCCTTACCCTTGCTTTTACCCTTAAGCTTACCCTTACCCTTACCCTTACCCTTACCCTTACCCTTACCCTTACCCTTACCCTTACCCTTACCCTTACCCTTACCCTTACCCTTATCCTTGCTTTGACCCTTAGGCTTACCCTTACCTTTACCCTTACCCTTACCCTTACCCTTACCCTTACCCTTGCTTTTAACCTTAAGCTTACCCTTACCCTTACCCTTACCCTTACCCTTAAGCTTACCCTTACCCTTACCCTTACCCTTACCCTTACCCTTACCCTTACCCTTACCCTTACCCTTGCTTTTACCCTTAAGCTTACCCTTACCCTTACCCTTACCCTTACCCTTACCCTTGCTTTTACCCTTAAGCTTACCCTTACCCTTACCCTTACCCTTACCCTTACCCTTACCCTTACCCTTAAGCTTACCCTTACCCTTACCCTTACCCTTACCCTCACCCTTACCCTTACCCTTGCTTTTACCCTTAAGCTTACCCTTACCCTTACCCTTACCCTTACCCTTACCCTTACCCTTACCCTTACCCTTACCCTTACCCTTACCCTTACCCTTGCTTTTACCCTTAAGCTTACCCTTACCCTTACCCTTACCCTTACCCTTACCCTAACCCTTACTCTTGCTTTTACCCTTTAGCTTACCCTTACCCTTACCCTTACCCTTACCCTTACCCTTACCCTTACCCTTACCCTTACCCTAACCCTTACCCTTACCCTTACCCTTACCCTTGCTTTTACCCTTAAGCTTACCCTTACCCTTACCCTTACCCTTACCCTTACCCTTACCCTTGCTTTTACCCTTAAGCTTACCCTTACCCTTACCCTTACCCTTACCCTTACCCTTGCTTTTACCCTTAGGCTTACCCTTACCTTTACCCTTACCCTTACCCTTACCCTTACCCTTACCCTTACCCTTACCCTTACCCTTACCCTTACCCTTACCCTTACCCTTACCCTTACCCTTACCCTTACCCTTACCCTTACCCTTGCGTTTACCCTTAAGCTTACCCTTACCCTTACCCTTACCCTTACCCTTACCCTTACCCTTGCTTTTACCCTTAAGCTTACCCTTACCCTTACCCTTACCCTTACCCTTACCCTTGCTTTTACCCTTAGGCTTACCCTTACCCTTACCCTTACCCTTACCCTTGCTTTTACCCTTAGGCTTACCCTTACCCTTACCCTTACTCTTACCCTTACCCTTACCCTTACCCTTACCCTTACCTTTACCCTTACCCTTACCCTTACCCTTGCTTTTACCCTTAGGCTTACCCTTACCTTAACCCTTACCCTAACCCTTACCCTTACCCTTACCCTTACCCTTACCCTTGCTTTTACCCTTAAGCTTACCCTTACCCTTACCCTTACCCTTACCCTTACCCTTACCCTTACCCTTACCCTTACCCTTGCTTTTACCCTTAAGCTTACCCTTACCCTTACCCTTACCCTTACCCTTACCCTTACCCTTACCCTTACCCTTACCCTTGCTTTTACCCTTAAGCTTACCCTTACCCTTACCCTTACCCTTACCCTTACCCTTACCCTTACCCTTACCCTTACCTTTACCCTTACCCTTACCCTTACCCTTACCCTTACCCTTACCCTTACCCTTACCCTTACCCTTACCCTTGCTTTTACCCTTAAGCTTACCCTTACCCTTACCCTTACCCTTACCCTTACCCTTACCCTTACCCTTACCCTTACCCTTACCCTTACCCTTACCCTTGCTTTTACCCTTAAGCTTACCCTTACCCTTACCCTTACCCTTACCCTTACCCTTACCCTTATCCTTGCTTTTACCCTTAGGCTTACCCTTACCTTTACCCTTACCCTTACCCTTACCCTTACCCTTACCCTTACCCTTACCCTTACCCTTGCTTTTACCCTTAAGCTTACCCTTACCCTTACCCTTACCCTTACCCTTACCCTTACCCTTGCTTTTACCCTTAAGCTTACCCTTACCCTAAACCTTACCCTTACCCTTACCCTTGCTTTTACCCTTAGGCTTACCCTTACCCTTACCCTTACCCTTACCCTTGCTTTTATCCTTAAGCTTACCCTTACCCTTACCCTTACTCTTACCCTTACCCTTACCCTTACCCTTACCCTTACCCTTACCCTTACCCTTACCCTTACCCTTACCCTTACCCTTACCCTTACCCTTACCCTTGCTTTTACCCTTAGGTTTACCCTTACCTTTACCCTTACCCTAACCCTGACCCTTACCCTTACCCTTACCCTTACCCTTGCTTTTACCCTTAAGCTTACCCTTACCCTTACCCTTACCCTTACCCTTGCTTTTACCCTTAAGCTTACCCTTACCCTTACCCTTACCCTTACCCTTACCCTTACCCTTACCCTTACCCTTACCCTTACCCTTACCCTTACCCTTACCCTTACCCTTACCCTTACCCTTACCCTTACCCTTACCCTTGCTTTTACCCTTAAGCTTACCCTTACCCTTACCCTTACCCTTACCCTTACCCTTACCCTTACCCTTACCCTTACCCTTACCCTTACCCTTACCCTTACCCTTACCCTTATCCTTGCTTTGACCCTTAGGCTTACCCTTACCTTTACCCTTACCCTTACCCTTACCCTTACCCTTACCCTTGCTTTTACCCTTAAGCTTACCCTTACCCTTACCCTTACCCTTACCCTTAAGCTTACCCTTACCCTTACCCTTACCCTTACCCTTACCCTTACCCTTACCCTTACCCTTGCTTTTACCCTTAAGCTTACCCTTACCCTTACCCTTACCCTTACCCTTACCCTTGCTTTTACCCTTAAGCTTACCCTTACCCTTACCCTTACCCTTACCCTTACCCTTACCCTTACCCTTAAGCTTACCCTTACCCTTACCCTTACCCTTACCCTCACCCTTACCCTTACCCTTGCTTTTACCCTTAAGCTTACCCTTACCCTTACCCTTACCCTTACCCTTAAGCTTACCCTTACCCTTACCCTTACCCTTACCCTTACCCTTGCTTTTACCCTTAAGCTTACCCTTACCCTTACCCTTACCCTTACCCTTAAGCTTAACATTACCCTTACCCTTACCCTTAAGCTTACCCTTACCCTTACCCTTACCCTTACCCTCACCCTTACCCTTACCCTTGCTTTTACCCTTAAGCTTACCCTTATCCTTACCCTTACCCTTACCCTTAAGCTTACCCTTACCCTTACCCTTACCCTTACCCTTACCCTTACCCTTACCCTTGCTTTTACCCTTAAGCTTACTCTTACCCTTACCCTTACCCTTACCCTTAAGCTTACCCTTACCCTTACCCTTACCCTTACCCTTACCCTTACCTTTACCCTTACCCTTACCCTTACCCTTACCCTTGCTTTTACCCTTAAGCTTACCCTTACCCTTACCCTTACCCTTACCCTTGCTTTTACCCTTAAGCTTACCCTTACCCTTACCCTTACCCTTACCCTTAAGCTTACCCTTACCCTTACCCTTACCCTTACCCTTACCCTTACCCTTACCCTTACCCTTACCCTTACCCTTACCCTTACCCTTGCTTTTACCCTTAAGCTTACCCTTACCCTTACCCTTAACCTTACCCTTACCCTTACCCTTACCCTTACCCTTACCCTTGCTTTTAACCTTAGGCTTACCCTTACCTTTACCCTTACCCTTACCCTTACCCTTACCCTTACCCTTACCCATACCTTTACCCTTACCCTTGCTTTTACCCTTAAGCTTACCCTTACCCTTACCCTTACCCTTACCCTTACCCTTACTCTTGCTTTTACCCTTAAGCTTACCCTTACCCTTACCCTTACCCTTACCCTTGCTTTTACCCTTAGGCTTACCCTTACCCTTTCCCTTACCCTTACCCTTGCTTTTACCCTTAAGCTTACCCTTACCCTTACCCTTACCCTTACCCTTACCCTTACCCTTACCCTTACCCTTACCCTTACCCTTACCCTTACCCTTACCCTAACCCTTACCCTTACCCTTCCCCTTACCCTTACCCTTGCTTTTACCCTTAGGCTTACCCTAACCTTTACCCTCACCCTTACCCTTACCCTTACCTTTACCCTTGCTTTTACCCTTAAGCTTACCCTTACCCTTACCCTTACCCTTACCCTTACCCTTACCCTTACCCTTACCCTTACCCTTACCCTTACCCTTGCTTTTACCCTTAAGCTTACCCTTACCCTTACCCTTACCCTTAGCCTAACCCTTACCCTTACCCTTACCCTTGCTTATACCCTTAAGCTTACCCTTACCCTTACCCTTACCCTTACCCTTACCCTTACCCTTACCCTTACCCTTACCCTTACCCTTGCTTTTACCCTTAGGCTTACCCTTACCTTTACGCTTACCCTTACCCTTACCCTTACCCTTACCCTTACCCTTACCCTTGCTTTTACCCTTAAGCTTACTGTGATGTACGAACGATATGGATGTAATAGAATGTGACTTTTATTTGTTTAGAATGTGAATTACACTCTCTGTTGTTATCATATGCCATATATGTTTTTTTGGATATTTGTTCTTCATTCTGTATTAGTTCGTCAAGGAATAAAGAGAAACGAAACACATGTTAAAGGGTTTATTTATCGAAGAACGTTACAGTGGCGACGAGGATTGTGTCATAGATAGTTAAGAAGTTTTGATATTCAATAAATATTCACTGCAAAATTCTGAGATTTTCTTCACGGAAGCAAAATGGCAGGTATAGGCCATTTACGGGAGTTCAATGTTAGTGTTTCGGACTGGACAATCTACAAAGTGCAGCTAACGAATTACTTCGCAGCGAACAACATAACCGATCCCGAAATAAAAAGGGCCATATTTCTTAACTGTTGCAGCGAAAGCAGTTTTCAGCTCTTGAACAGTTTGTGTATTCCGGACACCCCACAAAATAAAGAGTTCAATGATTTACTGAAGTACTTCGATACATACTTCGCTCCGGCGAAATTAGTTTTTCCAGAAAGACAAAAATTCTATAATTGTTCAAAAGCCAAAGAAGAATCTGTTCAAGAATGGGCTGCTCGTGTTAGACAATTGGCTTCCAGATGCAATTTCAAAACGGCCGAATTATCAACTATTTTGAGAGATAAATTCATGATGGGGTTTGAAAAAGGGCCTATAATGGACAGGCTATTCGAAGAAGATGAAACAAAACTCACTTTTGAGATGGCAATTGAAGTAGCATGTAAAAAGGAGGCTACAAGCAAGACTGAAATGGACCTTGGAAATGTGAAGAAGGAGGACATGGAGATGTACTATTCGAAGACGAAATTTGGATCTGAATTTCCCGAGAAGAGATCGAAGCATGGTTATGAGAGAAAACTTTTTGAGAAGAAACGGACTACGGAATGTGATGTGTGCGGTAAAGTTCACTATGGTTTGTGCAGGTATAAAAATTTTATTTGCAATATATGTGGAATCAAAGGTCATTTGGCAAAAAAATGTTCAAAAGTAAATTCAGCTAAAAATCATTTTTTAAATTTAGAGGACAATACAACGCTCTCATATGATCAATCAATGAATGTTGACGTTGATAACGACCTAGAAAATCAACTTTTTCATTTGAATACTTCAAATGTAGATCCCATTTTGCGCGCATGTTCTAGGGGAACAGCGTGCTATCGTTTTGATCAAATGTCTGTAATTTTGGATGATTGAGCCGAAAATGGTCTCAATCGACTAGGTTGGACTCACTGATGACGAATCCGGTGTCAAAATCGATTCTGTCCGGCCGGCCGGCCGGCCGGCCGGCCGTAGACACGATAACTGTCGAACGAAGTGAGCTAGCAACTTGAAACTTTCAGGGTAGGTCGCGCATTGGAATGCCGCGGTTAAGTTCGTTAATGGGCCAAATCGATCGAATAGTTTCGGAGTTATAGGCATTTGAAGTTTTGAAGTTATTTATTTTTTATTTCAGAAACTACCTGAGCGATTGGATTCAAACTTGGCGGTTAGGTGAAGTACAACGACGCGCAACTTTGAGCCAAATTTCGACAGGATTATATTGTTGGTTATTTTTAAAAAAAATTTTTTTCGAAATTTTTTTCCAAAAAAATTTTTTTTTCGGAAACCATTTATCATATCCAAGAAAAATTATACTCACGCTTTGACCTTCTAATTTCACAGCAATGCACCAAATTTCAGTTCGATACGATCATAAGTTTTGGAGATATCGGGAAAAAATATGTCAAATTTCGAGGTTTTCTTCTCGATATTGTTGCTTTTCTCCGATATCGGACCATCGAGTACGGTTTGTTCATAGACAAGATATATGGGTTTGTTGTTGTCACGGCTGTCGGTTGAGTAATTCAATTCTCGAAGATGATGAAAATCTGTTAAAAATCGACGAATTACCGATGAAAATTGCTGGAAATGGCAAAAAATAAGCAAATAACATTGTTTCCGAGCTGGAGATTCGAGAAATTGGCTCTTCTTCAGAAAGAAGTTCTATTGATCTGTCAACCGGCTGGAAGCATCTCTCTTAAGAAAAGTTTATAGTGAAATCGAAGCGAATAGACGATAATATGGAATAATATATTTCGAAATGGGTAGAATACAGGTTTGTTCTTATCCCTATAAACCGTTTTGAAACTAACTTTGACTTATTTTCGAGAATCCAGCTTAGTTTACTTTCATCACCTGAAAATTTCACAAAAGTGAAAAATATTGTTCATGTTCGTCGAATTCCAGACGTAAATTGCATGAAAAGGCAACAACTAAGCAGGATTCGTCGTTTTCAAACGATATAATGGAGAAATAGTTACTTTTTTCCAGAAAAAACTCTCATTGACTGGCAGGAACTCTCCGAACCAACTTCATGATGGAAGTGAAAGATATCGACGTAAATATGGCATGAAATATATCGAAATGAGTCGAATACAGGTTGGTACTGATCCCTATTAACCAAGTCAAGAACAACTTTAAGTTATTTTCGAGATTACAGCATAACTCGAAACTATAGACAGGAACAGTTAATGAACATTTTTCAGTCATAAGTTTTGAGGCTTGAGGATGAGATAAAATGTTGAAAGTGGTCAACAAGTATTAGAACAGGTAGGGATCGAGGTTTTCCTGAACATTTTCTGCTAATTTATAGATTTTAAATAAATATTTTTCTTCATTTTGACATTTCTACGTAGTGTTACTTGAAAATTTCACGCAAGTAAAGGAAATTATTTAATATCTCCGAATTATTAACAATAATTGTATTGAATGGCAATAAATAAGCATAAGTAATCGTTTTCCAGCCTTGAGATGAAGAAATAAGTGTTTTTTCCCTGAATAACTTCCATCAATGTCACTGAGAAACTCTAAAACGGAACTTTAACATGGAACCGAACTAAATCGACGGAAATGTAATATGAATTACATCGCAACTGGTCGATTACAGGTTGGTTCTGATCCCCATCAACTTTATCAATGTGAATTTTGTGTTATTTTTCAGATCCCAGCATAAGTTCAAACTGTCAACAGCATCTCCGAACAAAAACTTTTTAACTGTTGTTTTGAGGCTTGCAGATGAGATAAAATGATTAACAATTATTAGAAAAGGGTAGGGATCGAGCTTTTTCTAAACATTTCCTGCTAATTTATAGATTTTAAATGAATATTTTCTCTTCATAACTAAGCATAAGTTATCGACCTCAAGTGGTCGAATTAAGATATTAGTGTTTTCTACAATAATTCCATTAATCTCTTACCGTTAGCAGATATAATACACTCAATAGAATGATTTGAGGAGCTTTTCATCTCCGAAGATAAGGAAATTCATAAGAAATAACGAATATTATTAATGCCATAATAATGATTTCAGGTGAACGAATGGAGAAACCAGTGATTTTCAAAGAAAATTCTCTTTAATGGGCATAGTGATGTTACACTGTAGGTTTCCAAAGTTGACAAAAGTATTCAATTGAATACTTTGTAATAGGTCGGTTCGAGGTTGGTACTGATTCTATTCAACTCATCATCATTTACATGTTTTTTCCAAATTTCAAGCATATTTTGTATCGGTCTGGAACTTTCTATTCAACTGGAATCCTACCGTTGTGTACAAGGTACGTTGCTTTTTCTGATGCTTTTTCCAAGATTAAAGATAGTGTTGATAATTTCTGATGCTCTTTTATCGATATTTCGTTTCGTTTTCTTGAAAAACTTATCTAGAAAAGTGGGTTAAATTTGAATTTTCTCTTTATAGGTTACGAGCAGTTTTGACAGTTGGGAGAGACTGGAGGACCAACAATAACCTTAAATACATTGTTTACTATGGGAAAAAGCGATTGGGCTTGTAATTTTGTATGAATTTGGACATTTTGGACTGAAATATTCACTATTGCATTATCTAGGAACTATATCCAAAGTACTTGATATCTTGTTCATTATAAAATTTTATAATATTAACACTTCGATGAGATTTGTGAAAACCGAGCAAATTAGTGATCTGTAAAATGAATGACAGAATAGATATTATATTATATTTTCCGCTAGATGACGCCACTCACGGATTTTCATGTTACCACAGGATTAAGTTTACTCTACGCATTTATATGTATGAAACTACATTTCAATGAGATGGGTATCACGAATTTCATCTGCATTTGAAATTTTTGTAATTTCTCGACAGTAAAAATTACTTAGAATTGACAATGAATTTTTTTCCAGATAAGCATTTGAAACTATCTTGTAACACTCAAATTTATCAGCTTACATCCAAACATGTTTCAATACAATTTATTCATTTTGAGAAAAAATCATTAGCGTATTTTTTTAAAACTTTAGTTTTTCCCTATAATCTGGGAACGGAAACAGTAACTTGAAACTTTTAATATAGGTTGCATATCAGAATGCAACGCCTGTGTTCATTAATGGCCCAAATGAAAGGAACGATTTCGTCCTTGTACTCACCTTAAATTATTTCCTCAATATCTCCAAAACTTTTCGAGCGATCGAATTGATGGTTGGTCATTAGATGAAGAATGTCATCGCGCAACTTTCTAGCAAAAATTTGTTGTAATCGCAACGCTAATAACAAATGTTCTTTTCAGACATTTTGAGAATTTTTTGTCTATTTCTTCAGGAATATTCATCAAATTGAAATGATTATATTGAAATTTTGCACAGACCTTAGAATTTATATTCTGCAAATATATACCACATTTAAGTTTGATCTGACTCCATTTGAGGACATATTCTCAAAAAATTATTTGAAATTTTGTGCTTTTTTCCTGAATGTCATTAATATTCCAACAATAACTCAAAATATACTAATTCAATCATCATGAAACTCGCTACTTAGCTGGCAAATGCCAATATAAAATTTTGTGCAAATTTTTATAATGATAGCTATAGGAGAAGACTCAATTAAATTCTTCAACCTATTTTCGAAATTTATTGAATTGTTGGTGAATTTTTTTTGCAAACTATATATATGATTTCAATTAAATTCTTCACAGACCTCAGAGTTAACATTGTCAAATGGTGTTACTGATAGCAGTTCCATCAGATTGAATGAGACCTTGACAGCATTCCTGATTGTTACAATAATAATAATTATATTTATTTCAAATCATTTCACTTGTGATACATTAAAATTACATGATATGAAACAGTATCAACAGAATTTAATTAGCTTTCTTCAATGTCCTACTTAGAACATGGTTCCAGTTGTAAAAATGTCTGGTAGATGTGCCTTTTGAAATTGCTCATAACTTCGATGTCTTTTATATTCTGGAGTAGAACCGTAAATCTGTAATGAAATTTTTTTCCAATTTACAATGAGTAAGTACTATAAGCTCGTTGAACATTATTCACAATATCGATAAATTATAGGAATAGGAATAATTGCTCATTAGGAGCTGGCAATATTTCTTCATAAGCTGTTTTATCACAATAAAAAGAAAAATCCTCAATCTAATCGACTAATAAAATTCAGTAGATATGCAGGAATCATATAAATACAAAATATTCCTCTAAAGAATAAGGCTCTACATATATAAAATAGCTATAAAGTTCCATATGTCTTAAAAAACATGCTTTCACCACAACTTACTTAAGAACCATCAGAATTTCACCAAAGGACTCGGGAGTACTTCTGATTGTTGTAATATGAAGTAGAACACTATATCTGAAATTAGATTCCATTGAATACCTTAAGAGCACTCCTTATTGTTGCAATATCAAGTAGAACAAAGTGTCTGTAATTAAAAATTCTTTCCAATTCACACTAAAATAACTACTATCATATTATTAGATATTATTTACAATATCGATAAATATTCATAGGTAAAAATGCTCATTAAGAGTTGGCAATATTACTTCATAAGCTATTATATCTCAATCAAATGAAAATCTTTATCAGAAAGAAATCTATCTAATACAACTAATGAAACTTGGTAGATATGTAGGAATTATATGAATTCAAAATATTCCTCTTAAGAATGAGGCTCTACATATATTAAATAACTATATAATTCCTTATGCCTCAATGGACAGGCTTCTATACTATTTACCGAAGAACATCCAAACTTCCACGTGGGCTTCAAAGGTACTTCTGAATGTTGTGGTATCAAGTAGAACACCATATCTGTAATAAGATCCATTGAAGACCTGGAGGGCCCTTCTTATTGTAGCAATATTATGTGGAACAGTAAGTCTGTAATTAATAATTTTTCCCAAATTACAATGAGTAAGTACTAACAGATTTTTAAACACTCTATTTACAATTTGGTTAATTTTTCATAGGAATAAATGCTCATCAAGAGTTGGCAATATTACTTCATAAGCTATTATATCACAGTCAAATGAACATCTTCATCAGAAAGAAGTCTATCTAATACGACTAATGAAACTTGGTAGATATGTAGGAATTATATGAATTCAAAATATTCCTCTTAAGAATGAGGCTCTACATATATTAAATAACTATATAATTCCTTATGCCTCAATGGACAGGCTTCTATATTACTTACCGAAGAACATCCAAATTTCCACGTGGGCTTCAAAAGTACTTCTGAATGTTTTGTTATCAAGTAGAACACCATGTCTGTAATAAGATCAGTTGAAGACTTGGAGGGCCCTACAAATTGTAGCGATATTGTGTGAAACAGTAAATCTGTAATTAATAATTTATCCCAAATTACAATGAGTAAGTACTAACAGATTGTTAATCACACTATTTACAATATGGATAATTTTTTATAGGTATAAATGCCCATTAAGAGTTGACAATATTACTTCATAAACTATTATATCATAATCAAAAGAAAAATCATCAATCTAATCGGCTAATGAAATTCAGTGAAGGAAATAGAGGTACCTTAGTGTTTTCAGGTTCAGGTTTTCCCCTAAAAAACCTTACGATGACCTGTTGACTGGCCGAAAGAGCTTGGTTTCCCACTCAATAATAAAAATCCCACACTGGAGTACCTCTATTTCATTCACTCATTTCGATTTGGTGTGCGCAATCACCCTTGCTGTAACAAAATTCAGTAGATATGTAGGAATCATATAAATACAAAATATTCCCCTAAAGAATAAGGCTATGCATATATGATATAGCTATATAATTCCTTATGTCTTGAAAGACAGTCTATTACCACTACTTACCGAAAAACCATCCAAATTTCACTGAAGGTCTTAAGAATACTACTGATTGTTGTAGTATCACGTAGAACACCATATCTATAATTAGATTCCACTGAATATCTTGAGAGCTCTTCTTATTATTGCAATATTGTATAAAACAGTATATCTGTAATTCATAATTTTCCCAAGTTATAATGAGTAAGTACTATCAGATTGTTAAGGTCTCAAAAGTACTCCTGATTGTTGTAGTATCAAGTAGAACACCATATCTGTAATTATATTCCACCGAAGACCTAGAGAGAACTTCTGATTGTTGCAATATTGTGTGGAACAGCAAGTCTGTAATTAATCATTTTTACCGAGTTACAATGAGTAGGTACAGTCAGATTTATAAACACTAATAACGATAAATATATAAAATATCTATAGTATACCTTATTAGACAGGCTTTTATCTCTACTTACTGAAGATCTATCAAAATTACATGGAAGTCTTCAAGAGTATGTCTGATAATTATAATAACAAATAGAGCAGTAAATGTGTAATTAGATTCCACTAAAGACCTCGGGAGCACTTTCGATTGTAGTAATATCAAGTAGATCACTAAATCTGTAATAAGAAATATTTCCAAGTTATAATAATAATATGAGACCGTTGAACTCACCAACAATCCATCACCTAGAATTATTCAATGTATTTATGGGTCTGCCAATTTAATTCAAGCTTCCGTAATAGAATATAATCGACATAAAATCAAATATTTCCATGTATCGAACACCTTCTATCAGAAATCACGAAGTATTTTGGGTGGTTTGGATTACGAAAAATTTCAAAAAGCACTGCCGTGAAGGCAGCAACTTTTGCGCGCATGTTCAATGTAGATGACCGCTTCAGCAACGAATTTGAACGTGCGCGCGTACCAAATTTCAGTTCGATAGGATCATAAGTTCTGGAGATATCGGGAAAAAATATGTCAAATTTCGAGGTTTTCTTCTCGATATCGTTGAATTTTTCGGTATTACTCGAGAAATACTGATTCAGTCCTGATTAAACTTCACAGCTAGTTTTAAGATGCTAAAAGACAACTTTATGCAAAATTTCGTGATAATCGTGTTATTAGAACAATTTGAAAAAAAAAATTTATATGATTTTCTCATCATATCATCCTCATTAAATTCTGTATGAAACTTCGAACTGTTATTTTCGATGAAGTACTGAATTTAAATTCGATCTGATCTGTATTTTTGGAAACATTGGAAAAATAAAATTTTGATTGGGTATATCTACGGAATCATTGGGCGGATTTTACCCATTCACGAATTCGACCTTCGTAATTAAGCCCCAAACCTACTCTACAAATATCGAGTTTCTAAGTCGTTTCTTCCGGAAGTTATTGTGTTTACGGTCAGCCTAACGGCCGACTGCGTAAACACAATAACTTCCGAAAGAAACAACTTAGAAACTCGATATTTGTAGAGAAGGTTTGGACCTTAATTACGAAGGCCGAATTCGTGAATGGGTAAAATCCACCCAATGATTCCGTAGATATACCCAATCAAAATTTTATTTTTCCAATATTTCCAAAAATACAGACCAGATCGAATTGAAATCCAGTACTTCATCGAAAATAACAGTTCGAAGTTTCATACAGAATTTAATGAGGATGATATGATGAAAAAATCATATAAATTTTTTTTTTCAAATTGTTCCAATAACCCGATTATCACGAAATTTTGCACAAAGTTGTCTTTCAGCATCTTAAAACTAGCTGTGAAGTTTAATCAGGACTGAACCAGTATTTCTCGAGTAATACCAAAAAAATCAACGATATCGAGAAGAAAACCTCGAAATTTGACATATTTTTTCCCGATATCTCCAAAACTTATGATCGTATCGAGCTGAAATTTAGTACACTGGTGTGAAATTAGAAGGTCAAAGTGTGAGTATAATTTTTTTTGGATATGATGAATGGTTTCCGAAAAAAAAATTTTTTTGTAAAAAAATTTCGAAAAAAATTTTTTTTAAAATTTATTGACAATATGATCTTGACGAAATTTGGCTCAAACTTGCGCGTCGTTATACTCCACCAAACTGCCAAGTTTGAATCCAATCGCTCAAGTAGTTTCTGAAATAAAAAATAAATAACTTCAAAACTTCAAATGCCTATAACTCCGAAACTATTAGATCGATTTGGCCCATTAACGAACTTAACCGCGGCATTCCAATGCGCGACCTACCCTGAAAGTTTCAAGTCGCTAGCTCACTTCGTTCGACAGTTATCGTGTCTACGGCCGGCCGGCCGGCCGGCCGGCCGGACAGAATCGATTTTGACACCGGATTCGTCATCAGTGAGTCCAACCTAGTCGATTGAGACCATTTTCGGCTCAATCATCCAAAATTACAGACATTTGATCAAAACGATAGCACGCTGTTCCCCTAGAACATGCGCGCAAAAAGTAGGGTTAGCGCATAACGTAAATATACTTGTTAGCGATGGAACTGAGGTTATACAAAATTCTATGATCTCCTATTTACACAGAAAAATCCGTGACTAAAAAGTAGTAAATTATATAGAATCTCCTACAAATTATTTGAAAAGTGAATAAACTGTTCATTCTCGGTAATTGAATCATATTTGATAATAAAATTTCATCGAATTTATGAGTTATTGATATTCGTGACCAACAAATATAGGGATCTGTAAAATTTCTGGTAGGGAATAGTTATTATACTTCCCATGTGATATCGCAGTTGAATGTCGTATGCTTGGTTGTATCAAACTTCCGATAGATGGCAACATTAACAGATTTCCATAATAACTACCAAGTTTACGTTCGTTCTGTTTTCTGTTTGTGTGTTATTATGTACATCAAATTCGGCAATTTAACATTATAAATTGCTTGATATTGAGACAAAACCGAACATTCGGCGATTTGATTCATCATTTTCCGTTCAATAATTATACCAAGGCGGCTCATGCATGAAATTGAATAGGTAGATTCAATATGTAAATGATCTCTTTTCCGAATTGTTTCTACGGACATTATGATCCAAAACTGATCATTTAACTCTTAAATTCCTCAAATATGTCTCGAGCCAACGTAACTTATTCATTTTGAGAAGAAATGAGCTGCATAATATAATAAAAACTCGGATTTTTTTATTTTTACCTTTGCCTCTGTACTTTGAGAACGGAAACAGCCAGCGACTTAAAATTTTTAGGGCAGGGTGAGAATCAAAATGGAAGTTTTAAATTTTTTAATTGGCCAAATAGTTCGAATGGTTTCGTAGATTTACTAACTTCAAATTTTGAGGTTAATTTCTGAATAACTCAAGTACTACTAGTGCGATCGAATAGAAACTTCACGATAAGTTGTAGAATACCTACGCGCAACTTAAAGAGATGCTTCGTTATGATCCTATAGATAGTTTATTAAAAAAAAATGATTTTTCGTAAATTGTCTTGTCTGTGAGAAACATTTTTCTCTTCACAAAATATTTATCTGATTCCTAAAAAATTCTGCAGAGACTCTGTTGTTAACATTTCTCAACGGTGTTATAAATTTCAGTTCGATCTTATATCGGTTTTCAGAGATACAGCGAAATAAATATGAAAAATTTCGTACATTCCTCGGTTTCCCTATTTATTCCAGGATATCTTGGAGAATACTGACCCGATCTTGATGAAACTTGGAAATTGAATACAAAATACGGTCACGCAACTGATCGCAAAAATTTTATTGAAATTCTATTTGGAGTGAATTTGAAAAGAATGCATAATGAAAATATTTGGGAATTGAATGGAAAAATTTTCCATCCCGAAAACCGATTTCAGTAAAATTCTACACAGACTACAAAGCCACTACAATAGAATGCTAACTGTGAGCTCAACCGAAACATATTTATCGAAAATACTGTGAATATTATATGTCAAATTTCATGTTCAACTTGGCAGTTTGGTGGAGTATAACGACACGCAACTTTGAGCCAAATTTCGTCAGGATCATATTGTCAGTAAATTTAAAAAAAAATTTTTTTCGAAATTTTTTTACAAAAAAATTTTTTTTTCGGAAATCATTAATCATATCCAAAAAAAATTATACTCACACTTTGACCTCCTGATTTCACAGCAGTGTACTAAATTTCAGTTCGATGCGATCATAAGTTTTGGAGATATCGGGAAAAAATATGTCAAATTTCGAGGTTTTCTTCTCGATATCGTTGATTTTTTTGGTATTACTCGAGAAATACTGATTCAGTCCTGATTAAACTTCACAGCTAGTTTTAAGATGCTGGAAGACAACTTTATGCAAAATTTCGTGATAATCGTGTTATTAGAACAATTTGAAAAAAAAAATGTCTATGATTTTCTCATCATATCATCGTCATTAAATTCTGTATGAAACTTCGAACTGTTATTTTCGATGAAGTACTAGATTTCAATTCGATCTGATCTGTATTTTTGGAAATATTGGAAAAATAAAATTTTGATTGGGTATATCTACGGAATCATTGGGTGGATTTTACCCATTCACGAATTCGGCCTTCGTAATTAAGGTCCAAACCTTCTCTACAAATATCGAGTTTCTAAGTTGTTTCTTTCGGAAGTTATTGTGTTTACGCAGTCGGCCGTCAAGCTGACCGTAAACACAATGACTTCCGGAAGAAACGACTTAGAAACTCGATATTTGTAGAGTAGGTTTGGGGCTTAATAACGAAGGTCGAATTCGTGAATGGGTAAAATCCGCCCAATGATTCCGTAGATATACCCATTCAAAATTTTATTTTCACAATATGTCCAAAAATACAGATATGATCGAATTGAAATCCAGTAATTTATCAGAAAAAAAATTCAAAAAGGCAAAAAGGCAGCAGCTTTTGCGCGCACGTTCAAATTCGTTGCTGAAGCGGTCATCTACATTGAACATGCGCGCAAAAGTTGCTGCCTTCACGGCAGTGCTTTTTGAAATTTTTTATTGATGTATTTGTTAATAATGTTTCTGTAAAGTTTGAGTTAGATACCGGTGCCAGTGCATCTGTCATTTCTGAGAGGTTCAGAAAGGATTTTTTTTCAAACCTACCATTGCTTTCATGTAGAGAAATATTTCAAACTTATAATGGCAACAAAATTACTCCCTTGGGAAAAATCGATGTTTGTATTGAATACAGGGGTAGGTTGGAAAATTTGTTTTTGTATATCATCGAAAGTGGGGGACCACCTTTATTAGGTCGAGATTTCCTCAACAAGTTTTCTTTAGGCATAAATAAGATGGAAATTTCAGATAACCGGATATATATCGAAAATTTTCATAGGGAATTTCCGAATGTATTTACAAATAAATTGGGATTGTTTAAGAAAGGAAAAATTCATTTGAAACTCAAGGAAGGTTCTATACCAAAATTTTTTAAGCCTAGACCAATAGCTTTTGCTCTGAAAGAAAAAGTAGAAAATGAGATAGATAGATTGGTTGAGGAAAATATACTCACACCTGTTGATTATAGCGATTATGCTACTCCCATTGTGCCTGTGTTGAAAAGTAATGGGTCAGTTAGAATATGTGGAGACTATAGCGTAACTTTAAATCCAAATTTAGAGATTGATAAATTTCCTTTGCCCAGAATAGAAGAGCTGTTCACTAAATTGCAGGGTGGTACTATTTTTACCAAAATAGATTTGTCTAGTGCATTTCAGCAGGTCGAATTAGACGATGAAAGTAAAAAACTCACCACCATCAGTACTCATAAGGGTTTGTTTTTTTATAATAGATTACCGTTTGGCATTCATTCTGGTCCTTCGAAGTTTCAAAAAATCATGGAAAAAGTACTGGTGGGATTTGAAGGGGTGACATGCTTTCAAGATGATATATTAATTTCGAGTAAAGATATTAAAGAACACATCTATAAAGTTCGAAGTGTTCTCCATAAGATGTCCGAATGTGGTTTAACAGTTGAGAAAAGTAAGTGTGATTTTTTTAAACCAAGTGTCGCCTATGTTGGATACATTATAGATAAAAACGGTCTGCATAAGAGTAAAGAGAAAATCGATGCCATTCTGAAGGTGCCATGTCCCCAAAATGTGACGCAATTGAAGTCCTTTTTAGGAATGGTTAATTATTATAACCGTTTCATTACAAATGCTTCATCATTACTTAAACCACTTTATAACTTGTTACAGAAAAATAATTCGTGGAAGTTTGATGCTGATTGTTTGCAAAGTTTTGAGACTGTAAAAAGAGTTCTTGTTTCAGACACCATTCTAGTTCATTATAATGGTCAACAACCTGTTCATTTATTTGTTGACGCTTCTCAATACGGTTTAGGTGCAGTCATAATGCATTTTATTGAAGGTAGTTTCAGACCAATAGCATACGCCTCAAGGACTCTATCACAAAGTGAGTTGAAATATTCGCAGATTGAGAAGGAAGCTGCAGCAATAATTTTTGGTGTAAAAAAATTTATTCAGTACCTTTATTGTAAAAAATTCATATTACATACTGACCACAAACCTTTGGTAACAATTTTCGGTCCCAAAAGAGGAATACCAGTTTATGCAGCAAATCGACTTCAACGCTGGGCTCTTATACTGTCAAATTTTCAATACGAAATTGAATTCACGAAGTCAAAAGAAAATTTAGCTGATTGCCTCTCTCGATTACCCATTAAAAATGATGAAGATGGTGATAAAAATAACACATTATTAATAAGTTTCATCCAAAACAATGGGGAAATACCCATTGATTTCAATTTAATATCGAAGCACACGTTAGATGACGCTCGTTTACGTAAAGTAATTTTTTTTACAAAAAACGGTTGGCCATACAAAATAACATCGGATTTAAAAATTTTTTATCTTAATAGAAACTATTTGAACGTTGTGGGCAATTGTTTAATGCACGGTAATAGAGTGGTAGTCCCAGAAAAATTACAAGGAATGATATTAAAAGTTTTGCATAAATCCCATATGGGGATGGTAAAAACAAAAGGTATTGCACGTTCGTATGTTTGGTGGCCTGGGTTGAATAATGATATACAAGTTTCGGTAAAGTCGTGTGATGCATGTTTAAAATATAGAAATGCGCCACCAAAGGCATCCCTCGAGGTATGGAAATGTCCAAACGGCCCATGGGAACGTCTTCATGTCGATTATTTGGGTCCATTTCAGGGTAAAAACATATTTGTTCTGGTGGATTCATATTCAAAATGGGTCGAATCATTTATAGTAGGACATCCAAATAGTCTCATCACTATAAAACTTCTTCGGAGCATATTTGCAAGATTTGGTTTTCCTTTAACATTAGTATCGGATAATGCAACCTATTTTTCATCTCGGGAGTTTACAGAATACTTAAATCGAAACGGAATTAAATTGAAACAGGGAGCTCCGTATCATCCTGCTACTAATGGACAGGCTGAAAACTCAGTTAAAAATATTAAGTTGTCACTATTGAAAGCTTTAGAAGGTAGAATGGGAGACAGCAATTTGAGTTCATTTTTAGAAAATTTTTTGTTTGATTATAGATGTTTTCCGCACTGTACTACTGGTAAGTCCCCTGCTGAACTTTTGTTCGGAAGAAGATTGCGGCATTCACTTGATTTACTGTTACCTCCAACTAATGCTAATGAGAATGTAGATGTCGAAATCAGTAGAAACATTGAACAAAAGCAAAATTTACAGAAAAGATATTACAAGGGCACTAGAAATAGGGAATTTAGTACAGATGAAATAGTTCTCGCAAGAGATTATCGTGGTCTTAGATCGAAATGGATCAGAGGAATAATTAAGGAAAAGATCGGACCGCGAACTTATTTAATTTACATACCAGAATTGAGCAAATATTGGCACCGGCATCTGAATCAAATATTAGATTTTAGTAACGTCTGTATGGAAGATTTTTCAGAAAATTTAGGAGAAAGTGTTTCAGAGAAAAATAGTGTATCTAGTATAGAGGATTTAAGGTTGGATGAGTTTTTCAAATCTCCTGATTCAAAAGGAAAAGAAGAGGTTGATGATTTTAAATCTAAAAGAATTAGGAGAAAACCAGATAGATTTTGTTTTTGAATTTGAATTTTAAATATAATTTTTTTGGGGTTTTCATGGATTTCACTGTGGCGAAAATTTGAAGGGGAAGATATGTGATGTACGAACGATATGGATGTAATAGAATGTGACTTTTATTTGTTTAGAATGTGAATTACACTCTCTGTTGTTATCATATGCCATATATGTTTTTTTGGATATTTGTTCTTCATTCTGTATTAGTTCGTCAAGGAATAAAGAGAAACGAAACACATGTTAAAGGGTTTATTTATCGAAGAACGTTAGACTTACCCTTACCCTTACCCTTACCCTTACCCTTACCCTAACCCTTACCCTTGCTTTTACCCTTAAGCTTACCCTTACCCTTACCCTTACCCTTACCCTTACCCTTACCCTTACCCTTACCCTTACCCTTACCCTTACCCTTACCCTTACCCTTACCCTTGCTTTTACCCTTAAGCTTACCCTTACCCTTACCCTTACCCTTACCCTTACCCTTACCCTTACCCTTACCCTTACCCTTACCCTTATCCTTACCCTTGCTTTTACCCTTAAGCTTACCCTTACCCTTACCCTTACCCTTACCCTTACCCTTACCCTTACCCTTACCCTTACCCTTACCCTTACTCTTGCTTTTACTCTTAGGCTTACCCTTACCTTTACCCTTACCCTTACCCTTACCCTCACCCTTACCCTTACCCTTGCTTTTACCCTTAAGCTTACCCTTACCCTTACCCTTACCCTTACCCTTGCTTTTACCCTTAAGCTTACCCTTACCCTTAACCTTACCCTTACCCTTGCTTTTACCCTTAGGCTTACCCTTACCCTTACCCTTACCCTTACCCTTGCTTTTACCCTTAAGCTTACCCTTACCCTTACCCTTACCCTTACCCTTACCCTTGCTTTTACCCTTAAGCTTACCCTTACCCTTACCCTTACCCTTACCCTTAAGCTTACCCTTACCCTTACCCTTACCCTTACCCTTACCCTTACCCTTACCCTTGCTTTTACCCTTAAGCTTACCCTTACCCTTACCCTTACCCTTACCCTTACCCTTACCCTTACCCTTACCCTTACCCTTACCCTTACCATTACCCTTGCTTTTACCCTTAGGCTTACCCTTACCTTTACCCTTACCATTACCCTTACCCTTACCCTTACCCTTACCCTTACCCTTGCTTTTACCCTTAAGCTTACCCTTACCCTTACCCTTACCCTTACCCTTACCCTTACCCTTACCCTTACCCTTACCCTTACCCTTACCCTTACCCTTACCCTTACCCTTACCCTTACCCTTACCCTTACCCTTACCCTTACCCTTACCCTTACCCTTACCCTTACCCTTACCCTTGCTTTTACCCTTAAGCTTACCCTTACCCTTACCCTTACCCTTACCCTTACCCTTACCATTGCTTTTACCCTTAAGCTTACCCTTACCCTCACTCTTACCCCTACCCTTACCCTTACCCTTACCCTTACCCTTACCCTTACCCTTACCCTTGCTTTTACCCTTAGGCTTACCCTCACCTTTACCCTTACCCTTACCCTTACCCTTACCCTTACCCTTACCCTTACCCTTACCCTTACCCTTGCTTTTACCCTTAAGCTTACCCTTACCCTTACCCTTACCCTTACCCTTAGCCTTACCCTTACCCTTGCTTTTACCCTTAAGCTTACCCTTACCCTTACCCTTACCCTTACCCTTACCCTTGCTTTTACCCTTAGGCTTACCCTTACCCTTACCCTTACCCTTACCCTTAAGCTTACCCTTACCCTTACCCTTACCCTTACCCTTACCCTTACCCTTACCCTTACCCTTACCCTTACCCTTACCCTTACCCTTACCCTTACCCTTACCCTTACCCTTGCTTTTACCCTTAAGCTTACCCTTACCCTTACCCTTACCCTTACCCTTACCCTTACCCTTACCCTTACCCTTACCCTTACCCTTACCCTTACCCTTACCCTTACCCTTACCCTTACCCTTACCCTTACCCTTACTTAGGGTAAGGGTAAGGGTAAGCTTAAGGGTAAAAGCAAGGGTAAGGGTAAGGGTAAGGGTAAGGGTAAGGGTAAGGGTAAGGGTAAGCTTAAGGGTAAGGGTAAGGGTAAGGGTAAGGGTAAGCTTAAGGGTAAAAGCAAGGGTAAGGGTAAGGGTTAGGGTAAGGGTAAGGGTAAGCTTAAGGGTAAGGGTAAAGGTAAGGGTAAGGGTAAGCTTAAGGGTAAAAGCAAGGGTAAGGTTAAGTGTAAGGGTAAGGGTAAGGGTAAGGGTAAGGGTAAGGGTAAGCTTAAGGGTAAGGGTAAGGGTAAGGGTAAGGGTAAGGGTAAGCTTAAGGGTAAAAGCAAGGGTAAGGGTAAGGGTAAGGGTAAGGGTAAGGGTTAGGGTAAGGGTAAGGGTAAGGGTAAGGGTAAGCTTAAGGGTAAGGGTAAGGGTAAGGGTAAGCTTAAGGGTAAAAGCAAGGGTAAGGGTAAGGGTAAGGGTAAGGGTAAGGGTAAGCTTAAGGGTAAAAGCAAGGGTAAGGGTAAGGGTAAGGGTAAGGGTAAGGGTAAGGGTAAGGGTAAGGGTAAGGGTAAGGGTAAGGGTAAGCTTAAGGGTAAGGGTAAGGGTAAGGGTAAGCTTAAGGGTAAAAGCAAGGGTAAGGGTAAGGGTAAGGGTAAGGGTAAGGGTAAAGGTAAGGGTAAGCCTAAGGGTAAAAGCAAGGGTAAGGGTAAGGGTAAGGGTAAGGGTAAGGGTAAGGGTAAGGGTAAGGGTAAGGGTAAGGGTAAGGGTAAGGGTAAGGGTAAGCTTAAGGGTAAAAGCAAGGGTAAGGGTAAGGGTAAGGGTAAGGGTAAGGGTAAGGGTAAGGGTAAGGGTAAGGGTAAGGGTAAGGGTAAGGGTAAGGGTTAGGGTAAGGGTAAGGGTAAGGGTAAGGGTAAGGGTAAGGGTAAGCTTAAGGGTAAAAGCAAGGGTAAGGGTAAGGGAAAGGGTAAGGGTAAGGGTAAGGGTTAGGGTAAGGGTGAAGGTAAGGGTAAGCCTAAGGGTAAAAGCAAGGGTAAGGGTAAGGGTAAGGGTAAGGGTAAGGGTAAGGGTAAGGGTAAGGGTAAGGGTAAGGGTAAGGGTAAGAGTAAGGGTAAGGGTAAGGGTAAGCTTAAGGGTAAAAGCAAGGGTAAGGGTAAGGGTAAGGGTAAGGGTAAGCCTAAGGGTAAAAGCAAGGGTAAGGTTAAGGGTAAGGGTAAGGGTAAGCTTAAGGTAAAAGCAAGGGTAAGGGTAAGGGTAAGGGTAAGGGTAAGGGTAAGCTTAAGGGTAAAAGCAAGGGTAAGGGTAAGGGTGAGGGTAAGGGTAAGGGTAAGGGTGAGGGTAAAGGTAAGGGTAAGCCTAAGAGTAAAAGCAAGGGTAAGGGTAAGGGTAAGGGTAAGGGTAAGGGTAAGGGTAAGGGTAAGGGTAAGGGTAAGGGTAAGCTTAAGGGTAAAAGCAAGGGTAAGGATAAGGGTAAGGGTAAGGGTAAGGGTAAGGGTAAGGGTAAGGGTAAGCTTAAGGGTAAAAGCAAGGGTAAGGGTAAGGGTAAGGGTAAGGGTAAGCTTACCCTTACCCTTACCCTTACCCTTACACTTACCCTTGCTTTTACCCTTAGGCTTACCCTTACCCTCACCCTTACCCTTACCCTTAAGCTTACCCTTACCCTTACCCTTACCCTTACCCTTAACCTTACCCTTACCCTTACCCTTACCCTTACCCTTGCTTTTACCCTTAAGCTTACCCTTACCCTTACCCTTACCCTTACCCTTACCCTTACCCTTACCCTTACCCTTACCCTTACCCTTACCCTTACCCTTGCTTTGACCCTTAGGCTTACCCTTACCTTTACCCTTACCCTTACCCTCACCCTTACCCTTACCCTTACCCTTACCCTTACCCTTACCCTTGCTTTTACCCTTAAGCTTACCCTTACCCTTACCCTTACCCTTACCCTTACCCTTACCCTTACCCTTACCCTTACCCTTACCCTTACCCTTGCTTTTACCCTTAAGCTTACCCTTACCCTTACCCTTACCCTTACCCTTTCTTTTACCCTTATGCTTACCCTTACCCTTACCCTTACCCTTACCCTTGCTTTTACCCTTAAGCTTACCCTTACCCTTACCCTTACCCTTACCCTTACCCTTACCCTTACCCTTACCCTTACCCTTACCCTTACCCTTACCCTTACCCTTACCCTTACCCTTACCCTTACCCTTACCCTTACCCTCACCCTTGCTTTTACCCTTAGGCTTAACCTTACCTTTACCCTTACCCTTACCCTTACCCTTACCCTTACCCTTACCCTTACCCTTACCCTTACCCTTGCTTTTACCCTTAAGCTTACCCTTACCCTTACCCTTACCCTTACCCTTACCCTTACCCTTACCCTTACCCTTGCTTTTACCCTTAAGCTTACCCTTACCCTTACCCTTACCCTTACCCTCACCCTTACCCTTACCCTTACCCTTGCTTATACCCTTAAGCTTACCCTTACCCTTACCCTTACCCTTACCCTTACCCTTACCCTTACCCTTACCCTTACCCTTACCCTTACCCTTACCCTTACCCTTACCCTTACCCTTACCCTTACCCTTACCATTACCCTTGCTTTTACCCTTAGGCTTACCCTTACCTTTACCCTTACCATTACCCTTACCCTTACCCTTACCCTTACCCTTACCCTTGCTTTTACCCTTAAGCTTACCCTTACCCTTACCCTTACCCTTACCCTTACCCTTACCCTTACCCTTACCCTTACCCTTACCCTTACCCTTACCCTTACCCTTACCCTTACCCTTACCCTTACCCTTACCCTTACCCTTACCCTTACCCTTACCCTTACCCTTACCCTTACCCTTACCCTTACCCTTACCCTTACCCTTACCCTTACCCTTACCCTTACCCTTACCCTTGCTTTTACCCTTAAGCTTACCCTTACCCTTACCCTTACCCTTACCCTTACCCTTACCATTGCTTTTACCCTTAAGCTTACCCTTACCCTCACTCTTACCCCTACCCTTACCCTTACCCTTACCCTTACCCTTACCCTTACCCTTACCCTTGCTTTTACCCTTAGGCTTACCCTCACCTTTACCCTTACCCTTACCCTTACCCTTACCCTTACCCTTACCCTTACCCTTGCTTTTACCCTTAAGCTTACCCTTACCCTTACCCTTACCCTTACCCTTAGCCTTACCCTTACCCTTGCTTTTACCCTTAAGCTTACCCTTACCCTTACCCTTACCCTTACCCTTACCCTTGCTTTTACCCTTAGGCTTACCCTTACCCTTACCCTTACCCTTACCCTTAAGCTTACCCTTACCCTTACCCTTACCCTTACCCTTACCCTTACCCTTACCCTTACCCTTACCCTTACCCTTACCCTTACCCTTACCCTTACCCTTGCTTTTACCCTTAAGCTTACCCTTACCCTTACCCTTACCCTTACCCTTACCCTTACCCTTACCCTTACCCTTACCCTTACCCTTACCCTTACCCTTACCCTTACCCTTACCCTTACCCTTACCCTTACCCTTACTTAGGGTAAGGGTAAGGGTAAGCTTAAGGGTAAAAGCAAGGGTAAGGGTAAGGGTAAGGGTAAGGGTAAGGGTAAGGGTAAGGGTAAGCTTAAGGGTAAGGGTAAGGGTAAGGGTAAGGGTAAGCTTAAGGGTAAAAGCAAGGGTAAGGGTAAGGGTTAGGGTAAGGGTAAGGGTAAGCTTAAGGGTAAGGGTAAGGGTAAGGGTAAGGGTAAGCTTAAGGGTAAAAGCAAGGGTAAGGTTAAGTGTAAGGGTAAGGGTAAGGGTAAGGGTAAGGGTAAGGGTAAGGGTAAGCTTAAGGGTAAGGGTAAGGGTAAGGGTAAGGGTAAGGGTAAGCTTAAGGGTAAAAGCAAGGGTAAGGGTAAGGGTAAGGGTAAGGGTAAGGGTTAGGGTAAGGGTAAGGGTAAGGGTAAGGGTAAG